>VWZE01009695.1:89506-130728 GCA_013396675.1 Eubucco bourcierii
GAACTCTCTTCCAACCTGCTTGATTCTATGATTGTATACCACCAGTGCCCGCTTGTGTCCCTTTCAAGTCAGTTTTAACAGCACCCAAACGAGAAGAATGATGTTCAGGTTTCTAGAGGTTTCTGTTGTGGCATGTATTAAGAAAACCCTCAGTTGCCACCTGTGGCTGGTGTGAAAGGTACAGCCTGCTCCTGACACCTCTGTAGGCTGTGTCTTTACTGACTGACATGGGAAGCTGACTTTCTTGGTGTCATAGTATTTTCCTCAAATCCACATCATCTGACTTGAAATGAGTTAAATTCTGGAGAGTTTAAGGCTTGACTAAAGCCTGTACCTCACTCAAGGTCATTGCAGCCTTCCTTTGGGTTGGAATGCAGATTGCTGCTTGCAGTTAGAACTGAGTTGAGACCATACTGGTTGTGGTGTGTGTGTATATGTTTGGGTTTTTAAATGGGAAGCCCAGAAGGGAGATCTTCTCGTTACTCACCTGCAGATATCTATTTACTTCATTAAGAAAATAAAGCTACCACTTAGTGTGACCTAATTTTAAACATAGGGAACTGCAGCTAAGGAGCATTGCTTTATGGATGTTGTCCATACTGAGGATGGACTTCTGGGTGTTAGTCCCACAGCAGTGAGCCAGGCATAATATGTGGAGAGGAGGGTGGTCCACATTCTGATGGCTTCATTTGAAGTTGTCTTTCTTGGGCCAGTTTGTGATTCCTGTGCAAACAGACCGGTGCATTTCCAACACTTACAACTGTGATGATGTTTCTGGTGTTACTATGATGATGTTTCTGGTGTTGCTGTCCTGAGAGCTGTTACTCTGCTAACAGAAGTTGTGACAGAAGGTAACTTCTGTTAGGGAAACAAACTGTGTGTTAAATACAGGCCACGCCATGGCAAAGACTGAGAGCAGAGAAGCATCTTTTGTGCATCCTTCTATTAAAGTGTTCTTTGTGTAACCAAAGTGTATAGAATGTCCAGCTTATGCAGCTTCACTGACACTGTTTCATTTATATCCCAGGCCACCCTACAGATGCTGTCTGCTAAAAAACAACTGAATGAAGCTTGAGCACTGCAATATGTCTTTAACTGGTTTTATTTTTTTCCCCTCAGCTCCTAGAACAAAGTTCTCAAAGTTTTTTGAAGCTTTACATAAGATGTGTAGTTCTGGCTTTGAACTGGTATCCAGATGTTCCAGGAACCTAGTGAATAAGTAATCTTGAAATGTGTTTTGTGTTTAGAAACTGGCAGGATATTCACCTGGGGCAGAGCAGGCTACGGGCAGCTTGGAAGACAGGCAGTGGTTCACGACGGGCTGGAGGCAGGCACGGCATCCGAACAACGCCTGGAGCTGTTGGGTAGCACCCCTGTGCCAGTGCCTTGCCTAAATGGAGCATCTCAGGTAAACAAGAAGATTGTTATTTACCCCTCCCACCCTGCACCTCCTCCTTTTGCTGTGTGCATTAAAATAATCAGAACAATTTCCCAGGAGAAGCCTTTCAGAAGCTGTGGCACAAGCATTTGCAGCTCTTCCTGTAAGCTCACAGTTTAATTTTTCAGTTATTTAGAATTTATGAAAAGGCTTTTGACTTCAGGGACTGATTTTATTATTTTTTTTCCCCCCCTTGGTGGGACCAGAGTTACCATTTGCAGAAGATACCATGCTCTTTCAGATACTGATGTGTGCAGGAGACAGATGCACCTGCAATATAGCTGAACAGGTGAAGGGGGGACATTGCCCAGCTGCAGCATTACTTTTGTCTGAAGCCCCCTGTAACAGTTTAACCAATGGCCTGTCTCCAGCTGATGAATCATAGAATCATAGAATGGTAAGGTTGGAAGGGACCTCAAAGATCATCCAGTTCCTGCCCCAGCCTATGGCAGGGACACCTCCCACTAGCACAGGTCACTCAAGGCCTCATTCAGCCTAGCCTTGAACATCTGCAGGGAGGGAGCAGCCACAGCCTCCCTGGGCAACCTGTGCCAGTGTCTCACCACCCTCACTGCAGACAACTACCTCCTAACATCCAGTCTAAATCTTCCCTCTGCCAGCTTGAACTCATTGCCCCTTGTCCTGTCATTACAAGACCTTGTCAATAGTCCCTTCCCAGCCTTCCTGTAGTCCCCTTTAGATACTGGAAGGCTGCTATCAGGTCCCCTCGAAGCCTTCTCTTCTCCAGGCTGCAGAACCCCAACTCTCTCAGCCTGTCCTCATAGCAGAGCTGCTGCAGCCCTCTGAGCATCTTTGTGGCCCTCCTCTGGACCTGCTCCAACACTTCCATGTCCTTCCTGTGCTGAGGGCTCCAGAACTGCACACAATACTCCAGGTGGGGTCTGACAAGAGCAGAATAACAGTAATGCTACAATTCAGACTGTCTAAGCACACACAGTGAGTATTTTTCTGCCTCAGAGATTGAAGGTTTCCTTTTCCCATGTGTAATTAAATGCAAAGTGATTTATCCTCAAGCATAAAGATGATCAGAAAGAAAATGTCTCTTGAGCTCTTTACTGTGGTCAGACACAACATACAACCTGTGCTGTGTACAAGCCTTCACCTGGGGTCTGAGTGGCAACTAACCTATTGGTGTGTGATGAGCAGATCACATCTGGGCAGATAACCAGTCAAAAGGTGTATGTGTCTGTGAGGTAGCTGGTAGTCAAAATGCAAGAGGTAAGCTCAGGTTGACAGCTCCAGCTGCAATGCAGGTACTGCACCTCTGCCTCCTGGCAGTCTCCCATGGTGTGACTTGGGCTAGAAGAGGCAGCCTCTGGATTTTCCCATTGTCAGGGTTCTGTGGTTGTGTGTACTTGCAGATGTCAAGTGGAGCTTCAAAGCCCAGGATGCTGCACTAATGAATGATTTGTTTAGTCAGTGTTGGCTCCAATGAGTCTCAAACCTTCTTAGTCATTTTGAGGTGGGTCCTGCTTTTGTCTTTAGGTATCCACAGAGAAGGCAGTTGTTGAATCTCTTTCACACTGTGCTTCAGACAGTTCTTCAAGTATGCAGTTGTGTCCTTCCCTGTACAACACAAACCCTGCAGCTGTAGTTCTTGCACAGGGCAACTTGGAAGGACGAGTGTGGAGGAAAGGGAGGCATTCAGATCTCTTCCTTTTCAAGGAAGAGAAAAAACAATCTCATCTTCATTCTGCTGCCCTCAGCGCTGTTCCCCCCCTAAAGACCTATGAGAGACCTGATTTGAGTGATTAGCAGCAGCAGTGCTCTGGAGCAGGCATCATTCTCTGCAGAGCTAACAGCATGAAGATGATTTAAGAAGAGCGTGATCAAGAGCTGCCATCATTTGTGCCCTAAGAGGATCCGTGTTGATGAGAAAAGGAAAAAGCAGACAATAAGAGCCTAAATTGCTTCAGTGCAAGATTACAAAATAATGCCAGAGCTAGAATTTATCTTTAAAAATGCATTGAATTTGAGTGTGCAGGCTATGTGGAGTCTGAGCTGCTTTTTGCTTACACACAAACTATCCCTTCCTCCATTTGCCATCATTCAGAGGCAAGGTTTGGCCTGGGAGCTGAACTAAAAGGAATGAGGATGAGGTCTTCTCCATGTTTACCTTGAGTTAATTCCAGTTTGCACACTTAGTTCTGAGAGCCAGTTGAACAGTTGAGGATTACAACTAATGATTTCTGTCCATGGTCTATTTTTACAAAGCACTTTTACTGAATCAACTGAATTTTTGGCAGAGTTGTGATCTGTTGATTGCTTCTGCACTTCAGTTAATATTGTTAAAACCAAAATGGAGAAACTAATCCAAGGAGTAGAGGACAGTGTAAAAAGGCACAGTGCTTTACCTCAAGGACAGTGCAGTAAACTTCACCTCCTGTGCTGCTCCCTGTCTCCATGCTCATGGCTCCTTTCTCTGCCAAAGACAGGGATTCTCCTTTCTTTGTGTTGAAATTGATACAGTCTGTGTCTGTATACCGCTCCAAAACCTGAGTTTTGAAGTGTCGTAAGTGACCTATTCCATTGTGAGTCTGACTTCATCTGGCAAACTCATTTGGAAGCATTGACCTTGACAAATAGGAACACTTTTTTTTTATTTCAGTTGAAAAAAATGGAAACCCACCAAAAGCCTGAGTGTTAGATAATTATCTACTCATCTGAGTAGGGCTTCTTGGTGACTTGAGAAGAGTGTGTGCACATCAGGGTCCTGGAGTCTTCTATGTTTAGATATTTTGGATTACTGGACTGCAAGTCTGTTGATTTTCTCAGTGCTTTGGTGCATGACCACCATGGAACAGGATGAAGCACTGCAAAGAAACTTCAGGCTGCAGCCCAAGTCAGTTGTGTGAGGTGTTCTGGGTGTTGTGGGGCGTCCTTGATTGGACCTCTTGAGAACATCTGACTCATCTGCTGCCTGATGTGCATTCATATCCAGCGCTCTTCAGATGAAAGGACAATTAAATACAAATGGTCTGAAATGTGATGAGCTGCTGTATTTAGCAAATGCTACAAAGACCTGGTTGAATGTTTCCTCCTTGTCAAAATGCTTTTGCAGTCCATGTGATATTTTTGGTGTTGATAGCTGTCGTTCCACTGTTCACAGTGCAGTCAGCACGGCGCTCACATCGCAGCAAACATTTGCTAGCAGCATTAAACAAGTGAGAAGTCATCATGCAGTGCTGAGCATTCCTTGGCAGCTGGGTGGAAAGGCTACAGTCAGTCTGGATAGGCAGCACTGTTCACGTGGAGCTGTGCCTCCATCCTAGCGTTGGTGTGTGGTAAAGGTCAGTTTGTCTTTTACCAAGGGCTGTTTGAGTGGAATTTCTCACCTGGTAAGCAAGTAGTGCTGTGTTGTGGTGGGTTTGGGTCTTCAGTTAGTGTCTTCTACAAACTGGTTTTGATCTGTGCCCTTCAAGAAATGGCATTGTTGGGTTTTCCTTGATGGGTGCAGGTAGGTTTTTGTTATGCTGTTTTAGAGATGCAGTGATAAAAATGGGAAGTAAAGATGCAGTGATAAAAATGGCAGTGTAGAGATGGTACCTTTTAATATTCTTGCAAGAGTGAAATCAAGTTCTCAGTTGATCAATTAATTTTAAGTGACAAAGGAAAACAAAGGCTATGGAGAAACAGGTTACCAGTACAACTTACTGTTGAGACTCATTGCCCCTTGTCCTGTCATTGCAAGAACTTGTCAATAGTCCCTCCCCAACCCCATCTGTAGCCCCCTTCAGATACTGGAAACCTATTCTAAGGTCTCCTGGAAGCCTTCTCTTTTGGAGGCTGCAGAGCCCCAACTCTCTCAACCTGTCCTCATAGCAGAGCTGCTGCTGCCCTCTGAGTACCTTCATGGCCTCCTTTGGACCCACTCCAACAGTTCAGTGTCTTTCCTGTGCTGGGGGCTCCATGACTGCAACACACCCCCAGCTCAGAGACAGCTTGTGATCCAGCTCATTTGTCCTTTTGAAGTGTTTCTTTGCACCAGAAGTTGCAATTGAAGATGGAAATAGAGATCAGTTAGTTGAAATTATCATTAGGAGGGAACAAACCCAGACAAGGTGCATCAGTTTGATTAGGAGATTCAGAAAGGCTTTGTTAGCTTAGATTTGTATGTGCAACTTGCATCCCCTCTGTGGGAGGGTAACACTGATCTTGGCAACACTGCAAGAACTTTGAGAGGAGTTTACAGTTGTGTTACAGGAAATGAGGAAAGAGGATTTACTTCTTAGGGCAGTCAGTTCTCCCTGTTGTGCTTCTAGCAGGAAATTGAGGACAGTAACAAACTGCTGAAATTCAGGTGCCACTTTTTGGCTAGGTAGCCATGCCACTTATTCCTTTCTTTGCTTAGCCTGTTAAGACATGACCATGGTTTGTAAAGAAAACCTTATGGCATGGGTAGAAAGGCATTTAACACTCCTAGCAAAGTAATTGGTGCAAGTTAGCAATACTAGTGTGTTAGGGAGCAGAAGTTACTCTGAAAATGTTAGACTGTCCATAAAAATTGTGCTCTACTCACAGTTTTTAGCATAAATAACTTGAAGCTCAGCTATTTAACAGCAGGTGAGAGGATGGGGAGCTTTCTGTCCCCCCCTGTAGGTGCAACCTAGATCACCAATTGAGGTGTGTAACTTCTGGAAAGTGAAGCAAAGATGGTTTTGGTTCCCAGCACTGTGCTTCCCATCACCTGTGCCTGTCAATTTCTCTGCAGCTGGTGTTGCAGAAAGAGAGATGGGAGATCAGATTTGCACCAAAAGAATGGCAAAGAACTGCACTGCCTTTGTGTGCCAGAGAGCTTATGCTGTGTGAACACGAGCTGCAGGGTTTGTGGTTTTCAGTTTTGAAGGTGAGGGTTGCTGTAAAATGACCAAAATTCTCTGCTGGGGTTGTGCTGTAGCCCTGAAGAGGCAGCCAGGAGTCAGGCTGCCTTGTGATGTGTAGAGGAGACCTCCAAGGGTTGAGTCACCTACAGTTTGGGTGAAGTGGGAGAGAACTGATAGGGGATGAAGTCAGGAGTTGGAGACTCACCCAGCATGTGATGGCTTAGGTATTATAAATGTGAGTGTGGGCGAATCCTTAATCTTCATAATTCACAAATTCATTTCCATTTTGATAGTGTGTGGCAGCTAGGATCCCAAATTAATAGCTCCCTTGGAGATCTGAAAGTAGCAGGGAAATGGGAAAAGACTAAGGCTGCTTGCAGCAGTAGCCAGGGCTCCTGCAGACATGCATCAGGTGTGTCAGTAGTGTAGTCCTAATAGTGAAACCAAACTGGCAGCAAAATGACTTACCTAAGTTGCTTGGTTGGTAATTTTGATCTGCAAATGCTCATATTAGACTCCTTAAATGAAGAATATTGACTGAGTCACATCCTTATGTATGGATTGTTCAAATAACAGTGTACCATCATAGAATGGTAAGGTTGGAAGGGACCTCAAGGATCATCTAGTTCCAACCCCCTGCCATAGGCAGGGACACCTCCCACTAGCACAGGTCACTCAAGGCCTCCTCCAGCCTGGCCTTGAACACCTCCAGGGAGGGAGCAACCACAACCTCCCTGGGCAACCTGTGCCAGTGTCTCACGACCCTCACTGTAAAGAACTTCCTCCTAACATCCAGTCTAAATTTTCCCTCTGCCAGTTCAAACCCATTCCCCTTGTCCTGTTATTGCAACCCCTTGTCAATAGTCCCTCCCCAGCCTTCCTGTGGCCCCCTTCAGATCCTGTGAGGCTGCTCTAAGGTCTCCTGGAAGCCTTCTCTTCTCCAGGCTGCAGAGCCCCAACTCTCTCAGCCTGTACTCATAGCAGAGCTGCTGTAGCCCTCTCAGCATCTTTGTACCTCCTCTGGACCCACTCCAACACTACCATGTCCTTCCTGTGCTGGGGGCTCCATGACTGCAGCACACCCTGAGCTCAGAGACAGCTTGTGGTCCAGCTTATTTCTACTTTGAAGTATTTCTTAGCACCAGCAAATACCGTGAACTTTTACTAGTCCCTTTCTCCTGCATGATGCAGTTAATGCTGGCTAATCAACCATGGGCAGTGCTGCAAAATTGCTTAAATAATGTGCTTGGTATTGAGACAATCTCTGCCAGCAGCAACCTTGAAAGGTGACAATTGTTAGTGCAGAAATCCAGTTCTTTCTCACTGACATTGCTTCAGTTGGCTCCTCATGGATGAAGGAAGCTGAACAGAAGTTTTTTAATGTAAAAAAAGCATCCTAGGTTAAGGTGAGTCAAATGTAACCAGGACATGTGCATGGATGTAGTCCAAGTCCAAGTGACAATATGTTTTGAAGTAAAAGGCTGGTGGAAAAGGCCCTAAAGCATGCAGTTTTTCATTCCCAATTTGTCATTAGAAGTGTTACAGAGAAGGGATTAACAAATCAATGCAGGCTAAAACAAGAGAAAATCAATAAGAAACTGTAGTGAACTGGAACAAAGCTATCAATTTACAGCATTCATTGCAATGAAACCTCATCCATACCTCCTTCTGTGGAGGGAAAAATAATGCAAAAATGCTGATTTGGGGTTAGAGAAATTCTTTTTTTTTTTTACCTGGCTGACCCCAGAAATCTAGATCAAGAAACTTCTGTAAATGCTAATGATGTTTTTCTGGTGCAAGTGCCTTTGTTCAGCTTAAGTTACCAAGGTTTACCTGCAACCTTCACTGTAAGCTGATTTGACAGCTGGAAAATGTGGACCTTTTCAGAGCCTTCCCAATCCAAGGCTTTGGTCTATTGTATAGGTAGGAAAAGGAGGGGGAAAAAAAACTTTGCAGCAAGCCAGACTGTACTGGACCTCACAGGAGGTTAGAGGGGGAAGGCATGAAAGCCATCCAACAAACTTTAATGGATTTCAGTCACTCCAGAGTGAGACACTGTGGTGTCTAACATTTGATGAAGTGCTGTAACAAGATACATTGCAGGAGTATTTAACTGTGCAGTTCCTTTATGGCCTTTGTGTCTGCCAAGATGCAGTACTTTGTGTTTGTAAATTCTGTGTTCTCTGTGCAAGTCCTTTTTTAATTCTTAAGTTGTATTCTTTTCTTCTGTCTTATCTGCCTGCTTCTCCATTTTGATGTCTTGAGGGTTTGATGTATTTATTTGTGTTTTAAATGTCTGGACAAAGACTTTTTTAATAGTTGTGAGAAAGGCTTTATGACTTAAATGCACAAAAGTAACTCTCAGAAATAGCAAGCAGTGAATTCTTTTGCTTTTTCTTGGACTTCTTGATCTGCTGCTGCTCCCTTTTTGGGATTGAACCAGAACAAAAAGTTGAAGGCTTCCTGGTTTTTCTGCAAATGGTGTGGTAATGCAATTAAAATGGAAAAAAAACCCAACCCAGAACCCACTTTTAGAGCAAATAGCTGCATACTTATAAACTTTTAGATTGTAATTGGCAGCAAATCTGGCTTCTGGGAGCACAGCTGCAGGGATTTTTTAGAACACTGTGAGAGTATGAGAACAGGAAGTGAGGTAGAAACCATTATGAGGTCTTTACTTATTGGGAGTGTTCCATGTTCTTGGTTGCAATGTATTTCTCCCTTCCCATGAAAACCATGTAGGGAGAGACTTCTGCAGTGAATGTAATTGAAGTCTTTCCAGTTAGCTCAGTGGATTGGATCACTGAGGCTGCCATGATGCCATACAAGCAGAAGTTTTTCACCTGCTGACATCCAGCAGTATTTGTGGCATATTCTTAGACCATAAATTCTGCCTTTAGCCCTTCTGCAGGAGGGGATAATCATTTGGGTTCAGCTGTTGAACCTGGAGGTTGAACACATCAGACTGGTGAGAAATATTCTGTAGATGTTTTTGTGCTGTCAGAACTTTGTGAAAACTCAGTGGATCAGAAATATAAATGAAACAATGTGGTGTTGGAGACCAGGGGTTCTCACAGGTGTGTTTGAGAAGTCTGGTTCACTTTGCAGCATGACACAGCCATAGCTAGGGAAGGTGCTTGGAGGCTTATGCCAAGGTAGAAGGTGGTACAAATATTGCTGAAGTGAAGTCTGGAAAGCATTGCAGTAACTTCCCATGTTGGCTGCTGGCAACTTGGTCAGAGACAGAAGTTTGATGCATTGTGTCCCTGGTTGCTCTGGTCCCACCTTGCTTGGTGCAGCACAGGATATATAAAGGCTTCTGCTGTGGATTTGTGTGGCAAATCTGTTTATCAGCATCTTAGGTTTAGAGAAGTTGACCAAAAGCAATCTTACTACTGTACCCTAAGTGCTCTGTCTTAAATACTGATGTGAAAAACTGGTTCAGGCTGTACTTGATCCTAACTTTTGTTTCAGGTTCTTGAATGGATTGTTGGACAAGGAGAATATACATTAAAACAGTTATTTCCAACACTGATATGGGTATTTGAGAGCATAATTCTCATTATCAGTCATAGAATCATAGAATGGGAAGGCTGGAAGGGACCTCAAGGATCAGCTAGTCCCAACACCCTGCCATAGGCAGGGACACCTCCCACTAGCACAGGTCATTCAAGGTCTCCTCCAGCCTGGCCTTGAACACCTCCAGGGAGGGAGCATCCACAACCTCCCTGGGCAACCTGTGCCTGTGTCTCACCACCCTCACTGTAAAGAACTTCCTCCTAACATCCAGTCTAAATCTTCCCTCTGCCTGTTCAAACCCATTCCCCTTGTCCTGTCATTGCAAGACCTTGTCAATAATCCCTCCCCAGCCTTCCTGTGACTCCCTTCAGATACTGGAAGACTACTCCAAGGTCTCCTGGCAGCCTTCTCTTCTCCAGGCTGCAGAGCCCCAAGTCTCTTAGCCTGTCCTCATAGCAGAGCTGCTGAAGCCCTCTGAGCATCTTGGTGGCCTCCTCTGGACCTACTCCAACAGTTCCATGTCCTTCCTGTGCTGGGGGCTCCAGAACTGCACACAGGACTCCAGATGGGGTCTGAGGAGAGCAGAGCAAAGGGGCACAATCCCCTCCCTTGCCCTGCTGGCCACACTGCTCTTGATGCAGCCCAGGACTCAGTTGGCTGTCTGGGCTGCATGTGCACACTGCAGGCTCATGTTGAGCTTTTCCATCAACCCAGACCCCAGGGTCCTTTTCCTCAAGTCTCTCTACTAAGCTCATCTTGAGCTAGTAGGTGTCAACTTGTCTTCTGAACATTTAAATTTCTCATGTTTGAAAGTATGACTTAGGAACTGCATGCCAGTTGCTTAAGAACATGCAGGCTGCTTTCTGCCTCACGGTGAATCTAATGTTTGCATTGGGAATGCAAATCACAGGTTGTCGTTGGAGGGGATGTTGTCAGTCTTCAGCAAACAAGAATTTGCAATCTTCTCTTTTGCTGTTTCATGGCACCTGCTGTATTTGGAGTCTTAGTTCTGTTTTAGAAGAATACAAAATATAATTTCATGGTGCAAATAGAAGGAACCTTAAACAAGAAAATGGAAATGGGCAATGACAATTGCCTTATAAGTTTTATTGTCTGTGTCTAAGACTTAGAGAGGGCTGGGCAAGGGATAATGGGTGGAAACTGAAGCTTGGGAAGTTTCATTTAAACATAAGGAGGAATTTTTTTTCCTGTGAGAGTGACAGAACCCTGGAACAGGCTACCATGGGAGGTTGTGCAGTCTCCATCTCGGGAGATAATGAAAAGCCACCCGGATCTGTTCCTGTGTGATCTGGTATAGGTGATCCTGCTTTGGGAGGGGGGTTGGACTGGTTGAGCTTTTGAGGTCCCTTCCAGCCCCTGACATTCTGTGATTCTGGAGCACCTCTCCTATGAGGGCAGGCTGAGAGAGTTGGGGTTCCAGTATCTTGAAGGGAGGCTACAAGAAAGCAGCTGAGAGACTTCTTAGGGTGTTGGGTAGTGATAGGATTCGGGGGAGTGGATCCAAGCCAGAGGGGAGATACAGATTAGATGTTAGGAACTTTTGAGCATAAAGGTGGTGAGACACTGGAACAGGCTGCCCAGGGAGGTGGTGGAAGCCCCATCCCTGGAGGTCTTTAAGGCCAGGATGGACTCTGGGCGACCTAATCTAGTGTGAGGTGTCTCTGCCCATGGCAGGGAGCTTGGAACTAGATGGTCTTTGAGGTCCCTTCCCACCCTGACAATTCTGTGATCCTGTGGTGCTGCTGATTTTACTCAGTGTTTGCATCTTGGACCTCAATTACACAGAATTGAGGCTAAGAAAAACATAGACTTGCAAAAATGCATTTGCATGGCCAAGTGTAAAACCTTCCATGGAGTTGTTTGTTTGCAGGTTTTTTTTTTATTCATTTTCAACTGATAGACTGATGTCCCTTAAACAGAAAATCATGTTGAGATTTTCAGCTTCAGAAAATGGGAGAATACTTGGAACAGAGTAATAGAAGGCTCTCCTTGGGTTCAGCAAATTGCATTAAGCCTTACAGGATTAATTTGCTGTCTCCAGTTTTCCTTGCCCCAGCAAGTCTGAAAGACAGTGTTTGGAGGGGCATGAGAACCAAATGCTTGTGTCTTCTTACTTTAGAAGATTAAGGTGGTATTTGAGAATTATTGTGATGCTGTTTAATAAGTTTAAGATACAAATGTTTCAGCTTAGCTAAGAAGCTGCTCAGAAATATAGAACAGGATATGATGTACATAGGATGATCTTCATGTTTAAGGGAGAATGTGCCCTACCCTTACACTCCTCAAGAAATGAGGCCAGTGTTGTATTCTGGTTTGCTTGTTTGCATGGTACATGTAGGCTTCTATAATGTCTTATGGTCAAATGAATTAGGAGTGCACTTATGGCTGACAGTACTCAGGGTCTCCAGGAATGGCAGGTTTGGTGGGGAGGACCTCTACTTGCAGTCAGATTGGCAGAGACCCAGTGAGAAAATCATAGAATGGGAAGGTTGGAAAGGACCTCAAGGATCATCTAGTTCCAACCCCCTGCCATAGACAGGGACACCTCCCACTAGTACAGGGCACTCAAGGCCTCCTCCAACCTGGCCTTGAACACCTCCAGGGAGGGAGCAACCACAACCTCCCTGGGAAACCTGTGCCAGTGTCTCACCACCCTCACTGCAAAGAACTTCCTCCTGACATCCAGTCTAAATCTTCCCTCTACCAGTCAAACCCATTGCCTCTTGTCCTGGCATTACAAGCCCTTGAGCATTTAGTGACTTGTGTTGAGTTTGTGCTCAGCATGCTGTGCCAGAGGGAATTCTAATAAATTTCTTTCATCTGAGGACCTCAAGTTCAGTAATCTTAGTGAGGGACTACTGATGTACACTGCTGAAATGAGGTTGCTCTTTCAGCCTGTTTCTTTGCCTGTACAATTCCCGTACACTTACTGGCAGCTTCTTTTAGTTACTTGTGTTCCTACAGGGATTTTAGCCTATACTGCTGCTTATTATCTTTTTGGTAAGAGAGAACAGGCTTCAGAAACAGTTCTTCCGTTCAGTGAGGCCACTGTGTGTGCTTTCTCTCTCTATGACTGCAAGGGAAACGTTTTGCTTTCTCTTGTGTGATGGTTTGGGAGTTCCCTGACCCCTACACTTCGTAACATCCCCCAGACTAGACTGAGCCAGCTGGAAGTTAAGGACTGAAGTTCTGTTTACAGCTCAGCACAATGTACAAGCAGAGATAGACACAATAGACAGGAATAGTTACAGAAATGTATGAGTGAAAGGTAATACAGAAACACAACTCCCCTCCAGGATATCAGAGTTCCCAGGAGGGGCTCCCAACCACCCTTCCACCTTTTCCCAACCCCTCTACCTTACCCCATGGTTTGGCTTACAAACAAGCTGAGTTTGGAGGATGGGCCGGGGGGGTTAGAAGTAGTGCTTAGTGAGGTTACTGGGCAGAGAGGAGAAGGCAAGAAGCTGCTAGACAGCCCAAAAGTGTCTGTGCCCTAACGTTTTGTGTTCTTAAACATCTCAGCAAGCCTGTGAGTGAAGTAGACATCACCATTGTTTTCCTTTCACAACCTATAATGTAATTCTCTGCATTAAAATATTCCAGTTAGCCTCAAACCAACACCTCTTGTTCTGTTATTATGGAGCTAGGCTGAGAGATCAGGACCAAACTGTGCAATGGTTTTATTCATGTTAAATATGTGATTTACTATGGCACACTTGTTTGCTTACACGTTTATTGAGGTGTGTATAATGTACCAGCTAATACTCAATGCTTGGGTTCTGTCTACCATCCTTATTTTCTGTTGTATTCAGTGCTGTATGTTGACAGTTGGGGGGAAAAAAAATGAATCAAAAACATGATGACACTTGAAGAGGTGATGCTAAATTACTTGTATGTTTGAGCTCAGAAAAATGAATATGAATTTTAGATTTGTTCTTCAATGAGGCTGTTTTAATGTAATTTGCATAGTTATTTTTAATGGAGTTCTTGGTAAGGCACATGTCAGAATTAGTAAAAATGCTGTGCTTCTGTTGTTGCATGCAGTTTAGATATACCAAGGTATAACTGCAGATGGATAGCTTTGATTTTAGAGAAGGAGCATTAGAAAACTCATGGTTGTAACTTTGCTCAGAGCTGCACCTCCCAACAGTGCAGGTAATCTGCCTTTACTTGCAGTTTGTTTAACAAAGATCCCTTCTACAGGACCCTAATTATTACACATGCCTTAGCTGAAGCTTCCTTGTGAGATATTTTGGTTTTGTAGGGTTTTTTTCCCCCCATTTTTCTTTGTCTTGCTTTCTTGCCCAGGAGAGTTGTTCTTGTGTAGTTCTACTGAGAGCCATCTGGTGTGGCTGCTGAGAAGTCAGTGCTGCACACCTAAACAAGCCTGGCACACCCTTGCCATTTGTCATAGTGCTGGACCTGCCCCTGTGAGAGAGGGTCTGCAGAGGCAGCTGTGTTACCTTCTGTAAAAGGTGTGTTTGGTCATGAACTCCTCCATACTTCAGTGCATTATTCATCAGAGAAAAGGCTTATCCAAACTCTGGGGATACTGAAGATCCTGCTGGATGCATTCCTGTGTAATCTGGTATGGGTGATGCTGTTCTGGCAGGGGGATTGGACTGGATAAGCTTTTGAGGTCCCTTCCAGCCTCAAACTTACTGTGATTCTGTAACTTTGGAGAAAAGGAGTGTTCAAGTGGCCACAAGCAGGTGTGCTTGGCATTTGAAAAATCTTTAAGATGTAAAGTCTGTTTGAAGCTTCTGGGGGGTAGTCACTGGCCTGCCAGTCACTGTCTGCAGGATACTTTTTCTGTGTACTATACATCCTCCTGCTTGTGTAGAGAGGAAACTTAGATACTGCAGAAACCTGTAGTATAGCTTTTTATTAATTCTTTTTTTAGCTGAGGGCAATACCTCAAGGTGAGCTGCAGTAGCTCTTTATTTCCCCTGGATCAATGTCAAACTTTTCAGCTGAGCTTCAGAGCTGACCTGCCTGATCTTTAAATAACCTTTTCCTTTGGCAATGTAGTAGCACATCTTGCATATCTTGCCCACTCCCTCCCTGGGGCAGATTCTGCTCCCAGATCTCTTGAAATAAGTAAGACTTAGTGGTCAACAGTTGCATTCTGCACTTCTTTCTCAAATCATAAACTCTGCTATGAGTAGAGGAATCCCTAGATGCTTCTCTCTTGTCTTTTCTATCTTCTTAAGACGCTTGAAGCCTGATGTTACTGGATGGAGATGTGTGAAGAATTGGAGATGGGCACGTTGCCAATCATAGCAAGACAAAATGTGTGATCCTGGGAGTGCAGAAGAAATGCACCAGTGGTTTTAGATGGCTGCACAAAGTATACCTGTTAGCTGAGCGTGCATGAAGCCAAACTTCATCTTCCCATCTAGAAGTTGTAAGGGATCTGTGGTTCATACTGTGCTTGCCTCATTGCTGTGCCAAAAAGGCCATGCCTTCTGCCCTCAATCACATCCCCGTGGGCAGGGGTTTCAAAAGGTCTCTGCAAGTGAGCTGTCTTGCAGGAGGGACACGGTTCAAAGCACAGCTTGAGAAAACAGGTGGCAAAAGAAAGACCAAGAGGCAAAGAGCAATGCTTAGGTCTCTGGTGGGACAGAGCAGGATAAAAAGGATAATGGAAGAATCAAGCACTCTGATGTGTCACAGGAAATCTCCTCTATACAATCCTTTGATACTTGCTTGCAGACAGCACAGCTCTATAGTACTTTTGTCTGGAGATTTAAAATGCAGCAGGAGTTTCTGGGTCAAGCCCAACACTGATGCAGAGAGTTGCACTCAAGTCAGTGGAGCTCTACAAGTTTTAGTTACCCATCATGTTGTAAAGCCACCTGGTCACTCATTTTCTGGTGGCTGCCATAAATTGATGATAAAGAGATTCGTTTATGGTAGCAATTGCAGTGGTCATCTGTCAGAGACTACTGAGTATGTGTGTCAAGGCAAGCTTGTCTTCAAAGTCGTGTGAGAATTGTGTTTGGTAGTGTGGTTTTATTTTTTTAGTTGTTTGTTTGTTTTCATGTCTCTTGAAATCTTGTTTTTATGAGGTCTTTGAAACCTGAAACTTGAGGTTTTAATGCCAATATGAAATAGCAACATTGCAGCACTGAAAAAAGAACCAAAAAAAAGCCTTTTAAGCTGCCCTCCCATTGTAAGCTGCCCTCCCATTGTAAGCTGCTCCCATTGTAAGCTGCCCTCCCGTTGTAAGCAGCCCTCCCATTGTAAGCTGCCCTCCCGTTGTAAGCAGCCCTCCCATTGTAAGCTGCCCTCCCGTTGTAAGCAGCCCTCCCATTGTAAGCTGCCCTCCCGTTGTAAGCAGCCCTCCCATTGTAAGCTGCCCTCCCGTTGTAAGCAGCCCTCCCATTGTAAGCTGCCCTCCCGTTGTAAGCAGCCCTCCCATTGTAAGCTGCCCTCCCGTTGTAAGCAGCCCTCCCATTGTAAGCTGCCCTCCCGTTGTAAGCAGCCCTCCCATTGTAAGCTGCCCTCCCGTTGTAAGCAGCCCTCCCATTGTAAGCTGCCCTCCCGTTGTAAGCAGCCCTCCCATTGTAAGCTGCCCTCCCGTTGTAAGCAGCCCTCCCATTGTAAGCTGCCCTCCCGTTGTAAGCAGCCCTCCCATTGTAAGCTGCCCTCCCGTTGTAAGCAGCCCTCCCATTGTAAGCTGCCCTCCCGTTGTAAGCAGCCCTCCCATTGTAAGCTGCCCTCCCGTTGTAAGCAGCCCTCCCATTGTAAGCTGCCCTCCCGTTGTAAGCAGCCCTCCCATTGTAAGCTGCCCTCCCGTTGTAAGCAGCCCTCCCATTGTAAGCTGCCCTCCCGTTGTAAGCAGCCCTCCCATTGTAAGCTGCCCTCCCGTTGTAAGCAGCCCTCCCATTGTAAGCTGCCCTCCCGTTGTAAGCAGCCCTCCCATTGTAAGCTGCCCTCCCGTTGTAAGCAGCCCTCCCATTGTAAGCTGCCCTCCCGTTGTAAGCAGCCCTCCCATTGTAAGCTGCCCTCCCGTTGTAAGCAGCCCTCCCATTGTAAGCTGCCCTCCCGTTGTAAGCAGCCCTCCCATTGTAAGCTGCCCTCCCGTTGTAAGCAGCCCTCCCATTGTAAGCTGCCCTCCCGTTGTAAGCAGCCCTCCCATTGTAAGCTGCCCTCCCGTTGTAAGCAGCCCTCCCATTGTAAGCTGCCCTCCCGTTGTAAGCAGCCCTCCCATTGTAAGCTGCCCTCCCGTTGTAAGCAGCCCTCCCATTGTAAGCTGCCCTCCCGTTGTAAGCAGCCCTCCCATTGTAAGCTGCCCTCCCGTTGTAAGCAGCCCTCCCATTGTAAGCTGCCCTCCCGTTGTAAGCAGCCCTCCCATTGTAAGCTGCCCTCCCGTTGTAAGCAGCCCTCCCATTGTAAGCTGCCCTCCCGTTGTAAGCAGCCCTCCCATTGTAAGCTGCCCTCCCGTTGTAAGCAGCCCTCCCATTGTAAGCTGCCCTCCCGTTGTAAGCAGCCCTCCCATTGTAAGCTGCCCTCCCGTTGTAAGCAGCCCTCCCATTGTAAGCTGCCCTCCCGTTGTAAGCAGCCCTCCCATTGTAAGCTGCCCTCCCGTTGTAAGCAGCCCTCCCATTGTAAGCTGCCCTCCCGTTGTAAGCAGCCCTCCCATTGTAAGCTGCCCTCCCGTTGTAAGCAGCCCTCCCATTGTAAGCTGCCCTCCCATTGTAAGCAGCCCTCCCGTTTCAAGCTGCCCTCCCGTTTCAAGCTGCCCAAATGTTGTCACTTCAGCTGAGTTACTAAAATGTCTTTGGGTAGCCATACTCTGGTTGTCTCTTGACAACCATCCAGTGTGAGATTCAGCTCTGCTGAGTATGCTTGATTAGGCCTATTGATTTGAGAAGTAAAGCAGAGCAGAAGATGATTAACTGTAACAGCTTTTAGCTCATTGCAGAGGTTTTAAAGGAACACAGCATTTACTTAGGAGCAGGAATAAGCATAGTGGCTCTGTGTTTCAGGGACAAGAGAAATGAATTGGCTAATAATATGGTCAATGAAATGGTGACAAAACGAAACATTTATTGTCAAGTCTCTGTTCTGATGTAACTAAAGAGCACCAGAAAATGAAGACAGTTGCAAAAGGTGGTCCTGTCTTGCTCTGAGTGTGTTGTTGCAGCTCAGCAGTTCTGTGGTATGCTGAAGGTGGTTAGTGGCTGCTCAGGCTGACATGAAAGTTTTTTGGTTTTTTTTTCTTTTTAGTATTGGATTTGAGAAATCTTTTGGAATGGAGCCAGAGGGTTATGTGTTACAGTAAATGACTAAAAGTGAAATTGTGTCTAAATGACTCTTTCTTTTATATCTGAACCACTGGAATATGTCTTATCATGGTTACTGAAAAATTACTTAATCATTTCAGAGAGCTTTATTTTAGTTCATGTAAGCCTCTTCCTCCTTCTAATACTGATTTGGTCTCTGATCTATTGCATTCAGAAAGTATTTGAAGTTTGAATTTCCCATGACCTATGTCATAGTAATGTGTCTTTAATGCTTGGCAAGCATAATTTTTCCTTGTGAAGGTTTGCAGAGCAGTAGCCCATAGCTCCTCAGAGAAGGGCAGTGTGCTGAGCCTGACCCAGCACACTGTAGTACTGCTCTTGCTGCTGTGTGTGAAGGCAGCACAGCATTTTCTCTTCTGGCCTTTTCTTTTGTTGCCCACATTTATTAACATAATTTGTAACTTAGCAGAGAAACTTCAGCTCTCCCTTCTGAGTTGCCTTTGCTTTGAAAACAACAACAACCAAAACCAACCTCCTTGAAATTGCAGGACAGTTTCTTCTGCCCTTGAGTGTTGCTGCTGATGGTGGAAATATCAGATGGGTTATCCTGAGTACTTGCAGGAAGATACTTAAAGAGTAGGGAACTTACCTCAGAAAAATCAGAGTTCAGAAGTCCACTCAGATGAGATGATTACAGTTTCTCTGAAGAGGTGAAAATCTGGGGGGTTTTGAGCACTTTGTTTATTGTTAATTGAAACCAATAGATGGTCTTATGATTAAGATCTTAACTAGACTTATTTAGCAAGGAGAGGAGAAGGATTCGAGGGCAAATTGTAGCAGCCTGCCAGTGCCTACAAGGAGACTCATCAAGAAGATGGAGTTGGGCAGGAGGATGAGAAACAAAGGACATTAATTGAATGTGAGGTTCAGACTTATTGTAAGGAAAAACTTTTTCACCATGAGGACAATGAGGCAGTGGAACAGGCTGCCTGGGCAGGTCGTACCCTTTGCACTCAGAAAATAGAAAAGACTCATCTGGATGAAGCCTGAGCAATGTGATCAGATCTCACAGCAGATTTGGATGTGTTGGACTAGAAATCTCCTGAGGTTCCCCTTGAACCTGAGCTATCCTGTCATACTTAGATCTTATTTCTGTCCTCAGAACTGTTTCCACAACTGCTCAACATGGAGAATTAAGAAGCTTCACTCCTGGGTTGTAAAACAAGCAGCTGTCAGGGGTGAATTCTGAGGTTATTTGTTAAAATGCACCAGGCAAGGCTCAAATCAAGTTCAGTTTGCTGAAGGGATTCTTCTTGCTAGGAAGGCAGCCAGTGAGAGAAGGAAATGAGAGAAATCATACTCTTTTTCCCTGTCAGCTAAAATACACATTTTGGGTGCAGCAAAATGTATAGAAGCATTATGTAAGCAGTTCAGAGTTTTCAATGTGCCCCCTGGGATAAAATAAGGTGCTTGTTTTACTCTGATAGGGTAGAAGCTGGCATCTTCTTTCCAATGCTGGCTTTGGGAGAGGAGGACAGTAACTGAAATAGCAACTTGGAACAAACTGCTTCATGCTTCAGTGGTTCTTTGTTGTTGTTTTTGTTTTAGCCCAGAAGCACTAAAATTAGCTGTCCTCTCCTCTTTGTTCTTTTTTTGTTGTTTTTTTTTTTTTTCTTTTATACTCCAAAGTTTGCAAGGTAGAAAATGTGTTGAGAAGCAACTCTGCAGTTTGTCCATGCATTGAAAACCAGAGCCCTTGATCTGGGTGCTTTTAAAATGATCATTTGACTTTGGGGGTTTGCTCTATCGTTTCTCTAATTCTCTAGCATAAATTGCTCTTTGGTCATGTAAAATTAAGTCATGTTGGTTTACCCTGACAGTTTTGCTCTAAATTTATAAGCATAATTGTAATTCTATGCCCTTCTCCATGTCCTCTTGTTTTCTGTTGAGCAGCAATAGATGCACAGTCTGTGTGACAGATATGCTATTGAAATGAGCTCACTAAAAGCAGCCTGTGCTCTTCAGAAAATTAAAACCCCCGATGTCTGCAACATTGTGTTCTTCTGCAAGGGTAAATGGAACAGGAGAAGGAGACAGAGTTGTTTAGAGGTGACACAGATGTGACTTTGCCATCATTAAAATGTTTCTTGGAAAAGACTGTCCTGATCCATGAGAATCATTTCTGTTTGAGTGTTTCTTCTGAGTTACAGTGTTAGTCATCTGGAGTCATGTATGCTGTCTGCAAGTTCCTAAGGATCTTTGCTTGGCTGAAGAAGTTCCCTTTATTTTTATTCTTTCTCAGTGGTATATGTGAACCTTTAAACACAAAGCTAATTTTTTCACCTCAGTTACTCTTGACACTTTGTCAGCTTGGTCCAAAAATAACTGTGCTAGAAATAAGGCTTTTAGTTTTCATTTATTTCTTTTCTGCTTCTGCGTGGACTCTGTACTTGGGGTTTGACTTAAAGACCTCACAATCAGTTTAGTGGAAGAACAGCCTATAGCCCAAGATTTCACTCTTTGAAGTCTGCAAGACAGTGTCATGGAAGGGTAATTAATTAATGCCAAGTGATATTTTTTCCAAAATTAATACTGATTATTAATTTTGATATCCAGGAGTCTCACCTCCCTGACCACTGATTTTAATAATCATTGGCTCTTTGCATAGAATCACAGAATGGTAAGGTTGGAAGGGACCTCAGGGATCAGCTAGTTCCAACCCCCTGCCATAGGCAGGGACACCTCCCACTAGTACAGGGCACTCAAGGCCTCCTCCAACCTGGCCTTGAACACCTCCAGGGAGGGAGCAGCCACAACCTCCCTGGGCAACCTGTTCCAGTGTCTCACCACCCTCACTGCAAACAACTTCCTCCTAACATCCAGTTTCAATCTCCCCTCTGCCACTTCAAACCCACTGCCCCTTTTCCTGTCATTGCAAGACCTCGTAAATACTTCATCCCCAGCCTTCCTGTAGCTCCCTTCAGATCCTGGAAGGCTACTCTAAGGTCTCCTGGCAGCCTTCTCTTCTCCAGGCTTGAGAGCCCCAACTCTCTCAGCCTGTCCTCATAGCAGAGCTGCTGCAGCCCTTTTAGCATCTTTGTGGCCTCCTCTGCACTGACTCAAACAGTTCCATGTCCTTCCTGTGCTGGGGACTCCAGAACTGCCTTTTACTTGTATTCTCCCAGTGACTGGGGATGTTTGCAGTAGGATCTTCTTAGACTTGGTAGTGCACAGATCCACAACAAAAATACTCTTTCTTAGAGTCTCTGCAGGCTAACTCTGTGGAGATGCTTCCAGACAGGACTCGGAAAGGAAACAATACTGTTGTCATTTAGCATGGTTTGCAGTCGACATGCAACACAGTCTATGGGGTTGCCAGTTTAGTGTGGGGGTTTTTTTCCTCCCTTTTGTAGGTGTCATAATAATGGTAAAATCTCAGAGTGTTTTGGTTGAAACTGCATAACTGCTGTGTAGAGCATGTGGTGAAGTGTTGAGGTAGGTTGCTCACTGCTGGTGAAGCTACCATCCTGTGGTTTTGGCTAGGGAGACTGCTCTGTTGGAAACTTCCCAGGTGTGACATAGCAGGGTCAGCACCATTCTCAGGTGCAGAGGGCTGTAGTTGTGGATTATGTCAGTGTCAGTAGCACAGGTGGTGGCTGCTGGTGATGTGTGCTGTCGAGCCAGTCGTAAATCCGAACAGCTCTGTGCACCGAAGTGATCCATCCTGCATGTGCAGCTGGGAAGGTGCCTCAGCAATTTAGCTGAAGGAGGCTAAAAGGTGTCACAGTGGTGTGAGATTGTTTGAGAGAGTTTTAAATTGTTAAAAGGTAAAAACAGTGTGAAAGGACTTTAATGAAAGCAGCTTGGCACTGGACCTCTAATTCCCCATGACGCCTATTAATTTCAGTTGCTGTATAGCAGCATTACACAGGTTTGGGGCAAGTGAGAAAGGACAGAATTGTTCTTGTCATACATAAAATCAGACACTACAAGGGGTGTCTTGTGCAGGCTTGCAAACTTACCACAGTTCTCTGTAGCTGTTGGAGCTCCAGAAGGTTAATGTAGTTTGTAGTATCATTGTGTAAGAACTGTGGGATTGGCAAAGGACAAACATTAGAGGAATTAAAAAAAAAAAAAAAATGTAGAAAGCACATCAGAAATGGTGCAAGTTCTTGAAAAGCTTTAAACTCAATAAATGACCATGTT
The DNA here is from genome assembly GCA_013396675.1 of Eubucco bourcierii. NCBI lineage: Eukaryota > Metazoa > Chordata > Aves > Piciformes > Ramphastidae > Eubucco > Eubucco bourcierii. Next base: position 111,787 of record VWZE01009695.1, read on the forward strand.
GAGACAGTAAGTCTTGGTGCCTACCAGCATGACCTCATGTCACATAGATCCCAAAGCATGCAAATCTCTTTGTAATGCTGAGCAAACTTGTGGGTATCTCTGCAGTCTGTGTAAGGTACTTTTTACCATACATAATACTGCTGTGTTTGGCAGGATTTATAAAACTTTTCTGATGCTGACAAAACAGTTGCTCTTTGCTGTTCCAAGGTGAAGTCCAAAAATAGGCACCTCAATTTATGATGAAGAACCTGTGCATTAGATGCTGTCAAATGCTCTGGAGTTCAACATGTTTGAAAATTTTACATCAGGCTGCTTTGGAGATGTGATGTGCTAAAATAGAGTTGGAAGATTTTGACAGTGGTGCTACCATTTTTTTTCTTTCAGACAAAGGAAAACAGACCTGTATTTTTATAGCACCTCAGCCCCTTTTTGAACCTGATACCTGTTAAGTGTAGATATAAAAGGGAAAAAAGAATTGTTGAAAGAACTGTTTTGTATCCTGCTCCCTAAATGCTTGCATGTCTGAGTTAATTTTCCTCACATAGCAGTAGTGCTGCAGCTCTGCAGGAGCATGCTGTGGCTGGGAGCCTCTCTGGCAGCTTGCTTTCGTGCCTGCAGCTTGGCTTGCTTAATGTGCACAGCATTCTGCTGAAAATGATTTGGACACAGGAGTGTGGGCATTTGTTGCTAGAACAGGAGCCACAAGCTGGAAAAAGGTAAAGTGTTCCAGTGGCAGCTTTATTAGATGCTGTGGCTATAATCCACCCTCTAGAATTCTCCAGGGTGATACCTTCAGAAACCTGCAGAACTCTTCTGCTGAGTTCATAGAATCATAGAATGGGAAGGTTGGAAGGGACCTCAAGGATCATCTAGTTCCAACCCCCTGCCATAGGCAGGGACACTTCCCACTAGTACAGCTCACTCAAGGCCTCCTCCAACCTGGCCTTGAACACCTCCAGGGAGGGAGCAACCACAACCTCCCTGGGCAACCTGTGCCAGTGTCTCACCACCCTCACTGGAAAGAACTTCCTCCTGACATCCAGTCTAAATCTCCCCTCTGCCACTTCAAACCCATTGCCTCTTGTCCTGGCGTTGCAAGACCTTGTCAATAGTCTCTCCTCAGTCTTCCTGTAGGCCCCCTTTAGATACTGGAAGGCTACTATCAGGTCCCCTTGAAGCCTTCTCTTTTGCAGGCTGCAGAGCCCCCACTCTCTCAGCCTGTCCTCATAGGAGAGCTGCTCCAGCCCTCTGATCATCTTTGTGGCCTCCTCTGGACCCGCTCGAGTTGCCTTCTAAGAACTTGGTTTTGTCAGGGAGTACTGGGTGGCAAGCTTTCACTCTTAAAGTTTGATGATCAGTGATTCCTGCTCACTTCTGTGTATGGATGACAGGGTAATAAAATTAGACAGTGTATCACCACACTGTCTTCAACCAGAAACTGAGAGGTGAACTGAAATGAAGGTGTTAACAAGAAGGCACCTTCAGTTCTGGGTAAGCGATTTTACATCCCAAGTCAGCGTTTGGAGTTCCAACAACCCTGATCAGGGTTAGCTCTCTTGTGTTGCACAAATATGCCAGGAGTCTGTTTCTGGAGGGAAGCAAATTTGTTCTGTTATAGGAAGGTGGGCTTAGAGCACTGCAGTTCTGAGGTTAGAACTGTGATGTAAGTCTGGGGATCAACTTGAAGGCAGAGCAGGGAGTCCTTCCTGAAAAAGTTCTAAACTCACCTACTGGGTTAACTAGAAAGGCATACTGGAACAGACAGCTTTGGCTTTGGAAAACTAACATGAATATTGACTTCTTGTGGTCCAGTGGCATTGGTTATGCAAGCAACAGTCTTGCATAGTGCTTTGCTATCTCTTGAAGAAAGTTAGTTGGAGTTTAAGGTGTGTATGAGCTTTTCTGTCTCACTGCCAGTTCTCCTCACTTCCTGAAGGGATGACACAGCAAACTCCAAAAGCCCTTATTAGGGACTTGGATTTTTGAGCTCTGTTCTTCTAAAGGTACTAATCACCTGTCCCATGAAGTTGGCAGCCTGCTGCCCAAAGCGGATGCTAAACTGTCCGAGTGACATCCTCAACTGTTCTGCAGTCCCCTTGGAGTTGTTTGAGAGAGATGGAGAGGTTTAGAGTAACCCAAAAAGCCCTGGGCCTCACTGCAGGCTGGATTGGGGTTGTGGTTTCCAGGGGATTGCTGACAGCCCCAGGTGTGGGGTGCAGAGGGCAGTGCTGCCATCAGGCAGGCCTCTGGCACACACAGCTCAGGGCGCATGTTAATTGCGCTGTGGTCCTAGGCAGAGGATGGGGAGAAGTGGCACAAAGGCGTTGTGCTGAGGTCCCCACTAACAGAGTGAAGGGTGTTAGAGTGAGCTGGAGGTGAACCAGAGCTCTGCAAGGCTCCCAGGGCTCCTGAGCTCCAACAGAGCAGGATAGGGGACTGGGCTGGGCTGTGGTCTCTGTGTGTGGGTAGGGGAGCTGAGCTCAGCTGGGGCCTGTTCCCTGGCTACTGCCACCACAGTTTGGCTGTTGGTACTGAGCAGTCACCACAGGGGCTGCAGTGTGGGTGTTTGCATTCTGCATCTGGGATGTGGAGGGTGCAGAAGTTGATGGAAGTTGTGCTGGGGGATGCAGATTTTGCTCTGTACCTCTGAGAGCACCGAAAGGAAATCTCTTCTCCTCGTATCCACAAACAACCATGGAGAACCAGGAGCGGATGAGAAACAGAACAACCTAATGCATTCTGAAAAAGCAGATATTAAGACAACTGTTAGAAATAGTGTTTTATGTCTCTAAACTATTTATAGTGTAGTCATGATGTCTCCAAAGAGAGCAATGCTATATCACCAACATTTGATGGTGGTGCTCTGAATAGAGAACAGAATGCAAGACAGTACAGATGGCTGACAGACTGCAGCAAATTCCAGCTAATGAAGAAATGCAGTATGTTTGTTTATGTGCAAGTTGAAACAGTTGGCTGTTAAAATTGGGTTTAAATCCAGCTCTGAGCTGTGTAAACATAGTTCACCCTTAGGCAACTGATAATAATAAAATAGGTTTTTACATGAAAAAGGAAAAAAAAAAAGAAATAAATCTTCAGTGCTTTCCTTTCAGCAAGACTGCTGCTGTTTGAGAACTTGGCTGTTCTGTATTTGGTGATCTTCAGTCCACGTGTAATTTAATGCTGCAAGAAACAAACCCAGCTTACTGACTGAATTTATGTATAGTCTGAAATTGTAAATCTATATCTACGAGGCTGTATGATTAGGTTCTGGAAAAGAGTTGTGGTTTGGGTGATTTTTTTTGTTTTTAATTTTCTTTTTTTCCAGTGCCCTGAGCACATAATTCAAACAGAGGAAACCATGGAGAGCCAGGCATTCTGCTGAGCTACTTCATCCAGTGGGTCAGGTAGCAGTTTGGATTGTGGATCATTGGAAGAAAAAAAAAACCAAACCAAAACAAACAACAAAGGCTGATTCCTGAATTTTCACAGTGCATTTCTGATGACAGCAGTTGCCCCTTCTCTCCTTTTAGAAGTGGCATTTTTGAGCCAGCAAAGCTGCTATTTAACGTTAGCATAGTGATGATGTACAGTCAGAATACTGCAATCTTCTTGTGTATCAGGGAGAGACAGACACAGCAAGAATAAAATGGGGAATTATTTGTACATGCTTTTCTGTAATATATTTCCAAAGTGCATGATTTGCTTGTCAGGGAGTTTCTGAGAGTAAGTTCATTGTACTAGGGCAGCATTCATCCTATTTGCTACCGTGCTTAGAAGTATCATCTTTATTATAGAGAGCTGTTGAAATTCTGGAGCGTGTTTCAGGAAGATGTTTCACACATAACTTATTTGCTGCTTGTTTTCCTTGCTGATGGATGTTCAGAATGCATTTGCTGTTAAGGACTGTCTGAAAATGCAGATGTAGCTTGCTTTTCAATCAGCAGGCCAACAGTCACTTGTTCTGCAGTTGACTCCAGGTCAGTACCTGCAGTTGCCTGTTGATGGGGAGGAAGCAGTGAATAGGATGAGTTGATGATTTTGTTCATTACCAAGATATTTAAAATCTTACAATTCTAGTAATGTGCTGTGTTATCAAAGCATTGTATGACTGCAGAAGGTGAGAGAAGTCACTTGGTGATGTGGTTGGCTTGGAGCATTATGTGCATGTTTGACTGTGCAAATGGCAATCCTCGCATGTGGGCTATACAGAGAGAGACCAGAAAGGCCTCTCTGATGTATACACACATACATGCATATAGTTTATGCTGATGAGGTGGGTTTTTCACTTCACAGATTGTGGAGTGATGGACAGTTGCTGATTCATGGAGAAAAACAACTCTCCTGCCAAGAGCTGGAAATCTGCCATGATGCTAAATGATCTGAGATCCCACTCCCATGGGCATGTGTGGATTTGCAAATCAACCAAGAGTCAGCCTACTGAACACAGGAACATTAAAATAACCATCCAAACCACTGCTTCTTTTTGTGGTTTTTCTCTGACTCTACTGTGGCACTAAGAAGCAATTTAATGATTGCATCTTAGATGATGCCTGCTGAAGTGCTTTCTTGATTTGCCAGGTAGCTATTAGTTATGCCCTTCTCCATGTAAACTGGAATGTATTCTTTTACAGCCAGATTATTTTTTAACAGATGTTCAAGCAGTAGCAGTTCAGATTAGAACCTTGGATTCCTAGAGAGCTTTTTGTCTGGGGGAAAACCAAAACCAAGAATAACAAATGCTTTTGAGAAGGAAAGACATCATAGCAAGACTCAGTGAATGGATGATAATTTAGAAGACTTCCAAGTTCACATGGAAGAGGCAAACAAAAATCTGTGTGGTCTCTTGAAAGGATATGTAAACTTTTATGGACCCTAAAGATAGACTTTGTAGGTTATTCTATAACTGTCTAATGAAGGTTTCTGTTACGTGCCTGGAAACAGCTGTCAGTGGAGTGGGATGATCCACTATAGTGATTAATTTGCTTTTCCTAAACTCTCAGGCCTCACTGTAAATTCTCTCCTTGAATTGAGTAAACATGAGGTGAGTCAAGTGATTTGTGAAGGTCTGAGTTTATTTTTGTGGCTCATGGCTCAGTAAGAATGAAATGAGATATATAATTTAACCCTAGGGAAGAACCGTCAAGAGGATTTCTACTTTGCCAGACTCTTTGCCTTGGGACTGCCCTGAGGGTGATCCTAGCATCTCTTTAATAAATAATAAGGCAGAAAAATAATCTCTTAGTGTTGTTCTTGAGGCTTGTCCATAGGTAGCAACAAAGAAGCTATGTACCTCTAAATACCTTCTTTGGTACCTGTGTAGCAGAGATCACTCACCAATAGCTGTCCTAACTGTGTGCCTCTTTGAGTCTTGTTTGAATTCTGTCTGCTTGCTTTGAGTTTAAATGTGAGTAAAGAGTGTGTCATCTAGCCCAAGGTTGAAGATTCTAGTCCGAGAGGTAGACTGCTTACTGTCAGTGGTGGCTATGGCAGGTAAAAGGTCAAGCCTATAGTAGATTGAAGGTGTTGAATTTGTGTCTACACAGCTTCTAGTGTGAGGGTGCTGCTTTGTGTAAGCAATGCTTCTTGCTGAGTTCCTTGGTCATAAACATGCAAGTCTGGATTGCATCTCCATTCTGAAGATGAGAGATCCTCCTTGGGTCAAGGTAATGAGTGATGAAATATAATTACCTTGTACATTATTGTAATGACTCACATATTTATAGGTGCCTGTAGTATGAAATTTGGATGAGTTGCACATTCTGATGGATGTTTAATTTTGTTTTCTTTTGCCGTTGGCTGGTATCACCTCACTTTAATGGATGATCAGACTGCTTGTTGCAGAGACTTTTACATAAGCACTTTGGGGTCCATTTTTGGGAATTCAAGTTGAATTGGTAAATTAGAGTGATGATGGTAGTGCAAAAAAATGTCAGTTTGTGTGGCATGTGCCAAGCTACAAGAGTCATTTTAGTAATAGTTCTTGCTCTTGAGCACAACTTGCCATACTGCACATGAACACACGCCTGCAAGGGAGCAAATCTGTGGCTGTCCGCAATGTATACTGAGACTGCTTTTGGAATGGCTGTTCCTTGTGCTTCCTCCCTTATGTAATAGCCTATAAATGATATATATGCAAAGGATTTGTTGCCCCACAGTGACTGTCTCTTACGAACCATAGATGTTGCCATAATTAATTTTCTGTTGATGCCTTTTTTTTTTCCCTTTTAATTTATTGCGAGTTCTAAACAGAGGTTTTTTGCTGGTTTTAGAGTCTTTCAAATCCAATCTTTCCAATCTTAAGCTGAGTAACTCAAAGTGTTTTTGTGTCATGATTCTGGATAGCTCTCAAAATTTTGAGATAAGGACTTGAATTTTGGAATTGTGAAAGTATTCCACTGAATAGAAACAGCTTCTTGCCATGAAGAGAGTTGGTAAGACCCTAATGTATGTCATATCTCAGTGCCTTCATGCAAAACATTAGCAACACACATCATGTGCCTGCACTGGCTTCATTGGCTGCAGAGCTCTGTGGTTCACTGAGGTGCCCAGGAAGTGTAGTCTGATAGCATGGTGAATTGCTGTCATAAAACCTATGGGCTTGGCAATTGGATTTTTTTAACCGAGACCTGGTTTATGGCCATTTGTTACAGTATTTCCCTAAAAAGGACTGGGGTCTTCTGCAGATCAGTGGAACATAGAATCATAGAATGGGAAGGTTGGAAGGGACCTCAAGGATCATCCAGTTCCAACCCCCTGCCATAGGCAGGGACACCTCCCACTAGCACAGGTCACTCAAGGCCTCATCCAACCTGGCCTTGAACACCTCCAGGGAGGGAGCAGCCACAACTTCCCTGGGCAACCTGTGGCAGTGTCTCACCACCCTCACTGTAAAGAACTTCCTCCTAACTTCCAGTTTCAGTCTCCCCTCTACCAGTTCAAACCCATTGCCCCTAGTCCTGGTATTACAAGACCTTGTCAATAATCCTTCCCCAGCCTTCCTGTAGGCCCCCTTCAGATACTGGAAAACTACTCCAAGGTCTCCTGGCAACCTTCTCTTCTCCAGGCTTCAGAACCCCAACTCTCTCAGCCTGTCGTTATAGCAGAGCTGCTGCAACCCTCTGATCATCTTTGTGGCCTCCTCTGGACCCGGTCCAACAGTTCCATGTTCTTCCTGTGCTGGGGGCTCCAGAACTGCACACATGATCAACCTCCAGTAACTTGTTCTCAGAGATCTCTGCATCTTGGATCTTAAGTTCAGCACCAGAACAGTCCTGTCTGGCAGGTATTGTCCCAAAACAAATATTATCCTCACATGTATATGTGCAAAGAAAACCCGAAGTTAATCGCAGGCGACTGTGTCCAAGGGAGGAATTTAGTTCTAGTGCATGTAAGCAGATAATAGCTGTAGTGAGATAAAGTTTGCAGTTTCACTGCATATTAGAGAAGGGCTGTACACCTTAGTGAGAAATAAATGACAGTGGGAGGAACTATGGCAGGTTTTAAGTGGCACAAATTATAGGATTGATCATAGAATCATAGAATGGTAAGGTTGGAAGGGACCTCAAGGATTATCTAGTTCCAACCCCCTGCCATAGGCAGGGACACCTCCCACTAGTACAGGTTACTCAAGGCCTCATCCAATCTGGCCTTGAACACATCCAGGGAGGGAACAGCCACAACCTCCCTGGGCAACCTGTTCCAGTGCCTCACCACCCTTACTGTAAAGAACTTCCTCCTAACATCCAGTCTAAATCTCCCCTCTGCCAGTTTAAGCCCATTGCCCCTTGTCCTGTCATTGCAGGACCTTGTAAATAATCCTTCCCCAGCCTTCCTGTAGGCCCCCTTCAGATACTGGAAGGTTACTATCAGGTCCCCTCGAAGCCTTCTCTTCTCCAGGCTTCAGAGCCCCAACTCCCTCAGCCTGTCCTCATAGCAGAGCTGCTCCAGCCCTCTGATCATCTTTGTGGCCCTCCTCTGGACCCGCTCCAACACTTCCATGTCCTTCCTGTGCTGAGGGTTCCAGAACTGCACACAGTAATGATTAGGTCATCCGCAACCAAGGTAGTAGCTCTAATAGGTTTTTCCTTTCGCAGCTCTGGAGTGGAGAAGATCTCTTTGGATTTACTTTCTGCCCAGCACATTTGGTAGATGTGAAATAAAAAGGCATGTTTTAAATCTCCTGAAGACTTCGTCGTCGTTGTTGTTGCGTTTGACGTAAGTTGATGAAGATGACTTCAGTGTAATTAGGCTTGGTTGATACAGTACTTTTCCACTGGATTTACTAGGAGCTTGCGAGTGTGTTGTAACGAACTGCACTGCAGGCTGCAGTATCTGATTGTCATGCCAGGAGCATCACTAGCGTAGAGCTAAATAGAGATTGGTGAGGAAACTGGGTCAGGAAAGAGGCCTACTGTACCTGCAGAGACTGCAGAGAGCCGTGGCGACGAGCAGAGTGTCCACAGCATGGCACTGTCTAACAAAGCATAGACCAGGAGAGCTGCTGAGGATGTGCTTACCATAGTGGGCATGTCTGCCAGCTAAAGATGCTGCTGCTGCTGCTTGCATTCTCCCTTCTCTCCCCACTGGACACTTGTTTTGCCCAGTGAATGTAGCAGTGCCAGGTTTTCTTTGCACAAAGATGTCCACAGAAACATTATTTCACCTTTAAAGGTCAAAACCGTCCTGCCCTGCACGATGGGCTGCTAGAGACATGCTTGCTCTTTTAAGTGAGATGGTGTTAAATGTTGCTAAACACTATGTCATACACTTGTCAGGTGTAGGAGAGAGAAAGGTGTGTGGTATGCTGCTCTTTAGGCCTTGGTGGGATTGTTTAAAATGCTTTTCTGAGTGTGTCTTGCTCACAGCTTGCAAATCTGGTCTTGCTGGAGGTGACATTCAGAGTAAAATTACAGTACAAACAGAAAAGGAGCAATAAAAACCAAAGCATCTCTAAGCAACCACTGGGACCTGCCAAAATTATCCAAAAAATAGAAACTACATAGTTTGAACAATAAGCACAGAAGAAGAAAGGTTAAAAAAAAAAAACAATCCCCAAAGAACAGTAATGAGACTTATCTCAACTGCAAAAAGGGAATGGTGCAAGAAACCAAAAAAAAAGATAAAGTTTGTTCTGTTTCTTCTGATGCCTGTCTTGGTCTCTGTGGAACTTAGTTCCTGTGGCTCAATGTAGTCCCTTTTAGAAGGCTTTTGCTGTACAGTGTGCTCATCTATGTCCTGACCATAAAAGGACATCATTAGTAGGTATCATTAATTAAGTAGAAAAAAAAATAAATGTGTTTTATTCTTAAGCATAATTGTTTGGACTATATCTGGTTTGCATGGGAAGGAATAGCTTTAATTTTGTTTTATTGAAATTTACTTGGGATTGGGGAACTAAGAGTAGGAAGGAAAGAGAAGAAAGGTAGTTGGCTGGTTTTCATTTGGGAAAGATCCATACTACAAGGGAATGTTTTTCCAGGAAGGTTTTGAAGTATGAAATCCATTATAATACAGAAAAAGGAAGGATTGGGTTAAGAGGCCTTTAGGTGGCAAAGCCTGAACAGTTCTTGTGTTCCAGGCTCCACTGAAGTGTGTGTTGTGTTTGTGAGGGGTGCAAAACCAGTCACAGTGGCAATCCTTCCACTTAGGTTAAAATAAAGAAACAGAGGAGAGAGAAAGCAACTTATGGCTTGATGCTTTCTCTGTCTCAATCTTTGGGTCTCTGAGCCATGATGGGAGAGGCAGGACCCTTACAGCCATTTTGTGCTAAGGAAAGCAGAATGATGCAGAGGGCATGGTCATGTATCTACTTTTAATAAGTCTTACCTTGAATTGTTATGCAGAAGTAGTATGTCCACACTGATAGAGCATGAAGACAGGGCAAGTGATCTGCCAGTAACTCTCTCGTCGTGACCGCAATCAGTGGCCTGAGTGCTCCACACAACTGATGTAAAGAGTGTCTCTTTCATTGTGAGGTGCATGTAGGTTGCTACTGAAAAAATGCTTTCAAAAACAAGGCTTTGGCTTGTGAGCAACTTGGATACTCAGAAAAAAGTCATTGTCATTGCTGTAGTTTCCAGACTATGAATACATGAATGGTAACATTAATAACATTTCAAAGACGGGAGAACAAATGGCTCAGACTGTGACACTTTCAGTTATTGTAGTGTCATGGGCAGTTTAGGGAACTGAATAGAAAAAAGATCATGGATGCTAACAGTGCTAGCTTTAGTTGAAGCCCAAGAGCAATTCTACTGTGATAATTCAGCAGAGTAATCAAAATAAAAAAGAACTCCCTTAGCAACTATGGCCATTGGAGATAAAGCCCCTGAATTTCTCAGAGCAGATGACTGGAATGGGCAATGCTCTGTGTCACTGCTGCTTTTCAGAATGGGGTGCTTTGGGAGCTGATTAAAACATCTCATGGTTCATGTTCTACCCTGCTTCACATACTGCATTGAACAGATTTTCCTCCCCTATCTCATTCTGCATTTCTGCAGTGCTGTAGAAACTACTCCAGCTCACAACCCTTCCAACAGGCAGCATAAATGGAGGGGCAAACACATGTGTGCTGACAGTAGGAGTGACTGCATTCCATGACTTCTCACAGTATCACATTCTCATTCCAAAGGAAAATGACTTCACCTCCAGAAGACAATTTACAGCCTGTACTGCAGGCTGTGGGCAATACCCTGCAGTGTCTTATGTGCTGCTCCTACTTGAATACCAAGCAAAGGTCTTGCTAAGCCATAGAGGCTGTTCCTCTTTTGTTTTGCCTTTAGTGGTGGATGTGCAGTTTCTCCAGTAACCAAAGGAGAAGGTGAGACTGGATGTAGTCTTCAGCTACTTTCTGGACTTCAACTGCTTGTCCTGAGGCCTGCAGTTGTGGCACTTAAGGAGAATTTCTCCTGAATGGTGTTTACTAGCTTGGTCCAACTCTTATGAACAGAAGTTTTATTTTTAAATGGCATTGTTATAATGATAGGATATCATAGACTGTAATGATAGGGACCCAAACCTCATCACACCTGTGCTGTTTTGACAGTCTAGGTAGGAATGAGCAGGGAGTAACCCAAATCCCTGAAATTGAAGCTGAAGTCATACTCCATTGCACTGTCTTAGACACCTAAAGAAGCTGGTTTTTAATGATGCTACTTGTCTTGCAATTTCCACTTACCATCATTTTTTAGAAGTAGGCTATTTGAGCTCCTGGATATGTTATTTAACTGTGTTAAATTTTAATCAGACCTCATTTGACAAAAAAAAAAAATAAAAAAAAATTAAAAATCTTAAGTTCTCCCTCTGGAAAGATAAGATCCCTTGACAATACTGCAGGCAGACCTGCAAAGGGTTTCTTTATAACTCTGCATCTTTAGAGATGTGAGGGATTTTGTGGTTTGGTGCGTGGCTTGTTGATTTTGTGTGTTTTGTGGTTTGGGTTTTTTTGGGTGTTTTTTGGTTTTTTTTTTCTTTTTAATAATTACCCTCTTCAGGCTTACCATGGAGGAATATTCGTCCTGACAGCTGGTGAATGTTACCCAGAAGGAGAGAGACTGACCTATTCTCTGGCTTTCCTTTTGGCAGCCTGCAGCAAGGTGGCACTTGCTGAACTGAAGCTTGAGGCTGCAGAGTATGTCTCAGTCATTGCATCTTCTGAGGCCCATGGAAAACCTCGTCTATAAAATGTGTTGTCTGGGACTGGGCTGACACAGACTGCATAATGCACATGTGGATGCAAGGATGAATGTGTGGATGCACCCTTCTGATTGCTTAGAGTAGTCCTCTCTTGTTCTTTCATGTGTTCTTTTATGTGTTGGAGTGCCACAAATGGGTCTTGAAGAACTTGCCCCAGAAAAGAAATTTTTAGGTGCTTTTCATTGAGAAACAGAACAAAAGTGCTTTTAATGTCTAATGTTGGAAATTCCTCTGTCAAATTCCCCCAGTTCACAACTGGCTTTTGGTTTAAGATTGTGCTTGCATTATGGATAATGCAGATTCCTCCCTTGCTGTCCTGATTGTAGTAAAAAATGGTGAATTTCACGAAACTGATGTTTATCTCTTAAAAATATAAAATACCAGTTCACTACCTGTTGTCTTTCAGCTTAAAACCTCAATTATGGTCACGTGAAATAACACTAATCAAAACCCTGAAAAATCCCTATTGAAGAATTTCCTCAAGACATTGTGTGTCAGTCCAAAGTCAGAGATGCAAATCCTTCTTCTCAGCAAAATCTTGCCTTAACGAACACTTACCAGTGCTCCATGATGGCCAAGAATAGCTTAAAGTAATTTAAGTGCAGTTCCTAATGGAGATGGTGGTGTTCCCAGTGCTTCAGGTGTCCTGTACTTGGTGTTTCTGACCTTGCAACTAAAACAGGCGGTTTGAAAAGTTGCCTGGCCAGTCACAAAGTTTTCCTAATGCAATTCCTAATTTCAAGCCCTGTGAACTTGGAATTTCTCCCATAACTAAGGTACAGCCCTTTCCCCTCTCGTTTTTGGATGGCAACCTGCTCTGTTAAGCTGCGTTGGCAGTGCTTGATCATCATTTTGTTCAGACACTTCATTAGCACCTAGGTGGCTGTCACAGAGAGTGGGATAGTTGCAGTGTTAGACTGCATTCACCCTTGTGCCTAGCCTGCTACCACTGCTGATCGTTGACTTCAGAGTCCTTAAGATCCTTATTGTTATTTTAAATTCTGCTACCCTTGTGCTCAACCCTGCTACTATAAATACATGTGTAGGAGTGGCAGACTTCTGTTATAAGCTGACATTTCTCTGCCTTGTATTTTGCTCTTAGGATACGTTTGAGTGATGAGGAATGCTGTCTTATTTAGGCTAGAGGGAAAAGACTTCCAGACAGTCCTAAACCTTGATCAGTAGTTCAGTGAGGAAAAGAGAAGTCAAGCTACTTATTGTCTTTCAGAAGAGAAGACTTTCTGAAATATCCAGATTTAAATACAGTGAATAACTTAATATGCAAATCCCTGGTTTCATGATTTTGCATTTACTCCTAATATTCTGCAGTATTTGCAATAAGGTGAAACTATTTCTGGTCTCCTAAGTGGAAATCACAAAAGACTTCCTTTCAGATTGAGTTTCTTCTGCAGAAGTGCCTAAGAGATGATGGGGATGCTTTTCTTCTCCCCTACAAATTTCACTCATGGGTTTCTCATGCTTGAGGTATTAAGGGGTGCTGAGGGAAGGGGGAGAGAGTAGCCTTTTGCTGTGCACTGCCAACTTCTGCCTACCTAGTTTTTGCTTTGTCTCTTCACAGTCTTCCTTGGTAGGGGGTCAGGTGTCTTTTCCATAGAAAAACTTAATTCAAAATCTCAGTGGCTGCAATTTTAAAAACAGCAACAGAAGCAACCCAAGCTTAATACTTCAGTTGTGTTATGCTTCCCCAACATCAGTTTCCTCTGGGATCTTTTGCTGTCCTGAAGCATTGGATTTGATTTCATCCTGAGCTCATTTTTGAGACTGCACCGAAGCTTTCAGGTCAGCAGAGAAGTGTAAACATGGAAATGGTTCTTTAACAAAGGCCTGTTAATATAACCACATTTCTGCTGTTGTTTCAATATTGCATGCAACTCATTTAAAATGCATTCAGTGCCTTCTGTTGAGTTTGGTTGGTTTTATTGGCTTGTTGGTTTTCCCCTGTGTAGAACATTGTCAGTTGGGAGTAGCTTGTAAGGTGGGTAAAGATGGGGATCATGAGAAGGCACTTTGGAAGGAGGGACGTGGGAAGTTGGTGTCCTTGATGTAGACTGGAAGTGAATTGTAAGGCCTTGGTCAAAACAGTTGGCAGGTTGGAAAGTGGCCATTATTTTAGCATTATTTAATGAAGAGCCTTAAACTTTGTCACCTCTGTCTATAGGTGAGTGGTTGAAAACATAAAAAAAATTTGGTTCACCAAAAACAAACAAACAAACAAAATCCCCAAAACTAAAAAGGCCACAAAAAAGCACTGTTAATAAGTAGTGCATTAGGCCCTTTCAGGTGCATGTTTAGGCATTAAGAGCTAGATTCTCCCTCAGTGGTTACAGTGGCATTACCCAAGTGCCTTGGATGGAAGCCCTTAAGTAGCAGTGCTGCTGGCATTCCACAGCCACAGAGCAGGGGCACCAGGTTGGTTGGTTTGCCCGAACCAGCACTGGGCTCTGACTGATCTAGGACTGGATTCTGCAGTCCCAGGCATTTTTTGGTAGACCAACCTTCCCTTCTGCATGAAACTCTACTCCTTTGATGTGAAACATCTCAGGAAAGCTGGCTTGATGTGAGAAGTGACTTTTACAGTATGTGGACAGCTGCTGGTTTACCTCAGGGCAGCCTCGAACAGTTAGTCTTGTTCCAAAGCTCTGAGGGCTGGAAGTTCCCCACAGAGCCCACTTTGAAGGACAGCAAGAAAAGCAAAAAGCTACATCTCTTAAAAGGAAAAGAAGATAGTAATTCTTTCCTGAATTCCCCAGAAAGCCTCCAACGAGGTGAGGAGAGGCTAGTTCTTTTATGTGTCCTTTCCTAGTGGTGTGGTTTCAGAGGTTTGGTTCTATTTTAGGCTGCTGTGTATGTAAAGGTTTTAAAAGCACAGTGACAATTGTGGTTTATGGTCATATTTTCTTAATTCAAGCTGGAGACCTTTACCCAAATTAAAAAGGAATAGTTTAATTGATGGCATCCCTTAGGATGTCTTCTTGTGACTTTATATAGTAGGAGGATTCAGCTTTGGTTTAAATTGTCATAGTAGCTCCTTCTGTCTTGTGCTTGCCTATTCTCCCACAAGTAAAGTTAGCATTTATTTTGCAATATCTTTTATTAACAGAAGGCCAAGAAATTTGAAAGTTTGCTACAGCTCAGCAGAGCTAACAGTTCTTTTGCCTAAACTGTCAAGATTGGGATGTATAATTGAGTCTCTGCAACTCTCAGTAGCAGTTTCTGAACTGCCTGTCTTCTACTGGAGCCTGAAGCATTCTTTCCTAATGAAGCTATCTGCTGAGGTGTGACAGCCATTTGGTTGGAACTATATATACACAATTGATGCTGAAATTATCTATTGTTTGTCATAAAGATGTATTTCAAGAACATGCTGTTGTCTTTCTAGATAGCAAGACATAAATTTAGAACCAGTCCTATTTAATATGATTGGTTTTGAAACTCTGCCAACTTCTTTTCTGGGAAGTTTGTATCCTGTGAGCAAGTTGTGAAGCAGTTCTCTCTTCCTGTTTGATTATGCAAGGATTACTTTTGCATGTCTCCACTCAGAAGACATTGTGTGCCACAAGCTTGAAAGGGCCAGTTTCAAACTCACTCCTTATTTAAGCAGAAAGAGCTGATGAGGAGGAGTTTTGAGTGGTGTTTGGTTTATGTTTTGAACAAGTGCTTATTCTTTTTGGTTTGGGAGAGATTGTTGATCACAGATTATAGAATCGTAGAATGGTTTAGGTTGGAAGGGACCTCAATGCTCATCCAGTTCCAACCCCTTGCCATAGGCAGCTCCCACTAGAACAAGTCACTCAAGGTCTCATCCAGCCTGACCTTGAACACCTGCAGGGAGGGAGCATCCACAACCTCCCTGGGCAACCTGTGCCAATGTCTCACCACCCTTACTGGAAAGAACTTCTTCTTAAAATGTGGCTAACCTGTTCAAACTGACATGAGATCATCTTACAGGATGCACAGTGCCATTCTCTTCTGCTTCAGCTTCCTACAGCTGCTCTTTCTTGCATCTTGGGATGGGGGGGGGAGGGGGGGGAAAGGCAGAATTAATGTGTTTTGTCTTCATCTGAAAAACTAGGAGGACCAAGTGAAACAAGGTGAACTCACTCACTGGTGTGGTTTAAGCTTGCAGATTATGTAAGTGATTTGTTTTTTCCCTAACCATGTTGTTGTTCATGCTGCACCACATACTTTCCCTGCCTTCTAATGCCATTTAGTGAAGGGATAGTAATGTATAAAAATAAGCAGCTTAGATATTTTCTCTTTATTTTAAAAACAAAACAAAACTACTTGGGATATTTTTGGAGGTGGTGGTCAGTCAGTCTCTTGCTGCAAAAAAAAAAATTGTGGTCAATAGGTGCTGTAGGTCTTTATTTAAAGCTGACACTTTCAAAGAAAACAAAGAAAGGCTAAAGCCCATTTGATTACAGGAGATCACAGTTTTGCTCTGCTGTGAGGTGACAATACATTAGCTTGCAAGCTGTTGCTGTCAGATGGTGCTGGGTGGTTTAAGAACTCAACTCCCTGGTTAGCTGGTGGAGTGCTTTATTCTTCCCTGTGGTGTGGCCATCACAGCATTTCATGCAGGCGTGCTCAAGACAGATGCAAGACGTTGTCTGATCCATATGGATCTCTGTGCTAAGTGGTAGTCTGAAAGTAACCTTGGTAGGAAGCGAGAAGCTTTACTGAAAAATGTCCCTGTGATGCTGTTGCCAGGGCAACAGAGTCTATTGTGTGTGTGCTCTGGGCTTCAGCCGAGTCTGGCTCCTACATACCGCAGTGTGGAAAAGTATTGCCTTCAGAAGTGCCTCCCTTCCCCCACTGCCGGGAGCTTTGACGGCAGCAAAGGCTGATAAGGCCTCCCTTATCAAACTCATCCTTCCTATTTTGCTTTCAGTTTGCTCCTAGTTTGGGCATATTGCTTAATAAGACAGAACCACGCTGAAAATAGGATGCCGATGTCTTGCTGCAGCTCAGGCTCTCTGTTGCTCCACAGGATGATTCGCAGAGGCAGGCAACAACCTGACAGCAGGGCAGAGCGTGTCCTGTCTCTTGCTCTGCAGAGGCAGAGGAACCTGTTACTCTGTGACAGTAAGGTGGCGGTGGTGAGCAGGGAAAGAAGGCCGCAATAGATGTGCGCTGCACAATGGAGGGGTGCTCGGAAAAGGGGCACACAGGGGATGCCAGAAAGGTGGGTTGAAAAGACAGTTCATCAGCAGGAGCTCTAATTCGTGCCTCTGACCAACGAGCTGCCTATTCCTGATTTGTAAGCATAAAATGTCAGCATTCTCTGAAACCAAACTCAGTGGTAATAATAGTGATAAAAACTTCCCATCTGCTTGGTGGTGCTGTGTCTGCTGCTTCAAAGAGGGTGATGGGGGAGTTCCATTAACCAGAATCCCCTTCTGCAGTCCCACTTGCATAAGGTTATTTTATTCTTTCCTCATATGTATTCTGCAAACCAGTTTGAGGTGCGTGCACTTCTGTGCTGGCTGTGCTTCAGTGGCAGCTGACTGACGGGGACCAGGACTGTGTGTTTAAGAGGCTTGAGAAGCCAAAAAAAAATTGGTTGATGTGGAAGTGAAGTGGGAAATAATTTTCTGTAATTAATCTAAAAATGTGTTAGGCTGATGAAATGAATTTCAGATTCAGCACTCTCTCCTCTATTGCACTGTCTTCCTGTGGGAACATGCAGATGCAGTAGGCTGGTGAGGCCCCCTCTCACCATGGGCAACGAGCCCGGCCTGCTTTGTAGCTGAACCTGAAGGAGTCATATGCCTCAGTTTGATGCAAGCTTTCACCTTCCCTGTGCTCTGCGCTTCACAGGGGCTTTGAAAATTCTTTATGAATCAAAAGGGCCCCATTTTTTTGTTGCTGGCTACTGGGTTAAAATTGCCAGATCCTAGAATAGGGCTCTGCATATTTTTATCTGTAGGTTATCTGAGTGAGAGAACAAAGGTGACGTGAGGAGATGCAAGCAACATGCCAGACAATGAAGCTGTGCTTGGACAGCATCTGAATGGAAACCAGGGAGATAATTTTAATGTATTGCCTTGCTACTCATTTTTTCCCCCCTTTCCAAAAGAGTCTTTTGTTATCCAAGTATATTTTTAGTCCTTTTTTCTATCTGGTCAACATTTCATTCATGCTTGTGTTGAATGCGTTGTTCCGTCCGTCTTCAAGAGACTGATGCCTGTAGAGATGGAAACAATTTCCTTAATTGCTGAGGCTGAAGTGAATGTTGTTACCCTTCCTTCTGACCTGAAAGAACCTTTTTCTTCAGGCAGTCTCATGAACAATTTTAGCCTTTGATGTTTCTTAGCTGCCTTTCAGTCAAGAGGGAGCTTGCGTAGAAAAGCACGCGGAAAATCGTCCTTGGAAAAATGGTTTTAAGAGGCATAATTTGTGCATTCTGTAGGTCACAGTGCCTGCCAAATGTATTATTTTTAAAGGTGTAGCATAGTTTTGAGCCTGTTCTTATTTCTGTTTTGTTACAAAATTAGCAGCGCTTTCTGTTCTTGGGAAGGTCCAAAATAGAAGCTTCACTTCTGAGTATGGGCTTATATATGTTCTTGCTGAGGATAAATTTAAAGATAGGCTCAGTGTGCTCCTCTGTGGGTAAATCAGCAGTTGTGGTCTAGTTTCTACTGCTGACAGGATCCATTGGGCTTTAGTGACGAATTGGGGAGGGGGAAGGAAAAATGGGGAAACATACATGGAGTTCAAAAAAAGCTAATAATTTTCCAAGGCAGGACAGAAGAAAGAACACTTTACACTTTCCCTTATTTCCAGTCCTTGTTCCTTTTCAGTTTTAGGAGATTTAGGTCTTGCAATGACAGGACAAGGGGCAATGGGTTTAAACTGGCAGAGGGGAGATTTAGACTGGATGTCAGGAGGAAGTTGTTTGCAGTGAGGGTGGTGAGATACTGGCACAGGTTGCCTAGGGAGGTTGTGGCTGCTCCCTCCCTGGAGGTGTACAAGGCCAGGTTGGATGAGGCCTTGAGTGAGCTGTGCTAGTGGGAGGTGTCCCTGCCTATGGCAGGGGGTTGGAACTAACTGATCCTTGAGGTCCCTTTCAGCCTTCCCATTCTATGTTATTTTTACCCTTGCAGACTACAGGGTAAAGTCAAACAGGATAATCTGCAGAGTACTTCACTGCCTTATTTTCACTTAGAAGTGATCTTGAGCATATATATCATTTGCTCTTTTTTTTTTTTTTTTTTTTTTTTTTTT
>VWZE01009695.1:131842-173378 GCA_013396675.1 Eubucco bourcierii
GCCACAAAGATGCTCAGAGGGCTGGAGCAGCTCTGCTGTGAGGACAGGCTGAGAGAGTTTGGGCTCTGCAGCCTGGAGAAGAGAAGGCTTCGAGGGGACCTGATAGTAGCCTTCCAGTATCTGAAGGGGGCTCCAGGAAGGCTGGGGAAGGATTATTTACAAGGTCCTGCAATGACAGGACAAGGGGCAATGGGTTTAAACTGGCAGAGGGGAGATTTAGACTGGATGTTAGGAGGAAGTTCTTTACAGTGAGGGTGGTGAGGCACTGGAACAGGTTGCCCAGGGAGGTTGTGGCTGCTCCCTCCCTGGAGGTGTTCAAGGCCAGATTGGATGAGGCCTTGAGTAACCTGTGCTAGTGGGAGGTGTCCCTGCCTATGGCAGGGAGTTGGAACTAGATGATCCTTGAGGTCCCTTCCAACCTTCCCATTCTATGATTCTAAACTCTGACACTCCTGGTACTTGCCAGTGTGTAAATGTCTGACATAGGCATGAGTCCTACCCTTCACCTCCTTGGTGAAGGACCCTGGTGGACCCTGGTGGACCCTGGAGCAGTGTGCACCCTCAGTCTCTGGCACACAAAGACCTTTGTTGTGTGAGTGAAGCACTTCTGAAGTTGAGAGAAGGCAAGGCAGAGGAGGTGTGTTTTAGCAGTGCCACTTCACTTGAGTCAGGTTTGAGAATATGCAGGAAGGGGGTTCCTTGCTGCTGCTGTTCTTAGCCAGGCTGCATGTGTCACTTCAGGTGACTGAGTTCACCAGATTGCTGAAACATTCTGAAATAGAGAGAAGTGCTGCCTCTTGACTTCCATCTGAGGAGGGATGCCACTTGGAATTACAAATGCATGAGGTGGGTGTGTTTTGTAATTAGTGCTGAAGTCTGGTGGGCTGCTGACTTGAATATAACCTGTAGTACTTTTCATCTGTTGCAGGAATGCTGCTGCCTTAGTAAAAGATGTTGAAACTCTGTTCTTCAGGGTTTCCCATTTTGTATTCTCTCTAGTGTCAGACTGCTCTATGAGATGAAACTGGAATTTTAAACCTGCATATTATTTAGGTGATATTTTATAAACTTAGAGAAAAGCAGGTCTGTAAAGGGATTTCTGATGCTGTGTATTTCACAGTGACTAGCTGGGTGCATTAATTAACAAAAGTATCTCTGCCATCAGGAGTTGCTTTGAAGTATTGATTCTTTTCTGTAATGAATATATAGTTACATGTAGTTATTTGAAAAATGGTCTTGTCTGTCTTGATGACTCCTGTGTGCTGTTACAGAGCCACCCTGTGAGAATGAAAGATGTAATTTAACAGCAGAGTATTGGAGCCTGACTCCTGTGCATGTGGGAATGTGGTGAGCTTGTGAGTAACAGGAAGACTGATGAATTAATGCAGGAAGTCACTGGCACTATCTCTGCCCTTCCCACCTTGTTTAGGTTAGCAACTCTTGGAGTGCACAGCGAAGAGTCCCTTAAGCCATAACAAAATAGTTCAGTATGAAACCCTGTGGAAAACATTGTGTGATTGCAGTGGCAGTGTCTGTGGCTGCAATTCAGTTAAGAAGAATCAAATAACCTTAAAGGATTGAAAGGGGTATTTTATATTAAAACTGTATTATGTATTTCTCTATCATTTATAAGGTGGAAATAAGGGATCTTAAGGGGGTGTCCCCACAGGTAAGAAATCCTCTCCACTCCCCTGAAGCAAAATAAAATAGAAGGCACTGACTGCAGCCTGTCATGAGCCACCAGCTCAGAGAGGCACTGACTGCAGCCTGCCATGAGCCACCAGCTCAGAGAGGCACTGACTGCAGCCTGTCATGAGCCACCAGCTCAGAGTGACCAGCTCCATCTAATAGGAGTAGGGAAAGAGCTACAATGATGTGAGTGTGCTCTCAAAAGCAAATACACCATGCACTGTCAATACCTCTTGAATATGTCTAATAGCACAACACCAAACCCTGGCAAGTCATATTTTACATAAGTAGTAATTTCTGCTTTGCATATATGGAAAAAGCAGAAGGACCACACAGGGATGAGATTCCCTTCTCTGTACCAGCATTTACTCAACCTCTAAAGGTAGAAGCTTAAAGACTAAGGCTGAGATGTTTCCATTTCAGAGTTTTAAGGAGGATGACCAAAGCACTCTAGATTGTTGGTGTTAATAATTATTTTTCCTATGTGTCAGGGAAGGTTCAGGAGGCTGATTAGAAGACAATGCCCTGCCAATGTTTTTTCAAGATTGAACAAGATGATTCAAATAATTACAGGCCTGTCAGCCTGGTATTTGCCTTGGTCAAAATAATGGCATGGCTGACATGAATTTTGATCAATAAAGATTTAAAGGATAATATAGTTGCTTGTAGTGAGTGTGTGACTATGGAAAATACATCTTGTCAAACTAATGTGATACTTGTTTTTTCATAGAATCAGTCAGAGTTGGAAGGGACCACAAGGATCATCCAGTGCCAACTCCCCTGCCATGGGCAGGGACACCCTACCCTAGATCAGGCTGTCCAGAGCCTCATCCAGCCTGGCCTTAAACACCTCCAGGGAGGGGGCAGCCACAACCTCCCTGGGCAACCTGTGCCAGTGTCTCACCACCCTCATTGTAAAGAACTTCCTCCTAACATCCAGTTTCAATCTCCCCTCTGCCACTTCAAACCCATTCCCCTTGTCCTGTCATTGCAAGACCTTGTCAATAGTCCCTCCCCAGCCTTCCTGTAGGCTCCCTTCAGATCCTGGAAGACTACTGTAAGGTCTCCTGGAAACCTTCTCTTCTCCAGGCTGCAGAGCCCCAACTCTCTCAGCCTGTCCTCATAGGAGAGCTGCTCCATCCCTCTGATCATCTTCGTGAGCTCCTCTGGACCCACTCCAACAGTTCCATGTTCTTCCTGTGCTGGGAACTCCAGAACTGTATGTGGACATTATATGGACTTAAACTAAGGATAAATTTGTAAGAACCTGTTGTCTTTTGAGTTTTTGTTAGAGTCCCATAGACCAGAAAAATATTTACATATGTTTTTTGCCAAAATACCGTATTTGACTTGGGCTGTCATAACCACAGCTCTTCTGAAACTGGGCTTCACATCTCTCACACTGTCTGTGGGAGTTTTATCCCTGTTAGTTCCTTATAGTGTGGTGGAAATCTCCTGTCTTGGAGTGGGCTTAGGGGAGCAAGTGTGCTTTCAGTGTGTAGTGATACCAAGACTATAGGCTCTTTATACTGTAAGTGGTTAAAGCCTTTGCACTTAGAGCTCTACAGCTACATCTCATCCACGGGCCCCTTAATCAAGGAAATATTTGCTCCTGAGAAGGCCTGGCCTGTTTTTCAGGCAATGGAGGCATCAGAAATTTGCTAGTGAGTGCTGCTGTGGCATCAACTGCAGATGACTGGTGTTGGATGTTATCCATTCCCAGCAATGGATTGCTGAGCTGAGCAGCAGTGTCTGTGATTTTGGGGGGAAAAGGTGCTTTGCTTTGCTTTCCCTACTGCTCACAATTACATAAGCAAATTCTTTGGATAAATTAGCATGCACTGAGTTGGTGAAACAACTTTTTTCACCATCAGACACCTTTATAGAATCATAGAATCATAGAATGGTAAGGTTGGAAGGGACCTCAAGGATCATCTAGTTCCAACCCCCTGCCATAGGCAGGGACACCTCCCACTAGTACAGGTTACTCAAGGCCTCATCCAATCTGGCCTTGAACACATCCAGGGAGGGAGCAGCCACAACCTCCCTGGGCAACCTGTTCCAGTGCCTCACCACCCTCACTGTAAAGAACTTCCTCCTAACATCCAGTCTAAATCTCCCCTCTGCCAGTTTAAACCCATTGCCCCTTGTCCTGTCATTGCAGGACCTTGTAAATAATCCTTCCCCAGCCTTCCTGTAGGCCCCCTTCAGATACTGGAAGGCTACTATCAGGTCCCCTCGAAGCCTTCTCTTCTCCAGGCTGCAGAGCCCCAACTCTCTCAGCCTGTCCTCATAGGAGAGCTGCTCCAGCCCTCTGAGCATCTTTGTGGCCCTCCTCTGGACCTGCTCCAACACTTCCATGTCCTTCCTGTGCTGAGGGTTCCAGAACTGCACACAGTACTCCAGGTGGGGAATGACAAGAGCAGAGTAAAGGGGCAGAATCCCCTCCCTTGCCCTGCTGGCCACGCTTCTCTTGATGCAGCCTAGGACTCGGTTGCTGTCTGGGCTGCATGTGCACAATATATATATATATATATATTATAAATGAGTCATGAGAAAAACTGTTCCATAATGTGAATTAAATGATCAGTCAGTGCATGCTTTGGCTTGTGTTCTGGGACACATCTCTCAGCTTATTCTGTTCTTGTGGCATTTGATCCCCTGACAGGACTTGGGAACCTTTGAACTTGCACAGGCTAGTGTGTTCCCTGAGAGAAAAAGAGAAGAAAAGGTCATTTGAAACTCATGTGCTGGGGTGAAAGAGCTGTACCTCAAAGGTAGCAGAGATTAAAGAGAGAAAGGAGTGGACATTGTGTGAACAAGATGGTGTGCAATAGAAATGTCTTGTAATGGGGCAAATGCTAGGTAAAAATGACCTGGAATGAAGGTGTGGTTTTAAAAAGAGCACAGCAGAGATGAACGTTCTCCTGAGCATGGATAGCTGGAAGTCCATTGCTGGGCTGCCCAGCTTGCCTGGTCTCAGCTAGCTGTGGTTTGTTTTCCAGCCCTGGAAAGAGCAGATGTGTTCTGACATGGCTCTGGTGGAGCAACAGCAAGGGCCTGTGACATTTTCTTCTGTCTGCTCTTGTCTTACAGCTGTTTACTTGAGCTAATGGATGGGTTTCTGACAGAATACACTCCAGCTCCAGTCTGAGTCAGAGAAGTCCGAGTTAGAACTTTGGAGGCTTTATGACTGACTGATTGTGGGGTCAGGAGCACAAGTAGTGTTCCTCTCTAGCCTTCCAGTTGCAAAGAATGATGAGGTGTGCTTGTTTTTGAGCCTGTTGTCACCAACAGAATTTGGGGGTTTCTTGATCATGTGCTATCTACAGGGCACCAGGCCTGCTGACCACAGATGGGGTACCCCTGTTCTCAGAGGGGCAAAAGAATCTCTGTGCAGGAGTGAGGAGGTTGTAGCGAGGTGAGGCTTGGTCTCTTTTCCCGAGTAAGAAGCAATACAGTGAGAGGAAATAGCCTCATATTGCACCAGAGGCAGTTTAGATGGAATATTAGGAAAATGTTTCTTCCCCAAAAGCTTGCCAAGCCCTGGTCTAGGCTGCCCAGGGCAGTGGTGGAGTCCTTGTCCCTGAGAGGTTTTAAAAGCTGTGTAGATGTGGTGCTGAGGGACATGGTTTAGTGGTGACCTGGCAGTGCTGGGTTAAGAGTTGGATTTGTTGATATTAGAGGTCTTTTTCAACCTAAGTGATTCTACAATTCAGCTTTTTAATAAAAATGCCTTTTTATCAGCTGTGTGGAGCCACTTCAGACAGGGGCTTTTTTCCTAAATCTCTCTTTGTGAGTAGCATTAAGACTCAGTCTCTGAGTCCTTACAAATGGTATCCTTATTTATCCAGAAGAGTTTTCTATTCATTTTCACATGGCAGTCTTAGCAAGTTTACCTTTTATTTATTTCCAGCAAGCTTGCTGCAGGGAGCTGTGCTGTAACTAGGTGCTTCAGAAACAGAGAATCCAGCATTGATGAGCAGAGTTACATGACACCCTAAAGGCATAAACACCATTTCTTTGGAGAGGCTAAGGAGCACAGAGTCAGTAAAATTCATGCCTTGGTGTTTTTGTATGAGGCTAACCCTTATGGAAGCTGCATGCCTGGAGCTCTGCTGGAAAGTAAATGGATCAAGAAAACTCTGTCCTCAAGTTGAGGTAGTGGGTGTATGATAACTGTGGCTTGTTTTTTTTCCCCCTCTGTTTATTTTGTGATGATATAAGAGGAGTTCTTAATGTGCTAGTGGGTTTTTTGACTGCACATTAAGTTGATAGCATTTTTATTTTTACATGCCTCTATGTGGGAGAGGGAGAGACAGTGAGGGTTGTGCTGGAAATCAGGCAAAGATTTGCATTCTTGGACAGCTGGTAGTTAGCTCAAATAATATTTCCCAAAGGCACTGGGTCCAATGAGGGACGCTTCACAGTAGTGATTCAGTGCTTCCAGTAACCTGCTCATTTCTTTCAAAGGACATAAAGTGTTTGGAAGATGAAATAGTGGGTTTTACTCTTTCCAGTGACACTGTATTTGTGTACTGCCAGTTTGTGCAAGCAGAAGTGCTCACTGAGGTCTGCAGGGCTAGCAGAGAAATGAAAGGTCAGTCCAACTGTGTGTGAGAGCTTCCTTGAACATTTAGTCATTTCTCTGAAATTTAGTCTTCCCACCTCCTGGTGCTGGGTGTTGAAGAACTGACACATTCAACATTTGATCATCAATTGGGATTTATTGCTGGAAAAAGCAGAAAAGCCTTTGCACTGTAAGAGTAGCATTTCTTCATGGCATCATTGCTGATGTTCTTTGGCGAGTACTGCCAGGTGTTTCAGGTGCATTTTTCAGTGAAGGACAGTGTAGGTGAAAAACATGTAAATCAAAAAAAGACTGAGAGGAGATGGCAAAAAAACCCTACATGCTAGGAAGAAAAAGAGTTACAGAGAGTCAGCAAGGTCAGCTCTCACATCAGTGAAGCCAGTTCCCTCTGGGCAGGATGGTTGGACAGGGCTAATCAAATGATGGCTTGTTTTGAGGCAGTGTGGCCCCAGCCACGGCCACACTACCGCTGCTTACCTCCTTAAAGGGGTCTTTCAGGGTCAGTGTCTGCCTGTTCACAGTAGCCAAGTAGAATACCCAGAGAGTTGTCTGAGGGTATGAACTTTCTGAGAAGTGTTGTTTTTTCCTTTCAGCTCTACAAAATGCCCAGCTTTGTGCTGTTGTGTAACCTTGCAGGCTGCCTGTGCCGAGTTCTGTGGTGCTGCTTTTAACACAGAGGAATTGCAGTGAGATAGTTGCAATAACACCAGAGCTGAGTTCCCACGGTGTGTACAGCTGATTGCTCTGTGGTTCTCTCCAGCTTCACTGAATATTCCAGAAAATATTCCAAAGGAATTAAACCCAATGGACTGTTCAGACACAAGGCATGAGATACGCAGCCCAGATTCTGTCGAAAGGCTTAAAGCTGCAGTTATCCACAAAGGGACCTTGGAAATGTTTTGTTTTGGAGTAGAATTTGCTGTTGTGTTGAAAAATAAGACTTGCTGCCATGACTTTAATTGTAAGCCTGTAAAATGTTGGATAATGATATGTACTTTGACAGAATGTTTGCCAGCAATCGTCATTTAACAGACTCCTTCATTTCCTTAAGTTCACAGTACTGGAAATTAGTGCATTTGGGTAGGTAATGCTGGCATTTCTATGCTATAATGGACATTTTTATTTCTGCTGTTTGCATGTAGAATAGCATAGGGAGCTTTTTTGGCATGCTACAAGTTCTAATTCTTGACCTGAAAACATCAGAATAATCTGGTGGTAAGGATGTGTGCAGTGATAGGACAGGCAGATCAGTGTATAAATGTGGGTTTGAGTTTTGTGTGTGTCTGTTTCTGGGAGGTTTTTGTTGTTGAGTTGTTTGGGTGGGTTTTTTTGTTTGTTTGCTTGCTTGCTTGCTTGGAAATTATAACTGATTGCATCTCCTGCAAGCATTTGAAAGCCAAGCTGCACCACCTGAATTGGAGAAGTGCAACTGCATCCTCTTAGCCACAAGAAGCTGTTGCTGGAAGTGTGATGCTCAGTGGGGTCAGTGGGTGGCTCAGCAGTTTCTTGTCTATGGTTGGTGCTACAGAGACTGAATATTTGCAGAGACTTCTGCATGTCACCTATGGAATGCTGGATGCAAAGGCAAGATCTTGGGGTTAGGCAGCTGGCTTTTGGGTGAGTGTAAGACAGTTGTCAGGGCAGGATTTTGAATTATTATCATAGAATGGGAAGGTTGGAAGTGACCTCAAAGATCATCCAGTTCCAACCCCCTGCCATAGGCAGGGACACCTTCCACTAGTACAGGTCACTCAAGGCCTCCTCCAACCTGGCCTTGAACACCTCCAGGGAGGGAGCAGCCACAACCTCCCTGGGCAACCTGTGCCAGTGTCTCACCACCCTCACTGTAAACAACTTCCTCCTAACATCCAGTCTAAATCTCCCCTCTGCCAGTTCAAACCCATTTCCCCTTGTCCTGTCATTGCGAGACCTTGTAAATAATCCTTCCCCAGCCTTCCTGGAGCCCCCTTCAGATACTGTAAGGCTGCTCTAAGGTCTTCTGGAAACCTTCTCTTCTCCAGGCTGCAGAGCCCCAACTCCTGTCCTCACAGAAGAGCTGCTGCAGCTCTCTCAGCATCTTCATAGCCTCCTCTGGACCTGCCCCAACACTTCCATGTCCTTCCTGTGCTGGGGACTCCAGAACTGCACACAGTACTCCAGGTGGGGTCTGAGGAGAGCAGAGTAAAGGGTCAGAATCCCCTCCCTTGCCCTGCTGCCCACACTGCTCTTGATGCAGCCCAGGACTTGGTTGCTGTCTGGGCTGCATGTGCACACTGCAGGCTCATGTTGAGCTTAGAGATTAGTGAAGAAGCAAGGGAAATGCTGCATGGGGAAAAGGCATTTTGTGTCTTGCGCTACAAGTGGGGGAGGCTTTGGGGTTAGTTTCAGGCAGGGAGATCATAGATCATAACTCTAGAAGCTGTGGAG
Source organism: Eubucco bourcierii (assembly GCA_013396675.1). Classification (NCBI taxonomy): domain Eukaryota; kingdom Metazoa; phylum Chordata; class Aves; order Piciformes; family Ramphastidae; genus Eubucco; species Eubucco bourcierii. The sequence goes on from VWZE01009695.1 coordinate 140,550, forward strand.
AATTCTAAAACCTTTCTCTTGAAAACTTACTGCTAGTGCTGTAAGGCTTCTCTTCTTCCTTCATGCTTTGAAGTGGCACATTAGCTTTTGGTCAGGTATGACTTGGGGAAGAATATTTTGTTTTAGACTTTAGTACACAGGCTTCAGTTTAAATCCTGCTGTGAGTTTGCTTGCTGTAGTGGAAAGTAAAACTATAGGCAAACCAAAAAGCCAATCACAAAACAACAAAAAAATCCACCATAATAGGATCTATTTGATCCTGGATTAGATCTAATCTAATAGATTATTAGATGAATTGACAAAAACTGTCTTCTAGTCTTACAGGATGCAAGACCTCTCGCTCCTCAGCCAATAGAACCAAGAGCTAGGAACAGAGTCCAAATGCTGTTCTTGGTGAGGTTGTACTGGTTTGCTGCTAGCATGTGTTGCATTAAGCTGCATTTAGGCCTGTACTTGCCAAGGAATGTGACTAGGTTATCAAGATGCTCTCTTATCAATCAGGAGTCAAATGATCCATAGGAGGAACACAGAGTTCCTAGTGAAGGATCAGTGGAAGCAGGACAGCTTTGCTAATTAGATTCATTTTATTTTCTTTTCTTTTTTTTTCCCATCAGTAGAATTCCGCATACAAATGCGGTTGGACAGAGAGTGTCAAACAGTACAAATCATTGTTAGGATACATTAATCAAGGGCATGGAAGAACAGCTCTGGGGGAGAAGATTCCCCTGTCTTACATAAGCTCTGAGCTGCAGTCTCTCGGTCACCTCCTCTCCTTCCATTAGGACTCCTGAGCCCACAAGAAACAACATTTTCTGTCTTCTGACCCTGGAAATTTCCTTACAATGGAATTCATCAAAAGGCATGAGATGCCATTGTTCAAGTTCTGGATAAAAGTGCTTATTTGCACATCCCTTTAATGGTTTCCTTTCCTTATATGACCACTGCCTCACTCAGGTGCCCCCCTAAAGCTATGCTTTTGTGCAATTAAAATTCAGAAATGGTGGCAACCAAAGTCAGGATGCAACTCAAAACATCATGTCTTCATGCAGCCTTAAGAATCTATTTTGCTTGTCAGTCTCTTACCTCTGAGAAGTGAGAGAAGCCTCTGTATCCTGGAATGTTTTGGGAAATAATTGCACTGAAGGGAATTAACATGCACTCACAGAGCAAGGAGCCAAAAATAAATGGTTTTGGGGTCCTTTTGTGCTACTGTCAAAGCACCCTAATGTGGAGATGTTTGTAAGTTTTCATTCTGCAGTCACCCTTGTCCAGCTCCCTGTGCCTCTTGCTTGCAGCCCCCCATGCAGTCCCTCTGCTGCAGCACTGGGCTGACTTTGCCGGCAGTTCTGACTCGGTACTTATCCTGATGGGTGGCACAACAGATCCTCACTCAGAGCCCTGGGAGAAAAGAAAAGAAAGAATAGCCTTGTGATCAAGGTACTAGCTTGAAACGTGGATTTTTATACACTTTGTCAGACTTGTTTTGTAATACAGCTCAGAAGTCCCTTAGGGGCAGGCTGTCAAAAGGTATTTTGTCTCTTAATTACCTTTTGAAATCAGTGGGAGATTGTGTGTCTAAATATCCACATGAGTTTTATCCTGTAGGTTTTTGTTTACAGCCTCCAAAGAAGAGAACATGACTTTCTCTACCTCACAGGACTGTGGGGGAGCAAAAGGGGGATAGCTCAGAGAAACCTCTGCCCTGGATATAAGAGTGAGGCACTCAATTTACTTCTCCTCTCTTCCCTGATAACAGCATCTTCAGTACATAACCTCCTCTTCCTGGTATGCACACACACACACCCTTGGGGTGTGAACACACACACACACAGACACCCCCTGGAGTATGCACACCTTTTCTTGTATGTATGCATCTATACACACACACATCTGGAGGAATACATATATATAAAAAATAGGAAATGTTATTATTTTATACTTTAATATACAGGGGGGGTTTGATACATAATGAAAAAAACCCAACTTTGATGAAATACTTAATTTTGTGTATACCTTTTTTTTTTGTTGTTGTTGCATTTGAGCAATCATTTTTAGTTAGGGCAGGGAGATCAGCAGATCTGCAGGCTGCAGAAAGCAGTTGATGTTTTGCCTGGAGTCAGTTTTGCCTGGGTTAAGGACTTTCCTCACCATCCATGCAGCTTATGTCCTGACTGTTTATGATTAATAAAATGCTGGTCCCTTGGCTGCTTCTCACCACATGTGTTAAATCTGGACGGATGGATGGATCTGAACTGCAACGATTGCTAGGTAGAAAGCAGCTTGCTAACACAATTTGAGGGAAGAAACAAACAATTTATCTATGGCTGAAAGGACAGGGATAATAAGGTAAATCAGTTCTGAGTAAAATGCTCCTTAAGCATTTTTTTCCTGCCTCACAGGCAATTGTAAAGTACTTTGAGATCGTTAATAGAGAGCTCGCAATATCCTTACACAACTCTTATTTTTGTTCCTTTAAACAGAGAAGAAACTGTAATATGAATTGTTTCTGTTGGCTGACAGAAGGCTGCACTCAGTAGCAGTCACTGATTTGTCTTTAAGGTTTGGGTTTTTTTCTTCAATTAAAACAGAATGTAAAAATATTGCCCAATTAGAAAGCATTACAGTGTGTTTATAAGTACCCTTGAATGTACTTATCCACTGGGAGCATGCAGATGTCTGTTGGAATTTAATTTCTCTGCAGCATGTTGGGGGTGGGGACAGAAGAGAAGTAGCCAGAAAATGATGGCTGCTGCAGTAAATAGCAGGCTTCTCCCAGTGACCTGTGCTGACTGCAGAGCTTATTACATCTAATGTAAGCATAAAACATCTGCTGTTCTCCAGCTGCTCTGTATTGGTACCGGCAAATTATGTGTTCTGGGCTGATTGTTGCCTGTTGTGGGGAGTCACGAGGAAAAGGAGTTGTCACATTTTAATGCTTGTGGTAAAAAAAGATGTTATGAAATACCTTCGAGGCAGCATTGCTCTTTAAGCAGTGGCAACCTCGTTTCACCTCGGTACCGTGATCCCTTCTGAGCTCCAGAGTCATAGGTGTGCAGGCCAGCAGGAATCCCGTGGGTGGGTGATGTAGCCTGTGGCAGACGACATGGGTGGTGAGTAAGGCTGTTGTTTCAGAAAGCTAACTTTAGAGCCCCCTAAGGGTGTGTTTGACTGATTTCCTACAGGAAACTCCAAATAAGTGTTGGCAGGTGGTGACACCCTGCGCTAAGGCAGAGGGGGTGAACCTGGTGCTCTCAGTCTAGCAAATTCTTCTTTGGAGCACAGCACTGCTGCTGCCCTGTAGTCTGTGCTGTGCTTCCACGGGGCCATGGAAGGTGAATCCAGGGCACTGTCTTCAGCAACTTGCCATTTAGCTTCATTTCAGTTGTTAGCAAGGCTGACACTTCCACTGAGGTGTCTTTCACCCATCTCAGGGGTGTACAGCATCACTACTTGTGGTGCTTTGCAGTGTATTTTACCCTTCAGGCCACAGCTGCAGTGAGTGCATTTGCGTTGCACATTGTCTGCGGGTGGCTGTCATGGGGACAGTGCCCCAGAGCTGGCCACTCGGTGTCATGCACCAACTCCTGGCCTGGTTTGTACCCAGAACAGATTGACTCTTACAACCTGCTAAGCTGGCTCTGAGCAGTGGGCAGAGTCCCAGCTACATGAAGAGTACAAAGCTGTTTGGGGTCACCAAACTTTTATCTGGTTCCCAGGCTACTGTTATTGTATATGGGAAGAAAATGCTGCTTCTCAAGGCGTGTTCTACACAACATTTCTGGTTGGTTTTCTGGGTTTTGGGTGGGTTGTTTGGTTTTTTTTTTTTTTTGGGGGGGTGGTGGTGGTGTGTTGGTGGTGTGTGTGATATGGTGGGGTTTCTGTTTTGTTTGGGTTTTGGGTTGTTGGTTTGTTTTATTTTTTTCAGTGCACTGTTTCTGAAGGGGATCCTGGCAGTGAGTACAAGCCACCAACTGAGCAGTTCTTTTGTACCGGCGCTTTTGAACCTGTGCCTATGTTAGTGTATTCCCTAGGGAAGTAGCTGAGATAGGATTATTCACACCTTTGATAAGATGATTTTATTAGCAGCAGCTTCAGTTTCTCAAATTTTCAGCACTTGGTGAAGATGCAGAATTTGCTGTTTTGCTAGAAAGCCTTCACATGGGTTTCCATGTGTGCATCTTGTTTCCATGGCTCCAGCCTTTAAGCTGGAAAAGCATTGGTGGGAGCATTAGCCAGTGAAGAGGCATTAAGAAGCAGCCCTGCTCCTGTGTAGGGCTCTGACTTGTGGTGAGGATGATGCTATGGGATACAGTGATATCTTCTCTGTTTTGACAGCCAGGGCTTAAAGCTTTGCCCCTCTGCAATACTGTGGAGTAGAAGACTGATGCAGTCCTGCTATTTCTCTTGCAAAGGCATTGCTTTTCTAGCTGCTTTATCTTGATTTTTCTGAGTATGAGGCTGTGCTGGGACTTGAATTATTTTTCCTGCCTTGTTTTTTCCCAGTGCTTTAATATCCTGACTAAATACCTCTATCCTAAAGAGTCTGTTTTGTCTCCCTTGCCATGGCTCTGTTAGGAAGGCAGTGACAAATGTTTTCCTGCCGCAGTTATGGTGTGGCGATGTTGTGAGTAGTGGTCACAGTATTTACAGTTGCTCAGCAGCAAACAGAGTTGCTCGAACCCAATCTGTGTGTCAGTCTTGGGTATCTCTCTTCCACTAAATGCTCAAGCACAGTGAGCTGAGTAAGAGGACTGTTTTGTTAACTTCTGTGGTTTTATGTTGTGCAGACACTGAGGTGATTGTAGCAGTTTCTCTGGCCATAAAAACTATAAAGTTATGCATGCATAAAACCATATAAAATGTTGATGGTTTGGATTTCTATTTTTTTTTTTAATATAATTGAGCATATACTCCTGGTTTATATTTTATCATTGCAAATGTACTTTGAAGAAGTGGAAGAATGTGCTTATTAATTTTCTCCAGCTCAGTAGTTCATGTAATGGGCAAGTAGGTGTAAGACAATGAACCAGATAGAGGGGTTAGAGGGGATTGCTTGTGTTCTAATTGAAAACTTGAGGATGCTCAGCAGGGTAACCTTGTGTAAGATGATGTCCCTTACGTCAGACCATTATGCCAGCAGTGACATTGGGAAATAATTCAGTGGAGAAGACAAGCCCTTGCAGTAGGGTAGCAGACTGCTGCTCTCTGTGCTTGGATTACCATAATTAGCGAAGAACTTTGGAAAGCTTAGTGAGTTATACTATGTGATAGATGCTAAAGCAACTTAAGCACGTGCCATGTTCACAGCAGCTGCAAAGAAAGAAAAACACATTGGGAGTTTGCTTTGAAAAGAAAGTCATAACTGATTTCCATCCCTAATGAGAAAGAATGGGAAGGAAATGTTTCCATGAGTTCCTTTCTTTCCTTCTGCAGCTTTTTAAAAATTAAACCAGCCTGCTGCTGACAGAAGAGTTGTGTGGTGTTTTCTCATCATTCTAGGCAACCGGCCACAGGGGTTGTGTCACTTCAGGTTTATCACACTGAGCCTGTATACTCTGTATAGACAACCTGAATACTGCCTGTGCAGTTCTTCAGGGATCACCTGGAAAAAGAAGCTTGCACAAGAGTAATGGAGATCTTCATCACCCTTTGGATTCCCAGTATGGCTCTGATTTAGCAAAGGCTTAATTTGCGTTTGCCCTGTGCTCACAAATAGTCTTGTTGGATGCTTGTCTAGGGTGTGATGTTTCACAAAATTGTGGCCAGTCTTGCTGCTAAGGATTGAGATGTCAGTGGTGGCTGCATTTTGAGAAGGAATTGCCTGTCTGTTAACAAAACAAACATACCTCCCTGCCACCAAGCCCCTGAGAGCAACTACAAATGAACTTTTGTTTAAAAGCGAGACCACTTCAAACTTGATTTTTTTCATTGTACAAACCATAGTTGTTTGTTCCAGGTTAACTTGAATTTCCTGTCATAATTGTGGTTGTCTTATTTCTGGCAAGTGAGTTCTCTTTTATTCATTCATGCTTCTTTTTCAGGTTGCATGTGGCTCAGAGCATAATCTGGCAGTAGTTGGTAAGTAGCTTAACTTTATATCGAATCCTCTCACCTTTTTTTTTTTTCACTTTCAAGTTCTACAGGATGAAAGGAAAACATGCACATCAAACATACTGGGTGATTGAGGGCATTGTGTGCAGCTGCAAAGAGGAAAGTAACATACAGACATGGAGGAAGAAGAGGAGAAAGCAGTAGTATGAGTGGTGATGATAGAAAGGTGCCCTTGTTGACCAGTCCCTGTAAGGAGAGAAGGGCTGATAGATGTAGCAGCCAAATAGATTTGCAAAGTGCTATGGCCTGGTTTAGAATGGAGCTATTGCAACGATCCAAGCTGCAGGTTCAGGGTAGCATCTAAGCTTTTCACTGGTCAAAAGTGTCTTTGTTTGACATGGAAATGTGCAATGGAAAAAAAAAAATAAATTCCTGGCTCTTTTGTGGTTCAAAGCTTGGAAAATCTTCAAAATGTCAGTCAGTGGTAGCTAGGTCAGGTTCTTCAGTGCATCTTAGTATAATGAAGCTGTTGTAATAATGATGAAAGTACAAGGAAGCTAATGTCAGGGGCAGAATTGAATTTTGTGTACTAATTCCAGGAACAATCCAGATTCTTGCTTTCAAGTGATGGGTTGGGAACTGAAGTTTGATACATGATGGCTATTGTTTATTATTACATGTTTAAGATAATTTGTAACTGTAGATTTTCTAGTGCTTCATAAAGGAGGTCAGCATAATTATCCCCACTAATAGGGTAAGAGAGATGAAGAAAGGAATTTTATGCTAACCAGAGCTGCAAAATACCTTCTAACTTACAGTCTAGCTCTCCATCCTCATAGACATTTTTCATGGCCATGACTAATGCATTGAGATGTTAAGTGGAGAATTTCCTGAAGTCTTAGAGCAGTAAGTGTGGAGAAAACAGCTTTTTGGTATCCAACCTACATTCCATGTCCTAATTTCTATGGTGTTTATTTGACTTGATGTCTTAGCAGTTTGATCAAGTGGCCACAGAGGTGGAGATCTGTAAAAGTAGTATGTTTCCATATGCCACAGAACCAGAGCATGGTGGGTCTTGGAAAGGACTGCTGGGAATCATCCTCTCCAGCCTCCCTGCTAAAGCCTCTTCACATACATAGAATCATAGAATGGGAAGGTTGGAAGGGACCTCAAGGATCATCCAGTTCCAACCCCCTGCCATAGGCAGGGACACCTCCCACTAGCACAGGGCACTCAAGGCCTCCTCCAACCTGGCCTTGAACACTTCCAGGGAGGGAGCAGCCACATCCTCCCTGGGCAACCTCTTCCAGTGCCTCACTGCCCTCACTGTAAAAAACTTCCTCCTGACATCCAGTTTCAATCTCTCCTCTGCCACTTCAGACCTCCTCTGCCACTTCAAACCCATTGCCTCTTGTCCTGTCACTGCAAGACCTTGTCAATAGTCCCTCAATAGTCAATAGTCCCTCCCCAGCCTTCCTGTAGGCCCCCTTCAGATCCTGGAAGGCTACTCTAAGGTCTCCTGGAAGCCTTCTCTTCTCCAGGCTGCAGAGCCCCAACTCTCTCAACCTGTCCTCATAGGAGAGCTGCTCCATATATACACTACAGTATATGTTCTAATTATCCTTCTACAACGAAATCTTGTGGTGAACTTGTTAAGTTTGTGGCTGGATTTAAAGAAGATTTTCCCTTTGCCTTTTCCCTACTTGTTCAGTGTCACATGCCTGTATTAATTGTCAGGCTGGTGCCTCTGAATGTCGACTGAAGAGCAATCTGAAGAATCACATTGTGTTTCTTGCTGAATTGATGAAGTGAAAGTGTACTGCTAGCAGATTCCTCAATGTGCATGAAAGCAAAGCTTTGAACAACCTCCTCATGTCCTTTGAGCTTTTTCTGTCTTCTAGGCAGAAATCTCTGGAAAAATTGGGTAGGGGAAAGAAGTTCTAGAAAAGAAAAGGTTAAAATAAAGAACTTTGCATATGTGGAGAAGAACTGATTCTTGTCTAAGCTGGTATGCTCATGGAATTCAAGAGGAAAATTATCAGTGCTGCAGGCAAGTCAGCTTGAAGGACAACAGAGATGTGATGCTATTATATTTTTCAAAGTAAAGAACTGTGACACATTTTAGTTCTGAAAGGAATTTTTACATATGTTTTTAGAGTGTTGACTGTTTAGAACATCTTGTGGTAGGATTTTTCTGAGCATTTGTCAATCTTTAGTTCAAAACTGTCAACAGTTATATTCCTTTAAGATACCACCACACTGATTTCCGTAAATGTGTCTACTTGAGTCTGTAATTTCCTGATAACATCATCCAAGCAGAGTTTATTAGGACAACTGTCTCATCAGTTTAGTTCTTAATCAGTAAATGCCTAGATGATTGACTTCTGGACTGAAGTCACTCAGGTTTAATGTGAAAAGTAAACTGAAAATCAAGCCTTTAACAGCATAATATTCAAGTCCTTGATTCTGGTTGTATATACAAACGTGTTTGTGCTTTTTTACATTGCATCATCTTTTAAATAGAAACATTTTTAAAGCAGAGAGGCTAGATTTATGATTCATTTCACAAGTGCTGAAGCAGTGTACCAATCATCTTGCTGATGATACAAACTGATTTGTAGGGCTAGCAAGCAGCTAGTTTTTTCATGTTGCTTTATATAGTCTGCATGCATTTGTATGGTTCAGCTATTTGAGTTCTCTGTTCTTGCTTTCTTCTACTGGAGTTAGTGAAAATTTGGCTGTTGTCTTCACTGTGATGCCAGTGACTCCTTTTTTCGTGGGTAAATTGAAGAAAATCAGATTTCATTTGACCATGTTTGATACAAAGGAAAAGGAGGTACAGGGTGCCTCCAGATAAACCTGCATTCCTAAACTTACTGTACTCTCCTTACTATAAGAAGACATTTTAGTAGCCTTCCAGTATCTGAAGGGGGCCTACAGGAAGGCTGGGGAGTGAGTACTGACAAGGTATTGCAATGATGGGACAAGGGGCAGTGGGTTTGAACTGGCAGAGGGGAGATTGAAACTGGATGTTAGGAAGGAGCTCTTTACAGTGAGGGTGGTGAGATACTGGCATAGGTTGCCCACCTATGTCTTTGATCACATTCTGTGCTTCTGTGCTCCACAACCTCCCTGGAGGTGTTCAAGGCCAGGATGGAGGAGGCCTTGAGTGAGCTGTACTAGTGGGAGGTGCCCCTGCCTATGGCAGGGGGTTGGAACTGACATTCTTGAGGTCCCTTCCAACCTTCCCATTCTATGATTCTATGAAAAGTAATAATTAGTACATGAAAAACTGTGAACATCTTCACTTGGTGTGAATGCAGCTTTCACTTGAAAACAGAAATTCCTGCTTAGTACTTCTCACCTTAATCAAGGATTAATCATCATGGGAGCCAGCCTATATTTGATAGGAAAAAAAGGAATAGTTATTTAATAAATGTTGTATAACATCTCACATCTGAAAAACATCTCCCAGCACTGAAAACTCTGGATGCACTTAGCACCAGAGGCTGTATTTTCAACCTGTGACAGCTGCACCGTGCAGCACTGAATGTCATGATACTGAGACAATCTGTGAATGACTGAAGTACCCAAAGGAACTAAATCAGTGTGACAAAGTTGAGCTTTTCCATGTTTGGGAATCCAGGAGTGTTTTCAACACTGTAAAAGTAAGGAGGTTTGATACTTACCTTAAAAAGTATGTTAATAGAAATGGTATTTAAGGAGAAGGCTCTTACCAGGTTCCTGCCCTGCTGCCCACTGAACCTTTGATCCTCCTTTTTAAAAGAAGAGTTACCCTTTCAGGGAACTTGTAGCATGCCACATGCAGCTTGTGTAGTGCTGCAGTTTAATCAAGCAATATTAACTATGCTGAAGTAGAGTTGCTATAAAATCTGTGCATATCTTGACTATCCTGCAAGAACAGGGCACAGAACAGAATTCTTTGAGGAGCCTCCAAAGGCATATGTCATATTTTAATAAAAATTAAGTCCAGAGACTTTATTCAGGTCTCCTTGAAGCAGTAAAAAAGGAAAAAAAAATTCATTAAAAAGATGACAATTCTATATTCTGTCTCCCCCAAACCATGATAATGCATCATAATCCATTTTTTGACCTTGTTCTTAGTCTTTATTTTCACCTGTGTGAACCAATATGCTAAAAGACAGAAACTGGAGGATGTGTAGGGAGAAGTATTTACTATAAGAGCTTATTAGCTTCAGTTGAAATCATGTGGTTAAAGCAGTCATCAAAGGGGAATTTTAGGTCCTCTTGACTTAAAAGCCATCATTTCTTACCTAGTCTGTGCATGCCTGCAGTAGTGAGGTGGCTGATACCAGATCTCACTGGAGACTTTTCTGCTAATGCCATGGGTGTAGCTTGGACACTTTAAATATTTCTGTATGTTTGGAGGAGGAAGACATGGATCTTTCTAGTAAATATTGTCTGCTGTGGTGTGTTGAAGGGGAAGAGTGTTTGGATGCATGGCTATCTCAAACAGCACCAATGGTTTTTCCTTAGGCTTTGATAGGCTGGTGAATGCTGACTTCTGCACAAGGCTGTGTTGCTTTCTTGCATGGAGGATTTAAAACTACTTTCAGTGAGTGTCCACAAATAGCAGCTTAGACAGCACTGTGTAGTGACCCACACCACCGGGGCACTGTCAGTGTGGGTGATGGTGGTGCACCAGCACCCAGAAGAAGAAATGGAACTTGAAGATTGCTGTTGTTCTCCAGTTACTCCATGGTAAATTTAATGGAAAAAAAAACAACAAACATTCTTTGCAGAGGAAGTTATAAAAGATCCCTCCACTCAAATGCCAGGTTGTGCTTCAGATTCCAGCTAAGAAGTCAGAACTTAGTTCCTTGGTTCCTCCAGCAATGCTGGAGGGGCAGTAAAAGATTTATTATTCCGTGAGCTGTTAAAATTTGCTCTGTATGTTCTTAAGCTGAAAGAACGTAGTGATTATGAGCCGAAAAATAAGTGATCAAAGCGATCCCAAAAGTAGGGAGGTGGTTACAGATTCCTGAAACGGTGGTGGTGTTAACGACATCCCTGCCACTTCAGTTCCACGTTTTGTAGTGGGGAAGCTGAGGGAGCCACTGCCTCTGAATTAAGAGGTCAGGTTCTTCTGGTGAAGTTCCACGGTTCCGACCAAATCTAAAGCATCAGTAGAGGAAGCAGTGTGACAGCTTATGGAAGGCATATTGCTATGGCAGAGCGAGCAGCGATGGGCAGAGGGGCGGCCGGGGCTGCCGGCCGGGGCTCTGTGCCACGCTGCCAGCGCTGCGCAGGGGTGGCTGGAGTCGTGCGTCTGACATTGCCTCCTGGGGGACTCAGCAGGCTGTCATCGGGGCAAGAGCAGAAATCCTCTCTTGCTTTTCGTGTCGCTGTAGTGTTTGGAGGAGTCTGCAGCATGCACAGTGGAGGGCACTGGTGTTCAGCAAGGATTCTCTGGCTGCCAGGCTATGGCTTTATTTATTATGCATGAAAAAGCCCAGCGCAGGCAGGGTCTCTATTGTAAAGGCTTCCTGGCACAGCAGCATGGAGTCATGTTGCAGCACGCTGGCTCTTTGCGTTGCAGCACTAATCACATTCTCTGCTTATTAAAGGGCACCTGGCAGGACTTCGAGTAACCATCGCTGTTGTCGTTTTCATGGGGGTTATATGCCGGCCTTCTAAATTTGTTCTCTGGCAGAGCCATTTTGTATGTCATTAATGTGGCTTTGACTGTTAAAATAGCCCCTCAAAAGATGAACTGCTTTGGTCATGTTCATTGTAAAAAAGGCTGCCTTGCTCATAGCATTAGCTGAGCACCTGTCTAAGTGCTTTCAGCACAGCTAGTTTCAGATCTGACATCACACTTTCCCTGTCGTCTTTAGATACAGTGAGTCCTAACAGTGCTGTTCAGATGTCTTTTTGCTTTGTGTTTCTCTTCGTAGACTGTTTCATGCTTCAGGCAAACTAATTGTTCCTCTGGTAAGATAGAAGCTGAAAATGAATTTCAAGTATCTGATTTTTTTTTTTTTTGGTGTTTTTTTCAGCAAGTTACCCTCACAAACTCTAATCCTCTGATCTCTTTGAGCTTCTTTTCCAAGGCTAGAGGAAAACCAAGTTGCCTGCTATTAGAGTTTGTGGATTTAAGGTGACGAGGACAGGCTGATCTGAGCATGTGGAAAAATCTTCTGGTGGGGCTGCGAGAAATTTAGAATCAACTAAATTGTTTGGAGACAGTGCCTGCTGGTTACAACAAAGGGAGGGTAATGTGCTGTAAAAAGCTAATTAGAGCCACAAGGGAAAAATGAGATCACATTACCAACCCCCTTAAAAACCTAAGAGTTTAGGGTAAGATCTACCTTGTAGTGCATTTCCTGTGACTGAAATGATGTGTAGATATTACAGCTACCTTCTTTTCCAGTCAGTGTTACTGTATTCATGTATGTTTTGGGTTAGTTGGCTCTGCAGAATGCTTTGTTCATCTTTCTCTTTTCTTTGTGTGCTTAACAATTAAGGTTGTGGTATCTTGGGAACAGAATCAACCTCAGCGTGTTTCAGCACTGGCTAGCATCAGGGGACCTGTTTTGTCATTGAGTTTTGTTTTAATACTGCATTACAGCTAATAATAGCTGCAATCACTTTCCTTCCTCTCAGAGAGGCAATTAAAAATACAATTAATCTTGGGGTGTGTGTGTCTCTATCTGAATTTCCATCATTCAGCACATAAACAGGTAATAGTGCAGTGTATGTCATATTGCTTCCAGTGTGGCTTCTTCTCATTACTGGATACAGAGGGGCTTCAGCTCTTAGGACAAAAGCTGTTACTTTTATGGATAAGAAACTCACAGTTGTTGTAGAATTTTTGATGTATCACTGTGGTGTCAGCTTATAGTTTGTCTGGAACTGAGTTCTTGTGCACTAACTGTTGCTGTGTTTCCTGTGAGACACCATATTACATCTGGGCTATTTCTGCTGTGGGAAGAGCTCTGCAAAAGAAGGGTAAGAGGCAAGTGTGCAGTATTAACCTTTGGGGACAGCTAAAACCAGCAAGCTGGAACTACAAGTGGCAGTTACTGGAGACAATTGTCATAGGAAGCTAGCAAACAATCAGCAAGTGCTACCAAGCGAGGATTTCACTTGAAGCAGACTGAGTAGAGAGCTTTTGCTTCCAGTTATTGGTGAAAACCAAAAGTCATTCCACCTGCTTTTAGAAAATTCAGAAGGATGGGAAGACTCTTAATAGTAGGAGCTGGAGTCTGGATGTGTGCAGTCCTTTGTTAGAGGGTTCACTGGGTGGATAATAAGTATTTAGAAAACAAATCAAATTTTATTGTGTTTATGTGCAGGCTGCATGTGGAACAATTACTTCAAAGTAATTCTTTACAGTGAGGGTGGTGAGGCACTGGAACAGGTTGCCCAGGGAGGTTGTGGATGCTCCCTCCCTGGAGGTGTTCAAGGCCAGGTTGGAGGAGGCCTTGAGTGACCTGTGCTAGTGGGAGGTGTCCCTACCTATGGCAGGGGCTTGGAACTAGATGATCCTTGAGGTCCCTTCCAGCCTTACCATTCTATGATTCTATTAAGTAGAAGAAAAATGTACCATATATATATATATACATGCACATAAAGCATATTGATCTTAAATTTCAAGGAAGCAAACAGAACTAACTAAAATAGTCACCCTTGCTCACCAAAGAGAGATGAAATGTTGGCTATAAAATGGAATAAAAGGAAGGACAAATGGCTGTCTTTAGGGAGTCATCTAGAGCACGTAGGAAAGATGCTCACTGAGTAAAAGCACAAGGGCAGTAAAGCAACTGAAAGCACCTGGAAGTGCAACAACTTAAGGCTTCAGTGCTGTCCTACTGGCAAATGCCTGAGTAAGCTGTGCTGATGATTCTGGGTTCCCTACATCTAACAACCTCAGCAAAATTCCAAGTGTATTGTGGAGCAGAAATTTTGCAACTTGAAGGTTGACAGCAGGGAGGGGTAACACAGTTTTTGGATTTTACAATACATTTTGGTGACATTCTTCAACTCTTCTCTTTCAGTTATGAAGGTCAAAACAATCTTTTGAAAACTAAAGCTGAAGACAGAGATGCTGATGGTGACAGAGTTCTGAGGGATGATGCTGTAAAGGATACATACAAAATATTGCAGGGCTGGTGACAAAACAGGGACACCTCTGGCACAATACTTGTATCCCTTGTGTGGCTGTAGCTGCACAGGACTAAATGTGTTCATCAAAGCAGGCTTATTCAAAGTTTTATAAACCAAGGTGGATGGGAGTTGTTCCTCCAGCTTTCTGTAAGGGCAGATGGGTTTAAACTGGAAGAGAGTAGATTTAAACTGGGTGTTAGGAGGAAGCTCTTTGCAGTGAGGGTGGTGAGACACTGGCACAGGTTGCCCAGGGAGGCTGTGGCTGCTCCCTCCCTGGAGGTGTTCAAGGCCAGGTTGGAGGAGGCCTTGAGTGACCTGTGCTAGTGGGAGGTGTCCCTGCCTATGGCAGGGGGTTGGAACTAGCTGACCCTTGAGATCCCTTCCAACCTTACCATTCTGTGATCCTGCTTGCCCGCTTCAGGAATCAGGAAACAGTAGTAGAGAACAACCTGAAGGTTATACTTGGCATGTAAGGTCAGTCTACTTACCAAAACCAAACCAGCAGCCATTCAAGTTTGCAAGCCTGGAGCAAGCTTTCAGGGTAAAACTGAAGCATTTTATTAAAAAACGTTGTCTCTAGAGAGGGGTTAAAAAAAAAAAATAGCAGGGCAAAGAGGTCAAACCAGAGATGGAAGGTTGACACCTTTGTAAAAAACACCCTTGACTTGTCCTAGCTTTTTGAACTTGTTTCACTCAAACAGTTCTTTATGACAGGGAGGTAACAAAGTAATTAAAATAAAATAGGCTTTTGAAACTCATTTCACCTTTATGCTTTTTGTAGAGGCTGAGAAGCAACCAGGACTTACTTATTATCTCTGAGAAGTGTCTTTGCCTCACTTCTGTTTTATTGGCACATTTAGCATTTCTTGGGGGGCAGTGGGAGGAGTTTGGTATTTTCATGCTGCTCAAGTAAATCAGACAGGAATCAGGTGAAGCATGTTACAGTTGTTTGTGGCATGGGTCAAACATAGCTGTAGTTAGAAGGATGCTGAATGAAGTGAGAGACCAACCTGCTACATATAAAGGTCTTGGTGTCCATCAGTCTTTTGAACAACAAAATGCTTTTATTACCTATGCATATGATAGTGATGGCTCCAAACTTGCTAAATTCTGTGTTGTTAAAAACAAACCAGTCAACAAAACCAGGAACAACCCCCCCAGAAAAGCAGTTGCAGTATCTAAGTCCTGAGTTTTCAGACAAGGTAGTGATATTTTCTGTCTTAGTAAGTGTTCTGGCCTATGTACTCCTCACTCCTGCAAATCTAATGGAATATGAGTATTATAAAAATAATATATGATTTATTGATTCTGGCTTTAAAATTGCTTGCTTACATTCTAGCTCTGATTTGCTGAATTAAATGTTTTCTAGGATGGCCTTCACATGATGCCAGGAATTCATGGTACAGGATCAACTCTCTTCCCTCTCCCTTAGATGTGGCCTTGGATTGGAGCAAATTATTAGATTAAAGTGATTATGAAGGGGAGCCAATAGGTGAAAGAGGTGAAACTGCCAATTCAGCTGATAAAGAGGACAGAAAATCCAGTGTTTAGCTGTGCTTTTATACGTGGTTATATTCAGTTGCTCTTTGTTTTAATGTGGGTTATCCTGTGAGTGTGAGGTCACACCCAAGGGAGCTTGACAACCATATTTGCTCTTTTCTACTGTTTCAGCCAGCTCTCCTGATGCTGTACCACACTGAAATTCCCAGTGCTTCCAGCAGCTGTGAGACTGACCTCCAGTGTTCTCAGTGACCCTCCTTCCTTTGACCTTCTCAGACCTGGGTTGCTGTGGGGAACTTCACAAAATGTAGCAGATTCTCAAGAGTTGTGATAGGTGACCTGCAGTGCTAGTGCTTAAGAATCTGTAAACTGTTCATAAATCTCCTCTTACTCACCTTGAAAAAGAAAATGATGCTCTTCTGCATTCCCCAGAGTACCACTGCCAATGAGATGTTCTGCAACACAGAACACAATCCTTTCCTGATGAGTGGAGGAAGTACATGGCTAGAGGATAGCAGTTTCCATTTTTCTCAGTAGGAAAAAATACCTGTCACTCAAGAACTTTGAAGAGAAAGAATTCTGAACTTGATGGTACTTTTGTTGAGTTGTGGATGATGTCAGAAAACCAACCTAAAACATGGGGAAATTCTTTTGTTAGGGTACATCATTAATCATAGAATCACCGAATGCTTTGGGTTGGAAGGGACCTCTAGTCCATCTAGTCCAATCCCCTTGCAGTGAGCAGGGACAATTATCTCTTCTACCCTTTAGGGATTTTGCTATTAAATTGTTAAAACATTTAACCCACTGTGACCTTGGTGACAAATCTCAGTTTCCAAGAGATTGAAGAAGTAAGCAGATGCTTTGCTGTGAATGCTGAAGTTATTAAACTGGGTGTTGTCTTCTCTATGCCTTTGATTTTCACTGACACAGCTGCTGTCTTGCTGAGTTGAGACATCTCAGATAATGGGCAGGGTGACAAGCAGCACAAATGCATATAATAGTTTAGTTCTGAGTAGGGAGTTCACTTGGCTTGAAAGATTTGCTTTGGCATACAAACTTTACTATTTTTTCCATGTACTTTCTTTTGTGCTGCTTTTTTTTGTTTGTTTGTTTGTTTGTTCAATTTGGGTTTTTTTCCAGTTCTGAACTTTTCAAGGTCCTTTAAAATTGAAGGAGACAAAAGGTTTATTTGTGAAAGCCCTGCAACATACTGTGCTTCTAAGTGAACACACAGAACACTTGCTGCATGATGTGCCAGTGGTGCATGATGTGTGTGTGCTCAAGGGGTGAGGAGTCTGCTGGTAGCTGTTAGGTTTGCAAAGGTGGTTTTTTGGTGATACTGCCTTAGTGGCAAGTCCTGTAAAACAAATTGTTTCCTAGTTTTGGTAGGAATAATTCATACTTTGTAACTCTTTCACGGCTGATGTAACATAGTAGGTGTGTGATCTTTATCTCAAGGGCAGTTGTGTAACTGAGCCCTCCAGAAATGGAATTGAGACATTGCAGTTGCCTCTGAATTCATCCTGTTAAGGTGTACTTCACATGGAACATGCAGGGTGGTGTGTTATGTGTGACAGCTTGGTAACACACACTGATTCTCTGTGATCTAGCCCCAGGGCACAGGTAATTCTGACCTTTTCCTAGAAACAGATGCTTGCTTAAGGAAGAAAGGCAACTATCTTATTTATGTTACTTTTATGTAGAGGAGGGGAAAAGTTCCGCTAGTCTTCATGCTTTTCCATGAGTTATTGGATGAGCATTTCACTGTGTGGTTTGTGGTCACTGAACATGCCTTTAAGTCCTCTGTTTGGACTTTTTGATGGGTACTGAAAGGATTCATCCTAGTGGCAACTTTGGGACACACTGATCTTTAACTTGAAGTTCTTTAGTCCCAGTAGTGCTGTTCTGTTCCTCTGCTACTGAAGAACACCAGGCAGGAAGAAGGGAGCTGCAAGTCTGCCCCTTTACTCTGCTCTTGTCAGACCCCACGTGCAGTCCTGTGTGCAGTTCTGGAGCCCCCAGCACAGGAAGTACATGGAAGTGTTTGAGCCAGTGCAGAGGAGGCCACAAAGACGCTCAGAGGGCTGCAGCAGCTCTGCTCTGAGGACAGGCTGAGAGAGTTGGGGCTCTGCAGCCTGGAGTAGAGAAGGCTACCAGGAGACCTTAGAGTAGCCTTCCAGGATCTGAAGGGGGCTACAGGAAGGCTGGGGAGGGACTATTGACAAGGTCTTGTAATGACAGGACAAGGGGAATGGGTTTGAACTGGCAGAGGGAAGATTGAAACTGGATGTTAGGAAGAAGCTCTTTACAGTGAGGGTGGTGAGACACTGGCACAGGTTGCCCAGGGAGGTTGTGGCTGCTCCCTCCCTGAAGGTATTCAAGACCATGCTGGAGGAGGCCTTGAGTGACCTGTGCTAGTGGGAGGTGTCCCTGCCTATGGCAGGGGATTGGAACTGACTGATCCTTGAGGTCCCTTCCAACCTTCCCATTCTATGATTCTATGAAGTCTCCTAGCACCAGAATGGAGGTGTAATGAAGGTTGTTTGTCTGTGCTGTTTTTTTGGGTCCATCTGGCCAGTCATAACCTTAATGCTCAGCTGTTGTGTGTCTTCTGTAGGCCCAAAAGAAAAAATAAAGTAAAAAAAGAAAAAAAAAGTTTAGGTATCAGTGTTTTAGTTCTATGACCACTTGATGTATTTTTAAGATTTATTTTTTTTTTGGCCCTACGACTTGTTTTGCCACCTACTAATGAAAGGAGGCAGGAATCCAAATGTACTGAGCTTGCATCCAAGCCTTGTGTTGCCTGCTATTTACAGCAGGAGTAGTATGACGGTTTGCTGTCACTCAAATGTCACTCAGATTGCTTCAGTCTCAGTAGTACACTGTTGATTGAGTTAACTGAAAGACAAGATTCTTCCTAGGTAAATTTTGGATACCCTAAAATAAAGCCTGAAAGCTACTGTGTAGCCTTTGTAGATTTGTTGAATAAAGCAGCAGCCACTTTTTTTTTTTTTTTAAGCACTGTAGTAAAGAAATCTTGTTCTGTTGACAAGTTCAGCATGAGCCTTGTGCAATACTTCTCTGTCTGCTTTAGATCCTCCTCCTTCTCCCATCTGCCACCTTCTCACTCTAAGGAAAGGAATCTCCATTCTGTCAAAGCAAAGTGCCAGTGAAAAATGGGGAAAGACTTCTAAGAGCAGCTTTTGGACTAGAACATTCACTGAAATCAAAACAAATATAATCACAGCTCACTATAGTTTTGCCCTGCATACCTAGCAAAAGGTTAAGACTAACATGTAGTGTGCTGCAGTCTCTCCAGTGAGAGATGTGCAGTTTAAAGAGGCAGAAGAAAAAGAGGAAAGCAGAAAGGCAGAATCACTTACTAATGCTCATGATCGGTGCTCCATGGCAACATGTTCCTTGCAAGGAACATAGCATAAATACCTATTAAGCAAAGGGATTTCCCAGCAAGCAAATGAAATGCCAGCAATTGAACAAGAGTGTGACAGTTTGGCTTTTCTTTTCTAGGTAATTAGGGTAGAATCCTAGAATCATAGAATGGTAAGGTTGGAAGGGACCTCAAAGATCATCTAGTTCCAACCCCCTGCCGTAGGCAGGGGCACCTCCCACTAGCACAGGTCACTCAAGGCCTCATCCAACCTGGCCTTGGACACCTCCAGGGAGGGAGCAACCATTCAAGGATTGTAACAGAAATGCTTGGTCTGTACCTCTTCTGAAGATTGAGATGTGCTTTGTTTGGAAGTATCCCACATCAGAGGCTGTGTATTTCTGCATGTTTACTGGTACCAACCTTCTTGCTTTGTGACACTGTTCTTTCCCTCTGCTTCTGCCTGATGCTGACTTGCAAATTCAGTATCAGCAACTAAAGCCTAAGGACAATTAATTTGCATTGTTTCAAGGATTAATGTATAAACTGAAGTCCTCAGGGCTGGAGTTCAAACCTGGTAAGTGTTTTGACTATAAACAAATGTACTGAGTTTCATCCTAATCCTTAGGAAGCATTGGTCCACAACTGGTGACCTCTGCCCATAAGAGTTAAGGGTAGGCTGGTTTAGATGGTTCAGCTTGAGATGGCCGTGCAGTCACCTACAAAATAATGACAGTGAAGGTGCTTATGCTTGCTTTATGCCTTAAATGTTGGGTTGCAAGATACTCAGTCAGATATTTGGAACAAGGCCAGCAGAAGCCAACAGGACGTTTTCTACTGAAGATGCTGATCCTGTGGGCTCCACAGCAGGGAGTGTATGATCTCTTGATCTTACTCTCATCACAGGTTTGTCAGGCTCCATGTGGCCTTGAGTTCCATGGTTCTCTGTTCATAGGGTATTCTAGATCCACAGTCCTTGGCTGGCTGAAAGCTTGTTGAACTGTCCAGTGGGAAGCCTTAGGGTATGTGCTGCTCCCCTCAACCCTAAAACTTAGCAAAATTTCCAAGTCAAAATTTTGTGATTTCCTTAAAGAACTGTAGGGCACGTATGGGAGGCATTGTGTAGGCAAGAACTCTGTAGATACAGCTTGTCTGAAGTCCAGTTTCTGTGCTTTGTGACTTGTTTTTTTGTGTGTGTACTGAGTCCACAGGAAAAGAACTCCAAAATCCAGAAACAACAGGCAAAAAGTGTCTTAGCCTCCGAAGATCTGGTTTCCAGTCTGTTACTATAGCACTGTAAAACAATCTTCTAAGCTGCATTAGTGTTGGGTAGGGGAATCTAGCTTGAAGTCAAGTTTGGATCATGTTGGAGGCTGTTAGACACCTGGCCAAGACAGTAAACTGGTGATGATGCTGCAGTACTGTGAAGCTGTAACTCGCTGAATAAATGCCTGCTATAACATGCATCCATTTAGTATTCTGTACGTGAGGTGCAAAAAGGAAAGGCATTTCTAGATGAGGAAGTTAAAAATGGGTTTGTTACCTTCATTTAAATAAACAAATGTTAAACATAAATTGCTTCCATCTAATTAAATTCTTTTCCCCTCAGCTTGGGGTAGATCTAATATAGGTACATTCTCTATTCCTAAATATAGAGGAACTATGCTGAAGGAAATTGCTAACAAAACAGTGCAACAACACATGATACATTAGTATACAGTGGGAAAGTTTGGGTTGCTTAGTGCAGTGATCTGTCTGTCTAGATATATTTTATTTTTTTCAAGTTCTTCCACAGCTCTGAAGAGCTGGAGTTCAGCTATTAGGCTGTCCCTAGCAAAAGCAATAGCTAAAAAGCCCCCGTGGAACTGTGCCAGATAAGTCTCTCTGGAAATGAACTTCACTCTCTTCTAATCTAGTCAGCTGCCATCAGCAATTTCTAACTGTAACTACAACTTCAAGGCTTGATCTCTTTCAGAACTAGTGAACCTATGTCTGGCAGCTTTAGAGCATGGATGGTGCGTGGTGGTTGTCTTACTGCTCCGGAATGTTTCTGGTGTGCACTTTCATGGGAAATGAGATGTGTGACACTTGCATGGAAGCTGAGTGGTTTCAGCCAAGATTTTTTTTTAGGCTTGTTTTAAGATTATTCATTTTTTGAGCACAGATGTCTTTGGAGACCCAACTTCTCAAGTTCTTAAGGCAGTCTGAATTCCATCAGAGTGGATGAGAGTCAGGCTCATGGTGTATCATTGGCTGGCTTTGGGTATTCCTGTTCAAATATGTACCCTTTTCCTAGTCTGATGAGGCAAGATGATTGTGTGGTAATACTCCTCGATTACTTTCTGTCCAGATTGCAGCCTCTTTGTTATGTCATTGTAAACTGTTTGTGCTGATTTCCATGTCAGAGGCAGGCATACCTGGGCAGCTGTTTTGTTACTTTAACCCTTAGAAGAAATGACTGAATCATTTTGTGTATGTGCATAGCATACTCACCCAGATTCGTGGACCATATGTATGTGTGGAAAGATGTGAAACCAGATGTACAGGAATAACTTCTGTGTGTCATTTGTCTCATTGATTCTTCAGCATTTTGGTGCAGTAACTTAAGGGGTTTTATCTTCATATTACATTAAATACAAATACTAATCCTTAAATCATGTTCATTCCCCTTTTAATAGAGGCCAAGCAGTGGCCACGCATGTAGAATATAGTGGAAAGTATTTTTAAGTATTTCTGAGTCTGGTTCTGACAGCCTAACAATTTTTAACAGTTTTAAGGGGGAAATGAAATAAATAGCTTTTAGGTATCTCCCTCAGTGTCTATCAGAGAGCCTAAGGGATCCTCAAGGTAAGAGAGATTGTCAGGGAACTGCTAAATGGCTTTAACCTCCTGCACTCTTTAGTCTCAACACCTCTTGACCACCCTGCTCACCAAAAAATCTTGAATGTAGCTGTATTTGATGATTTCCCACATTGTGCCAATTGCAGTTCGCTGTTGAAAAGTTCAGGTGCATTCTTCTGTATTTTGGACAGTGTGACAGGGAAATTCGTAGTGGTCCTTGCAAGGATCCATTTGGTGCCAAGGCAGTTGCAGTAAGGTGATCATTTCTGAGCAGAGGGGGGACTGGATTTCTTGGCAGGATGCCACTGAACAGTCTGAGGTGCTGATTAGAAAGGGTGATTGCCTTTACAGCAGGCATAGGATGGCCTAATTAATTATTTCAGTAAAAGTACAGCTGAGCTGTTGATCTGGATGTTAAGTAATTAATTCCTCTAATATTTTTGTGAGGGTAATAGCAATTGAACGTTGTTTTAAAACTTTTCTGGTCTGACCCTCGTGAATTTGATGTCTTCTCAGTGTCCTTATTTGTTCCTTCCCAAAACTGCTTGAGTTTACACTAGCATTGCCTGCATGTCTTCTGAAAGCTGAGCATCTTCTGCTGTTTGCTATCGTTTGTGATTTCTTTCCCAAACTCAAACTGGCATTTTGCATGGAATATTTAGCAGAGTTGTTATTTTGATAAACCAAAGTCGTCTTAAGGGTACTGTCAGTTTTCCTATCATGCATTGGTGCTGCTGTTCTTCATGGCAGTCACGGAATGACTGTCTCTCTTGTGCAAGTCAGTGCTCTGCAGAAAGAGTAATAATTCAGAGCAGGGGATGTTTCTTCAGAATACTGCGAGCTGCATTGCACAAAAGGAGCAGTCGTCTGTAAATAAGTAAAAGACTTCACATTCCAGTATGTGCAAATCCTTTGTCTTCATCACTGGGCTGGTTCAGAACAGAAGCGACAAAGGAGGAGGAGGGAAATGCTTGTACAAGGCAGAGAAGGTGTTTCACTTTCCTGGTGAACCAGCAAGGCTGAGAATCAGTCTACCACACTTGTTCTGCCATCTATCTTTATCACTTGAATATGAAATAGGCATCATAAAGATGACCAGGAAGATGGAAATAAACTGGCTTTGTGTCTGAAGTGTAGATCATTTGTGTAAATGTGGTAGCTGAAAAGACAGCCCTTTCTCCTGGGTAGAGGGGTGGCATATGTAATTTCCACGAGGCAAGTACTGCCTGTATCTTTGCCAGACTCCCAACAAATAACTGAAGTGACATAGCAAGGCTTCCAGCATGCATTTTGTAATCCAGAGAACGAGGAACATTTGCATGAACTCCTAAGCAATGTATGCAAATCCTGGTTATTCTCCATAAAACTCTTTAAAATTCATTCTTGCACAGCTTCTTGCTTCTGGGGCAGTCATACCCAAACATAACTAACAAACGAGTGACGTGGAACTAGACCACATTAGTCTAGCACCTTAGTGGACTTTTTGTCTTAAACCAAGGTACTCCCTCAACTCTAGATGTACGTTAAGTGGATCTCAATAATGATCCTGCTTATTACCAACCTTGTTTAGAAATATTTCTGCTCTCAAATGCAATGTTTGAGTGCAATGATGAAACTTAAAAAATATGAAATGCTGCAGTGGTCAGAGCATCCTGTCAGGAATGACTGTAAAAATGGCTTCACTGGTAAATTTTTATTTAATCTGTTATGCTGTGACCCAAATACCGGTTCCTGTGTTATCCTGGGATGTGACACTGGCAAAAAAAACCCCATGTAGTTTCATATTTATGGCTTATATTTATGGTTTCAGTTTAGTTGGAGCCTATGCATCCTTTGCACAGGGTTTACTCCTTGCACAGAGGGCATAGCCTCAGGGGTTAGTGTAGCCCAGAGGGTTACCGTGGTTGGCTGTAGGGCAGCAGGAGCGTTTACCCTCTACAGTCTGCAGCTGTATCTGTGCCTGGGTTCTTATTGGCCTGGCAGGGATCCACTTTGAAGAGGCCTCTCCTCAGCTATGTCTGAACATTAAAGCCTTTGCTAGAGTGTGTAATGCCTCATAAGATCATTAAATGTACCTGTGGGTGTGTAGATCAACTTAAGCTAAGCCTGGTGCTTTTCCATTTAGCAGCATTTAATTCTGTATATTTTAGAAGCATATTTATCTAAAGGCCTCCAGAGATGCCTTTCATGGGTGGGTGCAGATAATTGAAAGTTGGCTGTTTTCCTGTCCTGGATGTCAGGTAGCCTTTCAGTGAACCTGGCCATTGCAGAGGCATCTGTTCCCTGTGGCACAGTGATAGGAAGCTGTAGCTCAGAAATGGTTTGGAAATTTCAGTCATGCTGATGGCTCTTTACCACGCCAAGGATTTAAGAAACCTGGCTTGCAGCCGCAAAAGGCAGGGCTGACCTTGAATTACTCAAGGTTTGACTACATGGCTATTTAGTAATAGAGGAAATGTGACAAATGTATGACTAATGCACAGGGATTCACCTAATGAAAGTAGCACCTTTTGCTTTCCAAATAGCACCCTTGCAGCTTTTAGCTACATAGCAACTACTACTGCTTGTGAATGAAGCAAGCAGATTCCGCAGCAGTTGTTGTGCACATTCCCCACACTGTTTGGCTCCCAAAATAAGAATTATATTTTATATAGATAGCATAACAGCAAAAATGCACATGGTATGTAGGTAATAGTACTGATACACCAGATGGAATGTGGTTTCCCATTCTTAAAGAAGGCTCTTTTGCTGTGACCTGCAAGAACCTCCTCATTGTCAGACTTGGACAGGAAGTTTCCAGAGGCAGGACAGTAAGTTCTACAGCAGTACTGTTCCGTTCCTTAGTGATCATATCCTTCTCAAGTCATTGGGAGGCAATGATAGCATGTAATTTTGATACCTTGCAAAATAGTCTCATTTGAGCCGGGTGAGAAACAATTTTTAAGAGCTGAAAATGCTACTTTGAGTGATTGCTCTGCTTGTAATTAACAAGGAATTCATCTAAAGTGCCAAATAAGCAGGTTGTTTTGTCATGGCTAGTCAGAATTTTCCATGTAAAGTTAAAAGGAGGATAATTTTCCTGCTCCAGTTTTAGACTGTTCCTTATTCTGCCTTTTATAATCTTGTCCATTTCCTCATTAGTGCTCTTTTCAGAGCCCAAACATGTCCACAGTGACACCATTATCAGCCTGAAATAAATGAACAAACATCTCATCTCCAGTCGTGGCTTGCCTATGACAGCTATTTTTAATTTTGCAGCAGCTGGAGCCTAAGGTAAATGAGATGGATTTGCAACTGATGAATTGGCACCTCTGTCATCCAACTACCTTACAAGTGTTCTCCTATGTGCAGGAAACTTTGGGCTTTCTAAGGGGTTCTCTTCACTGCACCAGGGCTTCTGGAGAAAGAGACAGAGGCAAAAGGCTGGCAGCAGGAACTCTCCTGCTGGTTTAGCAGTTGTTTGCAGATGTCTGAAATCGAGTGCAGGATACCAGCTAGTTCCTCTTTCACCAAGTGAGGACATGAGGTGACCTCTTCATGTGCTCCTCTGTGCATTTGGAGCAGTGCTAGTTCCAAGGGGGCCTCAACCTCAAGGGTTCTTCTTTCCTGGAACGGAAAGAGGTTTGTGGTTCTTTGGCCAGAGAGAACACCTTCTGTTTTTACCAGCCTTGAAAGCTGTTTCAAAACAAGTTTCACCACTCAGAGCTGAAAGTCAAACTGCAGAATACTCAAATGCTGCCAGTGGCCAATGCCTGGCTTTACACAAGCATTCAGGCATGTGCCCATCACTTGCAAAAGTGCCCATGCATGGAAGGCACCACGGTTGTAAAAATACCTTCTTGAGTGAGATACCCACATGCCCCTTTGCCTAACCAGAGTGCTCATTTGTGTCTCAAAATGCCTCTTTTAGCTTCTTGCCAATATTTCTGTAATTTATAGTTTTCTGTGATGGGAGTTAAGATATGGCAGATCATTTAATTAGTACCTGCGAGTGATGTGGGCTTAATAGATGGTTGATAACAGCCCTAAATTTTTGTAGATGCTGAAACACAAAAGATTTGATTCTGCAGCTCCCTACAGTCAGAAGATAGTGACATGCAGAACCCAGCCTAAATGATGAACTAGTTGAAATTTTAAATGGTAAATTGCATGGTTTGGGACTGAAATGTATTTTTAAAAATCTTACTTTATCTCCTTTTGCCTTTGACTTTTAGTCCAAAAGGAATGACATATTTTCTACTCTTTCCCCCAGAATTCAGCAGCAGTAGTGCATGTGTATTTCTACTACACTTTAAAATCCAGCTCAGAATTATCAGACACGGACTCAGGCCTCTTTGCACTGTGTATTACTGCAACTCTTTAAACAAGGAAATGGAAATGTGAAGTAGCATCATACTAAAGAGAGACATAGACCAGCCTGTGTCACAAGAACTGGCTGAACAGAACCATGTATAGGAAATGGCACCTTGGCTGGCAAGGCCAGTTCCCTCTTTGGTGAGCACACTTCTTACATCCTTGATAAGAGGCTTTTTGGTTCTTCCAGTATTGATGAGCCACACTTAGTTCAGCTGAGGGTTTTTTCACAGTAGTTGTGGCCCACAGTGCCTCTGGCATCTCTGTAAATGACACCAGCTGAAACTCAGGCAGAGCTGAGACTGTTTTGTCCCCTGAAGACACCAAGTTTTCTTTCTGACAGGAAAACCCAGATTTGGCAGCTGTTATCTTTGGAAAAGCAGGAAGTGAGAAACTTGGTTTCATAACTAAATAGCAATGAAGTTAGGTTAATTAGGCCACGAATCATTGGGGTAGTACAACTCTCTGTGCATCTGCTGCACGAGAAGAAATTCCCAACAGAATTTGCAGTGGTTTAAACAAAAGGCTGACATGAAGTAAGTCAATTGTCTTTGATCTCTGTGTTTGGGTTTTGGCTGTGTTTGTTTAAGATTGGGGAACTATTGAAGTAATGAAAAGAAGATGAGATACTAGCCCAGGGAAACATGCTTATGCTAGATTTATTCTGCCTAGCTCAAATAAAATAGCAAGGTCATAGCATATTCTCTGTTTGCTCAATATTAAGCATGAAGTGGTTGATAATAGTTTCAGTCTTCTGCTTTAGGATCTTCCAGTAACTTCTTGCTCTGTCAAATTCATGCCTTTATCCTCTAGTGTCATGTATGTTTGGTCTAAATTTGCCAGCTCACTTCTTAGTGTGACCATCATGAGATGTTTTAGATGGAAAAATAGCTTGACCTTTTGAAGGAAGGTGTTGTCTTTGTAACTCGGAACATTTTGACTTGTTCCCTCTTGTCTCATGCCTTCCTGGATTTACCTTAGTAGGGGAGCTTAATGAAAAAGACTTGGCTGTTGGTTTTGCTAGGTGTTCAGTCAGTAGAGGTCATTGCAGCTGATATTCCATTACTCTTAACACTGAATGCCTTTCAAAACACATCTTGCAAGAAAAATATTGACAAGTGTACTGTAAGAATGGGCAAATGGAAAGCCAAGCCAAGCGTTTACATGTTGATATTCCTGATGCAATGTAAACAATTTAGTTTGGGCTTAAACCGCGTTGCAGAAAAAAATCCACTTATTTTAGGGAAAAGAATTTGTGTCTTTCTTTTTGATCCATGTGAGAAGACAGGCTGCATTCCTGGCAGTGTTTTGTGTGTAGGCAGCATGCAGTTCCGTGAGATTGCAGTGGGCAATGAAGCAGCAGAATTCAATTTGCAGCAGTGACCTAAGAGGGACTATTTTTAGTAATAAAATAGGTCAGGGGATGTGGTAGTGCAGACTGGTAAGTGAACAGTCTTCCCCTTCACTTGTGGGGCTTGTTTTTGTTCTCTGATACAGAACTCCTGTGATGGGGGAAATGAAATTGAGTACTGTCATGTGACCAGTGTTAGAATTTTTTTACTGTGAAGCAAGCACAGGAAAAGCAGCAGGTTTTATTTCAGTGGAGAAAGAATGTAAGTAACTACTTAGCTCAGGGATTCATGGAAGGTGAAACCAACCAGAGGGCAGGATCTTTCAAAGCTCCTTTTAGCACTGCTGGAGATTTTGCATTATGGTGTTGGCCATGTCACAAGTAGTTCTTGCTCTTTTTTTCTTTCCACCCTATTAGGTGTTTTATGAGCCTATTCTAGCATGCTTGTGTTAGTGATCTATGCAGATAAGTGCTAGCGTCTTCCTCTCAGGATGCCAAAGATGAAGTATGACTTCATTCTGTTCCTTTGAGTCTGTGGGCCCTTAGAGGAATCTTGCAAAGGCTCTGTTCAGCCAGTTCTCGTGACACAGGCTGGTCTATGTCTCTCTTTAGCATGATGCTACTTCACGTTTCCATGCTCTGTTATTTTATCTGAAATTGTATTTCAGAGCAAACTTGGAAAGCCAATTTTTGTGCTACTAATAAAAACTATCCTGTTCATTAGTAGTATGGCAAAGTCCCTGTAAACTCTAGTCACAGAGGAGTGCATGCTGGCGCCATACAAACAACAGAAAAACAGTAGCTTTGGCCCTGAAACCTGTTTTTCACCTTGGAAAAAGCAAGCTTAGCAGGAAGCAAGCCATCTCCACTCCTGGCTATAGCTGAATGGGTATCAGTGTGTCACACCATGTAAAGAAGTACAGTTGTGGAACGCTGGGGCTGTTGCTGAAGCTATCTCCAGGAGTTAATGAGCCCTAATGAGCCCTGGTGAGATGCACTGGAATGCCAAATTCTTCTGCTTTGGAACTAAGCAGATATCTCCCCGGGGGCTGCTTAATGTGGTGTGAATGTTCGTGCCTGCACTGGTGCTCATTTGTCCCTACCCACTTTAAACTGTGCTGTGAAGCACAGATATGGTTGTATGACATGGGGGAGAGATGCCCTTAAACTTTGCCTTTATCTCCCATTCTACCCAAATGTGTATTCTGACCTGCCTAATTAGAACTGTGATGAAGTACCATCTACAAAAGCTTAAACACTCTTGGATGATATCACTTTGATTTCCTATTTATGCAGAAATAAAGCTAAATGTTGATCACTGGCATAAAAATTGAAAGTTCAGACTTTCCTTAGTTTTTAAGATTGCAAATTAGTTGTATGTTGACCTCTAGAATAAAAAAGCTTGGTAAACCACTAAGGAATTCAGGACATGGCCATGGTGGTGTCAGGTTGACAGTTGGACTCCATCTTAAAGATCTTTTTCAACCAAGGCAATTATCATATTATATACTTTGTGTTTCTAACTCCAGGAATTTTCTACAGAGAAGATCTGTTTCTGTATTTTCAAAATGCATGCATACATCTGGTAAGCAGTAAAGAACCTTGGACAGATTCACTTTATGGCTCAAAAACTGGCTGGAAGGCTGGGCCCAGAGAGTGGTGGTGAATGGTGCCACATCCAGCTGACAGCCAGTCAGTAGTGGTGTCCCCCAGGGATCAGTGCTGAGCCAGATCATGTTCAATATATTTATTGATGATCTGGACCAGGGGATTGAGGCCAGCCTCAGCAACTTTGCAGACAACACCAAGTTAGGAGCAGGTGTGGAGCTGTTGGAGGGTAGGAGGGCCCTGCAGAGGGACCTGGGCAGGCTGCATGGGTAGGCAGAGGCCAACGGAATGAGACTTTACAAGGCTAATACAAGGTTCTACACTTTGGCCACAACAACCCCAAGCAGTGCTGCAGGCTGGGGACAGAGTGGCTGAGAGCAACCAGGCAGAGAGGGACCTGGAGGTGCTCGGAGAGAGGAGCTGAACAGGAGCCAACAGTGTGCCCAGGTGGGCAGCAGAGCCAATGGCATCCTGGCCTGGCTCAGGAGCAGTGTGGCCAGCAGGAGCAGGGAGGTTCTTCTGCCCCTCTGCTCAGCACTGCTCAGGCCACCCCTTGAGTACTGTGTCCAGTTCTGGGCCCCTCAATTGAAGGGAGATGTTGAGATGCTGGAAGGTGCCCAGAGAAGGGCAGCAAGGCTGGGGAGGGGCCTGGAGCACAGCCCTGTGAGGAGAGGCTGAGGGAGCTGGGGGTGTGCAGCCTGCAGAAGAGGAGGCTCAGGGCAGAGCTCATTGCTCTCTGCAGCTCCCTGAAGGGAGGTTGTAGCCATCTGGGGTTGGGCTCTGCTGCCAGGCATCCAGGGACAGAAGGAGGGGACACAGCCTCAAGCCGTGCCAGGGGAGGTCTAGGCTGGATGTTAGGAGGAAGTTGTTGGCAGAGAGAGTGATTGGCACTGGAATGGGCTACCCAGGGAGGTGGTGGAGTCGCTGTCCCTGGAGGTGTTGAAGCACAACCTGGCTGGGGTACTGAGTGCCATGGTCTGGGTGATTGGCTGGGGCTGGGGGATAGGTTGGGCTGGGTGAGCTTGGAGCTCTCTTCCAACCTGTTTGATTCTATGATTCTAACCATGTCAGTTGATATTTGAAATTCAGGTACAAGAGAAAACAAACCCAAAAATCATCCAGTGAGATCAATACAATGGAGATATTCTCAGCAGCACTGTAAGAAAGTTGAAGGGGCTTTTGATTGTGTTCCATAATCACTGTAATGTAATGTGCTTCCAAGGAACATCTTTTAGTACAAATATACTGCCCTGCACATTCCTTTCTACTGAAAAGATCAATGATTTCTTTTTTTCCCCCTTGGCAATGTCATTGAACTTAAACTTAGCCGTTTGGTCTTTCCATCCACACTACTCATCGTGGGAGGTATCACGACAATAGTCCATTCACTGTGCACCTATGAGCACAGTCAGCTGAGCAGAGCATGCTGAGCCATGAGTTCGTTTATTAGGCATGCAAGGGGAGAAATCCACAAATGCTCACAGTGTCTCTTGAGAGTTTCTGACTCTACAGTCCACTCTTTTCATCATCTCGCACCCTGTAGATACCATAAGATGAAAAGCTTGCACTTGGAATGTAACCGAACCTGTCTCTTTGTTATTAGCTTGCAGTTTTGAATTTAGAAGACGACTTTTGCTTTCCATTAGGAACTAATTTATTTTTATTAATTTTTGAGAATTCTTGCTTTTTTTCCTTTCCTTGTGTTGTCTCTATGACTGAGCCGCAGTTCAATTTGTGCTGCAATAATGAGCTGGGAAGGTGACATCCTTTTTGTAGTGTGAAGTCAAATTTAGCTTAGGCATCACCAGTGTGATGCTGTGCAGTGTGTTACAGTACCTTGCTCTGGAATTAATCTTCTGCTGATTGGGGGCTGTGGAGGCTTGTGGGGAGAAATGAACCATGGAATCTGACAGTATGACAGTTGAAGGTCTGATGGGAAAGCCAGTGATTCTGTGACAACACTCAGTGTCTCCTCAGATTATGACTAGTTCCAGCTTTTCTCTCCTTTGCAAATACTAAATGACCTTCAGCACACCTGTTTTGCTCAGGCTCCAGTTGGGTCCTTCATTCCCAGCTCCTCCACCCTGATGAGCATGGCTGTGACCAGCCATAACATCCCTCTTCACCCTTTCTCCATGCCACACCTTCCCAGGCTGTGGGTGGGAAGGGGGTCGCAGTGGAGGTTGTTCCTGGCTTTTCTCCTCACTGCCTGTAGCTCGCACAGCCTTGGGCCCTGCTGGGAAAGAACTGCAGCAGCAATTGGGTGGGGCCCTGCGTGAGGCGCTGAGGAACCAGCTGGAACCGGCTGGCACTTCCCCTCACAGGGGCTGCGCACGGCCCTCTCCCACTACTGCACATGCTGGAGCCCTGTGTGAGGCGCTGAGGAACCAGCTGGAACCGGCTGGCACTTCCCCTCACAGGGGCTGCGCACGGCCCTCTCCCACTACTGCACATGCTGGAGCCCTGTGTGAGGCGCTGAGGAACCAGCTGGAACCGGCTGGCGCCTGCCCTCACAGGGGCTGTGCACGGCCCTCTCCCACCACTGCACATGCTGGAGCTCTGCAGCACCAGCGGCCAAGTGAGGTAAGAGGCGATGCCTGCAGCAGCAGTGGAATTGTGTGGAGGTTAAGAACTGTTTGTTGTTTATAATGGAAACCAAAAGAGACCAACGCTTGGACAAACGCTGGTCTGAGATATGTCCTGTTCATGGTGCTGTCACTGGGGTTTTGGTTGTTGTGAGGCAAGTAACTTCCATCGTGTGTCCCTCCCTTTGTCATAATGATACATGGTCTCCTTTGGTGGCTTGAAGAGGAAGATTGTATGTTCATCAACTTCAAATTTTCTTAATCTAATCTTTCCAAAATAAGTTTTTTATGGGGAATTTGTGTGAGAGGAACTGTGTGGTTTGTTCTGCCTGGGCAGTGTCCGAGAAGAAAATCCTGGCTTTCTGTATTCTAAATAGCTTTGCAACCAAAAGAGAAAAAAAGAGTGAAAAGAGAAGACTTCTGCCATCTCTCTGAAAATTCTTTCAGTTTGAAACTTCCCAGAACAAGTGGCTCCACAGTTTCCTTGAACAATGTGATTGTAGTCTGTCTCCCTTATTGCCTGCTTTGTCAACTCTCTTGTGTAGTGACTGCCTGTGTTTACCAAGATGCCCATGTCTCCTGGACCTCTTCATCATCACAGGGTCGCAGGAAAAGTCGATTGTCAGAGAAGGAAGGAAACATGGCCCCATGATGTGACATAGGCAGTGGATATAGAGCATTGCTGGTAGCAAGATGGGACCTGCAAAATTAATATGCGTGCTGGAAAACACTAAGTGTATTTCTGTTCTTGCTTTAGGCTCTGATGCTTCTCAGGGCAAAGCAATGCCTGCACGCAAATGTTACATGTCACTCCTAGGTGTATTGCCTGAAGGAGCATATCTGTCTGAGAAACAGACAAACAGTGTTGTGTGGCTGCGAGGGGGAGCAGTCCGTGTCCTCCCAGCAGAGTCATGGTGTCCTGAAAGGACCTTTAGAACTGGTTTTTGGTTTTGTTTTCATTTTGTTTTGGGGGTTTGGTGGTTTGGGTTTTGGGGGGG
>VWZE01009695.1:173562-257129 GCA_013396675.1 Eubucco bourcierii
TATTTCATTACTTTTAATTCCTACTGTCCTGGAACAGAGTCAAATGAATAGATGATTTTAGGGCTATTTTGTTGTAAAAGCTGTGCTTTTGCTATAGTGGACTCTTCCTGCTCTCCTGCTTACTGCCTTGTTGATTTGCAGGGCTAAAGAGAGCTGGCAGCAACCAGGCACAGTGCTCCAAACTAAAGCTTGAATTAGAAAAGAGACAAGCTACTTTTGTGCTTTATCTCAATCGATGTGTATCAGGGGTTTGTCCAGCACAGGCAAAGTTAGGTTGCTGCTATGTAACCTCTGGGTTTTGTTCTGGGTCTGTTGACTCACCTGTTTTAAGATACATGGAAAAAATCCTGTTTCAAGATCTGCATGTACATCTTCAGATCAAAATCCATGTCAGTAGCATCACAGACAAGACTTGTACAGAAGCACCAGAGTGCAGTGTTCACATTAGACTTGCTTTTGCTCACTTGGTGCTCAAATGTACATACCCCTGAGTATACCTGCTACAATGTTCTCTTTGTAGCTGAATTCTTACCTGTGGGCTTCTTGGGGAAGAGAGCATGGATAGATCTTCCTGATTTGTTGGTAGGGTCCTGATTCATGTTTGGATTAGTAGGTGCTGCGAAGCAATACTGATAAATGTTGGGTAAGTGTGGAGTAAAGAATTGATTGCAGTACTGTGTGTATGCAGGTGGAAACTGCCTTTTGAAAGTTTGGCTCAGAAATGGTCTATTAGTCAGGAGTGAGTGTACATGTGCGATTTGTTGCATACAGGGAAGGCTTTGGCTGTTTTTGGAGCTACTTGGGAGAGGAAAATTGGTTTTATTCCCAGGTTTGGAGGTGACTTGAAAGGATTTGTGTCAAATTAAAGATCTTGCTGTGCAGAGATTTCGATTAATAAATTCACTCAGATATCATAGCTGCAATAACTGTAATTGGAGGCAGGGATTTGATCATAGGTCACCTTGTAGAATCTATCTTCACTGCCCTCCTTGAGAAAGTGGAAATCTGAAAGAGAAGAATTTGTGTGGCTCTTCATTAGCAAGCTGGCACTAGAAACTGGCACTGGCCAGGCCCTGCTGTTGAAAAAGGCCTGGAGAATCAGCACAGTTCTTTGTGCTCAGGTCGGTGCTAGTTCAGGTCACAGGTGTGTTGAAGTTGTACCCAAAGGGAAAGAAACAAAACAATAGGTAGATTGTGGTAGAAACAAGAAGAGAGGGGGTGTCAGGCAGCTTTGTCCTTCAGCAGCCCTCCAGATTTCAAAAACTTTAAGTGGGAGCATCATTTGGAGTTGTCAGAGAATCAAATCTTACCAGGAGAATAGTCCTGTGGTTTTGCCTCTTCTGCCTAAATTTTATGGGGTTTTGTGAAGAGGACAAAACTCCCTCGTTGAATCATGCAGTTGCAAAGTTAAATAGAAGCAGTGTTTGGATGTTCATAATTTTTTTGAGAAAACTGAAGGTGATTGTAGGTGAGCTTTGGGGCAAAAGACACTTGGAACTGAAAAGCAGAAGTTTGATTTGTATTTCAGCCTTCAATCAGCTGCTGTTTGTTTTCTCAACAGTTTCTTGCTTTGAGCTTCTCCAGAGTTACAGTTCATTTTAATTAATTCCATTGTTGCACATAATACTGAATAGAAAGTGAACCTTTTCAGAATGTCCTTGACTAAACTTCATGAGGTTATCCTTGAGTCTGTAACACTAGGGTCCCATGGGTCCCTGATGGAAAGGAAGTGTGAGTGCTTCAGGCAGTGATAACTTTGTTAATGTCTGATACCTTGTATCAAGTCAACCCACAAAGGGAAGAGCTATGACCCTTTCTGGAAAGTGCGCTAAGCACTTGTGGAATATGGGCAGGGGTTTTTGACCCTTAAAGTAAATCATCTGATACTGATGTAATTTAGAACTAGAAGCCTGGAAAGAACAACACGTTCTTAAACAGTATTCTTGGGTGACAGCTTAATATTAAATAATGTTAAATTATAATGTAAATGGTTAAGAATTAAAGAAACAACCAATTGGTAATGTAGGCCTTGAGCAAAGTACAGTGTAAGAAGCACTGAAAAATGTTTTACTGCATTATTAAGAAGGTCTGGTTTCTGGTTTGATTTATTGGCTGGCTGAATGAATTCATTAATTGTGTATGACTACTTTTACTTCTGGGTGGCCTTTTTTTTTTTTTTTTTAAATTTCAGATTTCATTACTGGATGAACTTTTCCTATGGATGTGCTTATCATCCAAAATTAAATGCATCGAAATGTTAAGGAGGCTCCACCCTTCCTTTTTATATTGATATTTTTCACACTATGGTTTTAGGAACTGCAGGAAAATTCACTTAGGATGCGATAAATGCAGCTTTTGTCTGTGTGCATTCATTACTTGGGCACAGAAAGATTTCTTGTTATTGCAGTATATGCCATGTTCTGCATTACCTTTTTTGAAATAATGGTATGCAACTAGGAAAAAAACCCTCCTTTTTAAAGTTGTTGATGAAGAATGAGGCGGAGACTTGTTTCTAAAGTATTTCAGGTGTAAAACACTTAATATTCAAACACCATTGTAACTACGTTCTGTAATGAGATGTCTAAATATACAGATCAGTGAGAGGTAAGGATAGATGATTTTTGTAAGAAATCAGATGACTTAAGAGAGGTCCTGAACGTCTTGGCTTGTTGTTCGAGTGCTGGTTTGTTGGGTTTTTTTAGTAGGAAAGACTCATTTCCTGGACAGCTTGCGAACAGTATGGTTGGCAAATGGTTCTCTCTTCAAGGATCTTTATGCTTCTAGCTGCATACAGAAGAATCACTTAAAGAAACATTTCATACTGCCATTGTCTACAGCTAAAGATGCTATTCCAGCATATAGTCCTTCTCAGGAAAGGCAGTGGCGCAGAACCCCTGTGGCCTTGGTGGCTCTTCTGCCCAAGGGTCTGCTCTAGGTCCATAAGAACAGTAGTGTGGATAACAGTTAAAAAGATTTTTTTGTCATTCTCAAGTATGCTTCTAAGAGTGAAAAAAAGAAGACAATGTAGGGAAATTCTCATATGGATCCTTTTCTTAGATTACGTCTTTGAGTTCTGCATCTACAAGTAGAAGGCAGAGCTGTTAAAAACTCTGGAGTGAGGACTATGACATCCCATCTCTCCCCCCTCAGTTTCAGTTTATGCTGTACCTTGATCATGTAATTGTGTAGCAGATGAGGTGGGTGAGTCCCCAAGTCCGTTTTATGACAGAAGAGACTATTATGATATTTTGATGTATGTATTCTTGCTTGTGGCTTCTGACACTTCCAATATTACTTCATGTGTTTTCTGTGAGGACAATCTCTACCTATGTAGTACAGGAAAAAGCGTGTGAAGGAAGAGGGTGCATTGGCTAACTCTCTCACCCTTCCATAAAGGCATGGGCCTGATGAGCAGGGATGGGAAGCACTAGTCCTGCTAGCTGACCTGGTTCTGTTCAATGACAGCAAGATGTAATTACTGATCTTGTGATCTTACAGGGTGTATTTTTTTCTCTGCTTTCACTCTACTGATACACATCTGCAATGCCAAACTCTCATTTACACCCATTGTCCAAAATTGGACTAATGGTCTGCTGTTCCTTTTTGTCAGTCACTGTATGGAACCTGATGGTAGAGAAAGCTTTCTGATGAATTAGAATTATTACTGGTTATATACCTGTCTGTGAGTAGTTTATTTTGCAGAAGAATAAACTCTGTAGCAGAAAAAGTGCAGTTTCTGTATTGCTTTGTTTCTAAAGCTTTCCTCTAATGATTTGTAGTATTTACAACTTTTTCATGTAGAAATATACACAGATAGTAAAACAGCAAAGACATAAAGGTTGATCTGAACCTAACTGATAAATACAGTGACACTGCTGTCCTATTTTTATACAGTTTCATCTGACTCCAGGATCTGTTGAATGACCTTCACTCTAATTTAGGAGGCATACTAATTTGGACAAAGGCAGGAATGACTCTCCCTTGTATAGGGCTAGTCAGAATGAGTTTCAGTCAAACCAGCATTGTCCTCGCAGCAAACAGACATATCATGAGAAGTTAGTTTCAGCAGATGAGCCTGGCAAATGGCCTTGAAGATCATGAAATTCGGTCAGTTCTGGGTTGAGAGAATTAAGGCTGGAAACGAAGTGGTGTCTTTTGGGGAGTGTATTTAGCATGTGTTTAACTAACAAACACAGATGCATACATTCACATACTATACAGGATCAGATTCATGAGGTCTGGGATGTCTTTTTTTTTTTCTTTCAGTTAGTACTGTATTGTTTTTATTAGACCTAAATACTTTGCTGTTCCTGACAGTCTTGTCTGTGTCTAAACCGAGATGAGATCTTACTTGTAACATATGAGGTCCCTGTCACCCCTTGATGCCTCTGGCTCGGAGCAGTGCAGGAACATAGCAGCAAGGAGCAGATGTCCCTGCTGTTCCCCAGCTACTGTCTCTGTTACCTTGGCCTCTGGCTTTTCATTTGCTGAGAAGTATTTGATTGCTGGTTTGGGGGTAATGAGAAGGATACTAGTAAGAGAATATGGCTTTCAGTCTAGGGAAGACAGTGAGAAAGCTGGACAGTTTCATCATTTTCTGCAACGCAGTCTTGGTATGCCCTTACTTGTCCTTAGCGGCAAGAAAGGCCTGTGTAAGGCCTGTTATTTTCCACTTTTCTCCTAATAGCTATCTTGACCTCCTGAAGGGTATCAGCCACTCTCTTAACAACTCAAGAACACAGATTTGTATCTCAGTTCTAGGTGACATGTTTGTGCAATGAAGCACTTGACTGCATTGGAGACATCTCTAGAAAGTTGAACATCTTTAAGAATATCAGATACTGTAACCCGATTGTGGTGAGTCAGCACTAAGGACAGCAGAAGTTTAGTTATTTCCTCCTCTTCACTGCAACTGCAATGTGTCACTCCATAAACTTCCCTCCTGTTGAGTAGGTTTTGATGTCAGTTGCTGTGATATTAATTCCATTGGGCACTGTCTGCAGTTTTAATCTACTTATGTGATTGTTTTCCTAATAGCATCTTACTAGGGTAACTACAGAAACGGTGAAGATGGAGGCCTTGGCATAATGCCTCCACTTCCAGGATGTGTAGTGATGTCAGGAGAACTGCATTCATTCGAAGTCAGTGTACCATAGGGGATGTAGGGGAAATAAATGCTATGGAAAAACGGGACAGATTCTCCTCACAACTACCAAAATCAGTGACTCAACAGAGCTTTCAAAAATATCTACCATATAAGGAGTATGTTTGGAGCTCTTCTGGATTGTTTCTGGCTAACTTACCACCTAATCCTGTGTGAAAAAAGGAGAGAGACTGGGCTCAATTTCAATTTCCTATGCATAGAGGGTAACACAATGACAGTTTGCTTTGTGTTTGTGGGAGGTAAGCCAGATTTATCATGTTTAGTTAGGGGGTTTTGCTGAAGTTTCTGCTGTGGTTTATCTTTTTGCACTCCAAAGTAAGTTAGTAGTTTGGGGTTTGGGTTTTTTTTGTTTGTTTGGTTGGTTGGTTTTTGTTTTGTTTTATTTAAAAAGGCAAAACCCCCCTACTCCCTGTGGAAAAAAAAATACTTTTAGAAAGAACTAATATTTCCACTCCCCTTTCTGTACTTTCATTTCAATATTTCATTTATTCAAGTAGAAGAAAGTCTATGGCCAAGCCATACATTTTGATGGTTTTGTGCTGTTACTGGATTCCCCTCCAGGAAAACTGCTGACACAAGGATCTTTCCCTTCTGAAGGCAGGTAGGAACATGCAAGCCTTATACTGACTACTCTAGGAGGGCTGGTTTACAGCCAGTGTGGCTCAGTGGTGAGTCCAGAATGGTGACAACCTGCTGGCCAAGATGAGAATGAGCTCTGATCTTGTGTTACCAAAGCTTAGCACAGAGCTTTCTTCATCTCTGGCACTTTTGCAGAGTGACAGAAGGACTGAAGGAAGGAGCAACAAGGAGTTGACATTGTTACCTACAGTTATTTTAGATTTACATTCTTAAAATTGTGGGGTGGCAGGAACAAAATGTATGCTGAAAAACGAGACTATACTATTGAAGTTTCTCTTTGCTGACCACTTGTGAGCATCTGTACAGACAGATTAATGATCTGTAAGAAATCAGTTTGCCAACTTCAAGGCCAAACAATGGTGTGTTTCCAGTAGGGAAACTCACTCATTCTGTGCTCATTTGGTATTTCAAGTGTTAGTTATTATCTTGCACCTCCAATATGTAACAAACAGTTAAAGCTCTGTCCTCCCATGAGATTGTAATTTTAAACCGAAGCTGCACGGTTTCATTGGGACTTGCCTTTTCTCTGTTGTTGTGTTGCTCATTCTTGGACAGCTCCTGTTTTGTTCATCCAGCAAGGTAGGTAATCATCCAAGAACTATGTACACAGCAGGACTCCTCAAAGATTCTCTTCTAACCTCTGACTTGACAGGTTTTGGTTTTTTCCTCTTACTGTCAACTTTATATTTTGTTTTGCTTATCTGCTTTAAAGTTTTGCTTCCAGACCATTTCCCTCTTAGAAACTTAATTCTTCTAGGCAACCCTAAATAAGGAAACACCTCAGCTGTAACTGCTTGCATTTTGAAATATGCTTGTGTTCATCAAATTCAACTAACCCTCCTTTCTCTGGTATTTTTCCTTTCCTTCATTTGTCTCTTTAGATGTGCTATCATCAAGAGTTTATAAAATATATTCACATTTCAGGCTTAAATATAAACTTAAATTAGCTACCATTTAATTAAGTTAACAACATCAGGATAATTAAACTTCCTAAGATGGAGTAACTAAGCCCTTGTGATTTACTGCCTCTGCCCTGTGATTTTTTTTTTTTTTGTTCTGTGCTGCATGAGCGACGTCAGCTTTGAGATGGGACACTGCTAAATGCCACCAGTTTGGCTCAATAGTGGGAGGGATACAGGATAGGATGAGGCTGAAGCCTCACAAGGCAGGTGATGCTGGCATAGTCAAGCATCATGAGGGGTCTGCAGACTCCTTTTTAAAAGAAAATTCTCCAAGATTTGATCATGACTTTGCTGTGTAATGAGCTGCATTTTGGAGTTTCTTGTGGATACTCTGTTTTTGCATACATGCTCCTAGGGACAGCATCCTCTGATCACCCTATCTGGCTAGGAGACTGTACTGACATAGATGTCATTGTCACTGTTCAGTTGTAACACAAATGGTAGGTCCTGACAAGGTGTGGAACTGACCATGCACACAAACTTCCAGTTTCCAACAGAATAACAGCCCTTCCAGGTTTGCCTGCTACTCTCTGCATTTCAGTCCCACAGCATTTCAAAGTGGCTTTGAGAAGTTAAATGTTGTCTTCAGGTCTATTCTCCTGTAAGAATGCACTTTAGAATGTAGCAGTGGGAGTCAGGGAGTCTCTGCAAAAGAATTTTCTGTAGCTAGGGTTAAAATTGGGAAACAGTGCATTTCTGGGACTACCATAAGCTGCGAGCTAAAAGACTCATAAATGTCATAATTTTTCAGTCTGGTTGTCCAAATAAAAACAAACCAAACAAACAAAAAAACCCAACCCAAAAACATACATTTTAGCTGTGTTGCTTCCTAAGCTCCTGAAATGCTCTGTGTACAATTCCATTTTGAGTTCAGTGAAGTAACCTATGCAGAAGAAAACAGAACAACTTCATGTGCATCCCATAGAGATTTGCTCCTGGCAATCTCAGAGACAACTTACTACAAGAAAAATTTCCACATTTGTAACTAAATTTTGTAGGAAACAGATTTTTGTTAGCAAATGTGTTTCAATAAGGACAAGCTGATTCATACTTTTTCTACTTCATAATCTGTGCAGATGAGAATTATTCTTATCCTTTCTATGCAGTTCTGTCATAACCAGTGTTTTAAAAAATAATATTTTATTCTTAAATGTTGCAGAACAAGATGAAAACCCAATATCCATAGGAGATGAGACTTTTTTTGCTAATAAATACAGTGGTAGAGGATTGGCTGACTGAAAAATCTTTGTATTTTAAATCCAAACTATTCATTCAAATACATTAGCCATAGAAGAAGTGGTTATAGCCAGATGGATGTTTAGTGTATGTGGATTGGATTTTTCTGGAGTCCTTGATTTAGCAGATGTACAGATGAAATCTGTAACATAATAGTGCTGAGCCAAGGCAAAATTGCTGAGTTCAGTGCTTCCCCCCCCCCCCCCCTTTTTAAACTTATGACTCATGGGTGAGTCTAAACTAGAACTGTGTTTAATATTAATACGAAATTCAAAAGATGACAGACACTGGCAATATGTCTTTGGACATATCTTAAACCAGACTTTTCTTTACTGCTGATATTTTTTAGGACATTCAAATAAAATAACATTTTTCAGGGGAAAGGAAACTTTTAACAAACACAAGTGGCACTTTTTTTTTTGCATACTTGGATGTAATGAACAACTTTCTGCACTTACTGGGATTGCTACCTCATATCCAATTTCCATCAGTTGCTCAGTGTCAACTAGGAGTTTTAGCTTGCATTTCTGAAACCTTGCATGTTTTTTGTTCTTTCACTGGATAAAAGTCACCCCACTTAGCTCTGCACTGGTCTGTGCTCAGTAGCCTTGCAATATCATCATACTGAGAGACATGGAATGCATGAGGATTGCCTTGTTTGCACTGCCCCTGTCTGTCTGGTGATTTGTGAAGCGCTCCTGGCCGAGTACAGACAGTGCTACTCTCTTGTGTTTAGCTGTGTCTGCTCTAGGGAACTCAGATACCACTGCATGCTGCTGCTTTGCAGGAAAGGAGTAGAAATTGCCCTTGGTAGATCTTTAACTCTTGAGTAGTACCTGGGCAATAATTATTCTGAGTAAGATGTTCTCTTCAGGTTTTGTTCATTACTGGGGAAGTAAAATAGAGGAGGTGTGTAATGGAAGGTTTGTTGGTTTATTATGTTTCTTTTCAGGAGCTGGCCTGTAAAGGTGCAGTTTTAGCTGCTTGGAATAATTAACTACCAAGACATAAGTGGTATTTGTGGTTAAGGAACTATGGCTTGATAGCTGTCTTGGATTGCCCCCCATTCATGAGAAAGCTCATCTCAGCAGCAAAGCTAAACTAAGGCCAGAGCTGTCGCCCCAGCTGGTCTACAGCTTTTTTAGCACAATCCATTCACCCAAAACTTGATGAGCTTCTTAAATAATCCTGGTGCTTTCTGGAATTCTCTGAGCAGGCTCTGTCACTGCCTTTGAGGAGGAGAGGAGGTCTATAATGTTTCCAAAGCTCTGCCAATGCAGTCAGCTTAATGGCTTTATTGAAGTCACTCAGGTACCTGAGCAGAACGGTTTCCAAGCAGGTATAAGCACACTTCAAGGACAGGCGATGAGCGTATTCCAAGTGCTTGTAAAGCGTGACTTGAGCTGGTAGCTACCAAACAGCAGTTTTGTCGGGGATGGGGAGAGGTGGGTCTTAATTATTATTTTGTTTGGATTTTTTTTCAACCAAACACAGTGACTGTCTTATCTCTCCTTCCCTCTTCCCCTCTCTGCCTCCTGGAGGCCTGTGAGAAGAGTTGGGAGGTATTGATGCCTTCCAGCCATCAGTGCAGAAGTCAGCAGCCAGTAGGCCCGGACTGCTGCAAGGTGTGCCCAACACATGTGGGATTACCTAAGTGTTGAGAGCAGGTATAAGTGCCACAGTTTGTTTCACACCAAGGGCTTGTTCTGAGACAGGGAAGTATAACAGAAGAGAGCTTTGCATGGAGATGCTTCCTCAGGCTAAACAAATGCTACCCTGTGTACTTCACAGCTGAGGCTTAAAATAGGGATAATAAATCAATACATGTTGTGTTTTGTTTTTAAGCTGGTCTTCAGTCTTCAGATTGGCTTTTAAGTATCTTGTTGCTATGGAGAAAGAACAAGTCTCTCCTATGCAGTGGGTGCAGAGACCAGCACTCCTCACAGTATGGTGCTGTGTAGCTTGTTCATCCTGCAGTGTGTTTTCCCAAGGATATATGGCTGCAACTGGTATGCTGCCGTTTGATCTTGTCTGTACTTGTGATTGATTTCCTCCTCCCTTTTTGTCT
Source organism: Eubucco bourcierii (assembly GCA_013396675.1). Classification (NCBI taxonomy): domain Eukaryota; kingdom Metazoa; phylum Chordata; class Aves; order Piciformes; family Ramphastidae; genus Eubucco; species Eubucco bourcierii. The sequence goes on from VWZE01009695.1 coordinate 183,632, forward strand.
TGCCCTTTATGAATGCCTTTTCACCATCTCTGATCTTATCTTTATCTCCTCTGCCTTTCCTTTCAAAGAGGGCTCCCTTCACTTCCTAATGAAAATGAGACTGTTAGTAAAGCCTTATCTTTTCTCTCCCAGATACATTCTTTTCTGTATTTATGGTCAATGAGAGATACCAAATTTGCAGCAGGCACAGGAAAATATTTTGCTACCAATATATCCATTCTGTCTATATTTCTTTTTAAAGTAAATGAGCCTGCAGTCTGGTACTACACATAGAGCAGAGAGAAAGAGTGTTTTTGGAGATTGCAGTGGCATTATGCATCTGCTGGTGACCCCTTGCTGCAACAGAGAGAATATGTATCTTGACATCCAGGCATGTCAAGAGCTGTACATGTCTGTTGTTAGCATAGCTTTGTTACATGTTGTTTCCCTCACCTCCGGCTCAGTTCCCAGCTAATGCAGACTGCAGTGCAGTTCGCTCACAGGTCATCTCTCCAATGATGAGATGATTTCTGTGCCTGGGGGAGTAAGGAGAAAGGCCAGACCAATGTGGTGGCAAAGGATACACATGCAGAGACCAAGGTATCCCATTGTCCTTGAGTGTCAAGGGAAACAGCAGGCTTTTTCATTGCTGCTGTGTCAAAGCCCTGGAGATGCAGATTCAGATGCATTTCTGAGACTGAATTACTGAGTGCTTTTGTAGGCACTCTCTTCTTTCCCTGATGCAAACTGCAAGACCAGTTAAGGGCAAATGAATGGTATTGTAATTGAGGATACACAAATGTGCAGGGAAAACTTGGAGTGAACCAGAGGAAATGCTGTGAAAGCAAATTCACCTCTTTTGCTGGTGGTTGGTTGATAGCTAGAGACTGTTCCAGTTATTTTGAAAGGACTCATCTCCCACTGGGCCTCTGAACAGGCCATTTTTTCAAGGCCATCTGCTGAGCTTCTTGGTGCTGCTCATTTCTGGAGCCCTCTGAAATGTGAAAGTCTTGTTGTCTACTTAACTGTCAGTGAGAATGCCATGTGCATATCAGATCAACCCCAATTTTTCTCTTGGTTTCCCTTTAACTTACTATATTTAATTGAATCTGTCTCTATTTTCTGAATTATCTCTGATCCCCTGCAGTGTGAAGAAAGCCTGCTTGTCTCCTGCTGCTGCTCCTAGCTAATATTATGTTGTTAAACTTCCGCTTGCTCATTGCCTGTCTCCATCCAAGGAGGTCTAACTGTGAAGCTACTCTGACTGCCCTTACTGCTTCAGAGCCTGTATTTGACTGCCTACCTTTGAGTTGTCTTACCTCCTTTGAGTTTGGCCTTACCAAATCATGTTTCTTTACACTCCCTGTGTAGCCCTGAAAAGAGTTCTAAGATAAAGGCTCAGGTTTATCCATAGAAAGAAAAGTATGGCATCAGTGCCTTGAGGACTGGCCAGTGCACAAGGCAGTGAAAGATTTTGTGGGCAGCTCTCTGGAGAAACATGACACTGTTCATGTGGTGGTCTCCTCTTGGTCTGCGCTCCCTTGCAACCCAGCCCTTGTGTCAGTGTGGAGAGCAGTGGCTTTCTTACTGTGTTAACATGAAAATGACTTCTGAATTACTAATGATCAGCTTTTGCCATAGTTACTTGGTTGCATTCTGCTGATGAATATTTGGAATATAGTGTCAGATGTTCCCACCAGAAGTTCTTTTGATACTGCCAAAAGAGACATAGCATTGATGCTGTTATGCTATGACCTTTAGGTCAGAGCAAATTTGGACTGCACAAACTGTCTGCTGTTGTGGTTGGCTTAGGAGCTGAGCGCTCAGTTGATCAAAATGTAAAACATGGCAGAACAATCTTGAAGGTTTTTCCAGCATCCTCTGCTTATATCTCTATCCTGACACTTCTGCAGGTTGCTGGGCTATAGCTTTTGGGCAATGAGGTTCTCCTTACCTAATGAGGTAGTTACATTCAGTGATGCTTCCAATGAGCAGAGTCTCTTCTTACAAGACTGGAAAGGGAGAAGAGAAAAGGGAGACTTTGCAGTTCAGGTGTAAAATAGTGATTGCTAAAGAAGTAACTACGTTCCTAGGAAAGCTTTCATTCTACATTTAGGAGCAGATTTAAGTGCTCCAGAAGTAGCTTTAGAAAAAAAGGTGTGTGTATAGACAGCATAAAATAATTCGAGTGTTTCTGTAAAAACACGAATGTGCTTATCTGCTGGAGGGAGTTACAGAATGCAAATTGTGCCAGGTTGGGAATGATAGGGTTAAAAAAGTCCTCTAGGGACTAGAAGATTGTTATTCAATCCCATAATTCTGCTATCCCTTCACAAACTCACAGCAAAACCAGTTCGCTCTCCTTTCTTTCCCCGCCAACCTTGTGTCTGGCGGGAGCTGCTTTATTGGGACAAACATGTAAGGAGTAGACCTGGTTTCGGGCCTCCAGAGGCTGTGTTTAGACCTCTTGGATGGCATGGGCAGCGGGAGGATGGCACGGGGGAGGATTGGAGCACTGGGTATTATAGATTTAGTTTTGGGTTGGGGGAAAATTCAAGTAGGTTCACTATGGATTTTGTATCTGCCTTGTAATTCCTGTTTGTAACTCCCTCTCCAAATATAATACTGTTTTTCTCGAATTCATTTGGGAGCTTCACTCTGTCGACTCTTTAAACCCATGACACATCAATCCAAGTGTTAGGCTAGAGCTTGTAAGACCCTTTTGTTCTTGGGAAACAAATTGATATGATAAGATTTATGAATCTAAAATGTCATAATGCAAATGTGAACAATTTTTAGCTTATTTTAAGGTAAAAAAGATGCTATACCAAGGAAAAATGGTTTGATAACTCCGTATTTTGATTGGAGCTTATATATACATATATTTTGTATATGCAGGTATGCATGGAGAAGTGAGCAGGTTATCACTTTTGAGTTTGTCACTTTCCCCATTTGAGATGACAGAAATTTTTTTTACAGTTTCACAGGTGCTAGTCTGAAGTCCCTCACTGGGACTACTTATGTTGTGATCATGTGCTGGCAGGTTGGTCATCAGAAATTTATTTCTCTTAGAATCAGAGCTTGAACCATATGGTTATGATGGACCCACTGTGATGTCTACGCCCTTAGGTGTAGACAGGGTGTGAAGGACAGAGCTTCCCCACACACATGTTCCTAAGCCAGTTAAGTGGGAGAAAGCAAACTGCATCCTTCTGGACAGCAAAGGTTTGGATTGTTCCTCTGTGAAAGCCCAGAAGACAGTCCTCTTGGCTACTCAGAAATTATTCCCAAATCCCATTTCACTTGGTCAACAGTCAGTTGTTGTACAGCATAAAGGGCAAAGGGCTTAATTTGACAGGGACTGAAGCCTTTTTTTCCTGTGTTTTTTATCTTTCTTTCAGCATAATCTCATTATTGCAGGCACGTCCAGTAAGAGACATTTGTAAGCTTGCAAGTTTGTAAAATTGCAGTTTAGCAGATTTATACAATGTGAGTTGCAGCAGTTTCATCATCAATGTGAAAACTGTATTGGGAAAAGGAAGAGAAGGAAAAGACCTTGAAAAACTACTCTTTAGTGGTTCTTTGCTGGATTATTTTGAGGGAATAACCTAATGGCTCAGCAGTTAGCAGTCTCTGTCCCTCACTCTCTGGTCTCCCTATCAGCAGGGTGTTTAGTGTGACAGTGCTTTTTGTGATACGAGCTGCTGACTTCTGGGACTAGCAAACAGATGGTGACTATGTGAGAACACATGTAAGTGGCTGACACTGTAGATCTTGTTTTCCCCAGTTGTCACACTGTTCTCAATGCAGTATTTAAGGCCAGAATCAGCATAAAGGTTTCTTTCCTTAAGAAACAAAGGAAAAGTAACCACCCCCCAAGGCAAACCCATCTCTGTTTTGATCCCCTGAGCCATAGAGAGATTGTCAAATCCCGGGTCCGACAAATTTTAGAGGAAGCAAAAATTACACTGAAGATTAAGTTTCTTGGGTGGAGTCGAGTGGTGCAAAATGTGAATCTGAGTATAAATGGTACTTTGAAAATAGAAATGAAGACAAAGGGGCCTAATGTGTATAAATGAAGCTGTTTACTATTTCTTGAATTTTCCACCAAGAACAAAGGTAATGATGGTATGGTGGCTCCTCACAATTGCTTGAAAGCTGCACCATACTGGTGGATTCCTTTTTGGCAATCTTTTCTGCCTCAAGTGACTGAAATCTGTCAAATTCCCATAGACAGAAACAGAACGTGATTTCAGAGTGAGTTGTCAACTTTCCTCTGAGATGGATCTTAGAATAGATCAACCTTCTGATGTTTGATCTTGTATCAGCATATCTGTAGCTTGTGGAAATCTAAATATTAAAACGTAATTTCTGAATCATAGCAACCCTTCAGTGTCCAATGAGAAAACCAGTCTGCCTAGTTCACGTGACACATTTTACTCCATCTGCAGAAATTAGCTTCGTCTGTGCATTTTAAGTTGTTTTTTTTTAAAAAAAAAAAAGGAAAATGCTAAAAACTATTTTGAAAAGATACGTTTTGGAGCTGGGTAGTGCACAGGGTTTTTTTGCAGAGTCACATGAATTTTTATCAGAAAGAAGGACAATTGTCTGCAGAAAAATGCTGGTGGAGGAAAAGCAAAACCCTGTGAGTTTGGGAAAATGGGAAAATTGGTTGAGATAAGCAAATGTCAAGCTGCCTTAGATTGCCCAGTTGTGCCCAGTAGTTTCTCTGCACACAGTGCTTGATGCAAAGTGTGTCAGAGCAGTGCAATAATCTCAAGGTGTAGGAGCAGCGTAATGGTGAGCGCTGAAGCAAAGGCTGGAGCAGGAGATCTCCACAGGATCAAACTCAGAGGATCAAACTAAATGATTCCATGTTCTGAGGCTGTCCCTGTCTGGAATCCATGAAAATTTTCAACAGAAGTAAGTTGCGTTTAAAATACGCTCATGAAAAAAAATGAGAATAGTGAAACTACACCCTGGCTTTTGGGCAAGAAACGTTCTTGAGGACCCCAAATAAATACCACAGTGGCTATGTTTTCCCTAAGCTGTTTGTCTCCAAAATTTTCTGTTGAAAACCAGACCTAGCACTGTTGCAACTCTTGACGTGCCTAGGGGAGGCATGCCAGGATGGAAGGACATTTGAAATAGTTTGGTAGCCTGCACAGGTGCCCAGGGAACAGCCAACACCTGAAAACTAACAAGAGTGAAATGCTGTCTTATTATCCCCCTGAGATGTGTACTGCTGAGACTGTTTTTTATTGGTGAAGGGGTAAATAAATCTGCTTGCTTAGCAAAATGTTGAGAGATTTGACTGTGTTTCTTTCTGCTGATAAAACTGGCTTTCTGTATAGTTGGAGAGGGAACAAAGTGTGTGTACTGTGCGTGAGCCATCCCAGATGGCCTGCGATTCTGACCTGAGCTGCTGCCCCTAGTATTATAAGATGTATCCTTAGAAAAGGTGATTAAAGAATGCTGGCATTGTATGACAGGAATTTTGCAATGTGAGTAAATATCTGTCTAGCTGCAAGCAAACAAATCCTAAATACCACAGTGGCTACCTTAGGGGAAGAAATGTGTCCATTGAAACTGGGAAATATTGTAGCCTTTTAAAAAACCCAACTGGGAAATATTGTAGCCTTTTTAAAAAACCCAATATTTTTTTAAACTCCTATTTGTAAAATATAGTTTGGAGGAGATTGTGCCTGCAGTTATTAAGTGTTCATATTCATTACAAAGCCCAGAAAAAGAAATGGAAGTATTGTTCCTCTTCATTGAGGAAATCACTATATTTTAAATTTAATTTGAAACTAACAAACACCTTAAAATTCTTGTACAGTTAAACAGGAGGTTAGTGTTGGGGTTTTCTAGAAAGTGCTGGTGTATTCTGGGAGCAGTGTGTAAAAAGTCATCCTACTCTGAATCTCTCAAGCTGAAACTAGATGCATGTGGCCTCTTTTAAAAGGCCTATTGCTCCTGTTGTCACACATCTCTGATGCTGACTTGTCTAATAGTCTGTTTCCAGACCAGTGAGGTGAAGATTCATGGTTGGTAGGTGTTGGGTTTTCTGTCAGAATGGACCACTGAAGACCTTCTGTGAGGAACACTGAACAGAGAAATATTGAGTACATTAGTGGAAATTAACTGAAATTCTAAAAAAAGAATAATTTATGAAGTATGACAACATTAAAAAAACAATCTGTTATGTACCTTTTGTTCGCAGTACAGATTCCGTATCTTTTCAGCTTTGCTTGCCTATTTGTGATCCAGAATATGAAGCTTGTTAACTGTTTATTCCCATACTCTGATACCCTTGAAGGACTTAGTTATTTCTAAAAAAATGCATCAATGTATTGGTAAACAAAGTCTTCTCTATTGACTTCCCAATGTAATAACAAATAGGTGCACTGACAGAGTTAACCGTTTGGGTGATTAATTTGCTGCACGTTTGCAGCCAAAATATCTGCTATTACAATGGTGAAATAAGTGGAGTTTTGTCAGCAACCAACCTGGCCTGTTTTCTGTTTGGCTGTCTGGAAATGTATTTTTATTTCATGAGCCTCAGTGTTTTGGAAGATCTCTCTGCAGGTAAATCATGGTAAGATAGAAACGATAATTTTTTAGGAAACAGGAGATGTTTAAGGGAGTTGGTGAGTGATAACTCCTGTACTGGGGGCAGTTGTCACATTCTCTATGGGCATATCCCTGGTTGATGGCCTTAAGCCAATAATAAGTTGTTTTGTCTTCTTGGCTGTTTGGCTGTTTTTGAGGAGGGAGTTATTGTGCATCAATTAATTGAAAAACACATACCTATATGCATAAGATTTTAAATCGGGAAGCTGGTATCCATTGCTGGGTGGAATAATCATTTTAAGTAGCTTAACTAAGTAAATGTGCATTGAAATTTTTGTTTGTGCATAAATTAATTTGTAATGTTGTAGGGCATAGTTGGATGCAGAGAACATTAGCAGAGCTTGACAATGTCTGAACCAAGGCTCTGGTGTCAAACAGGAGGTGAAATGCACTTTATTCTAATTACTGATTAAAATGTTAATAAACTTAAAGGTATTGGTGGGGCAGTTCTTCAGGGATGAGCAATCTAAACAAGTGCCTTCCTGTTTCCATAGCAACACATCATTTTCCTTCTTTCCTGCTTGCCTAGATTGCATTGTGTGCTACAAGAGTATTAGATTCAGAAGAGCTATATTAACAGCTCAGTAGCTTTCCTTAAACCTTGCTATTAAATATTTTTGGTTTGGATGCTCAAAAGAATTAAAAAACTATTTGAGATTATTGTGTTTTTTGTAGGCAAATCATGACAGCAGAGCAGAAAATAATAACTGGCAACTGGGATGAAACATTCTGGTCTTATTCCTTGACTGAAAAACTGGCTATTCCTGTGACCATGGAAATGCATTTTGTCAATAAGGACAAGATTCTAGCAGAAATAATACTTGGCCTGGTTGTTACTGTTAAGATCTTTGGAAGTGGTTTCGATTCATATTGGAGCTTTTGGAGACAATTGAAGTTATGTAGTAAAAGGTTAAGGCTGTAAATGGTGGTTGTTAGAAAGGATCAGTTTTCCAGCACTGTAGATCATGGCTTTGGAAGCACATATAAAGGTGGCATTTTCAAGCTCAATGTAAGCAATTTGGTAGATTTCCAGGATACTTAAGGACATTTCAGACTGCAACACATTCATATTTTCCTGCCTGTTTGAAACTATTCAGCATGGGTTCATGAAGGGCAGGTCATGTTTGATGAACCTAATCTCCTTCTATGGCAAGGTGACTTGCTTAGTGGAGGAAGGAAAGTCCATAATTGACATGAGCCATCAGTGTGCTCAGGTGGCCAAGAAGGCCAACAGCATCCTGGCCCATATCAGGAATAGTGTGGCTAGCAGGAGTAGGGGAGTGTTCATGCCTCTGTTCTAAACACTGGTGAGGCCGCACCTTGAATTGTGGGTTTCAGTTTTGAACCTCTCACTTAAAGAAGACATTGAGGTGCTGGAGTATTTCAGAGAAGGGCAACAAAGCTGTTAAATATTCTGAGATGATGTCTCATGAGACTAAGGGAGTTTAGGTTGTTTAGTCTGAAGAAGAGGAGGCTGAGGGGAAATGTCATTGTTCTCTACAACTCCCCTGAATGGGGGTCATAGTGAGATTGGAGGTGTTCAAGAAATATGTGGACATGGCACTTGGGGACATGGTTTAATGGCCATGGTGGTGTTGGGTTGAGGGTTGGACTCAATCTTAGTCTTTTCCAATGCAAACCATTCCATGTTTCAATTTTATTGAATTTGGAATGCCAAATTTGTCTGTCAAGTCATAGATTTTTAAGACTAGGACAGAGCATCTCAGTATCATTTTCATGTATTTCTCAGCTGCTGTGAGCACAGGAAATGCCTTGTAAAGCTCCTTGGAAAGTTGAATCTTTTGTCTGATCTGTAGGAGATGAATAAATCAGTGTAGCCTTATGGAAACGTTTTTTACTCTATGAAAAATTGTGTGCACCTTATTTCTTCTCTTCATTTGTGTAGTGTCAGTTTCTCAGTGATGAATCTTTGTCAAGTGCAGCAATGTGCTGCAGTGTTAACTGATTGCTTGCACATCTTCTGGTTGGCATTGTAGATGGTTAAATTATAGTTTGAACTGTGCTATACAGTAAAAGAAACAAATTACCATTGGGGAAACATTTAAGCAATGAGATACAGATCACCACAGTATTTTCTTTTGGCCTTTGGGATGTTTGATTTTCTGTTTCTCCGTTTGTATAAATTTTTCTGTGAGGTTATGTGAGGCATGTCAATAAAAATCAGGAACCTTCTCAGTAATTGTTGCTATAGCTACGTGGTGCAGCTCTTAGCCTCCTGCACAGAAAGTAAACCACCTGCAATTCTATAAAATCCTTTATTGGAAGAGAAAGATTGAAAGAGACAGTGCTGGTGTGCAGGTACGGAGCAGATTCTAGGTCACTCTGATATTCTTGCAGCTAATGCTGTCTTCATGCAGCAGTCTGCAGAAATGCTTTATGGTTGAGGACAACAGGAAAAGGGGGTGAAAGACATATTTTTTAGGGAGGGGGGGGAAATGAAGATAAGAAGTAAGTACCAAAATAAACTAAAAAGGATCTCAGTTCACACTATCTTTTAGCTCTGGGAAAGAGAGACTTTTAAAACCCTCTGAGGCATACCCCTGCATACAGACAGAAATGTCACGCTCACAGAATACTGCTGATCTTCTGACTCCAGAATTCAGTGCTTAACTAGATCCTCAGGGTCTGTACAGCACAAATATTGGCATCAACCCTAGCTCTTATGAATAGCTTTTTGTCTCAACATAACTTATATGGAACCCCAAAATGGCTTTTATCATACTGCTCTGTACTGAATTCTTTTTGTGACTGAATAATTTAGGACAGGTTTATTTCATATCAGTTACCATGTGAGAAAGGACAGTTAAGAGCTTGATTTCTCATCTAATATTAAATTTAAATGTTCATTTTTCAACTCATTTCTAAATACGTGGATAAGTCAAGTTCCAGGACCCTATAATGACTTCACTACAGGATTTTTATCCACTTGACTCTGAAGTTTGAGATTTACGGAGCAACGTGAATGGATAGTTTAAATAATACAGAGAAAGTTTGGTGGTTTGTTTTGTTTTTATTTAATTATTTTCATTAATACACAATATCTGTGGGTTCAAGGTGAAGTCGGACCATGTAGTAGAGGAGGTAGTGAAAGGTGTTCCTTGGCCTAAAGAGTTAACAGAGTAGCTAAAATATTCAAAACAAGATGGGAAGATGAAGAAACGTGAGGGTCAGTGAGTAACCTTTGGCCAGTAATGCAAGCAGCACTCAGATTCACTCCCTCTCTCTGTCTGCTGCTTCTTGGGATGTTTCTGCCATTTGTTGGGAAGGAAGGACTGAGCATATCTCTTCAGAGCTCAGGAAGGAGGATTATGTTTTTGCTTTGTGTAGGATAATTCTCCCTCTATAATGAGAAGGTTTAGAGTCACAGGGGTAGGAGGAGCAAAGTGTTAGTAACAAAAACTGATAGCTGGAAATGAGGGAATTAGTCATGACTGAGGTTTTTGCTCTTGACTCCAGTCAAACTTCTTTCCTCACGGCTTCTATTCTCATTTCAAGAAGCGATTGGTCGCTTTGCCGTTCCCATCAAGCCTTGCTTCCATTTCTTAAATCCTGTTAAGACCTTTGCTGAGTATGAGTTGGAGAAGCAGCTTGGAATTCACCCATGCAGACAGCCTGAAGGATAGCTGGTTACCTAATCATACTGTCAGCTAAGTAATTTTTACACCTCCTAGGGCACTTGGGGTCTAGCCAGTGCATGCTGACATGAGACTGAACTTGACTTACATTGCTTTGTAGGTGAAAAGTTGTGGTCAATGTCATGTTAGTAGAATAAAATCTTCAAAAGTGGAATTATGCTTTGGAATGAATACAGAGTTGTCATTATTTAATTGTCCTCTGGAGAGCAAGAAACAAACAAAATAAACCAGTAGCAAAAACATTCAAAAAGTGTGTCTTGCAGAGAGAGAGAGAGAGAGAGCAAGAAATATGTCTGCCTGAGAGAGATTTGTAATCAAGCTAAAAAACCCCAGCCAAACACAACCTAATTGAAGAAATAATAAAACGAAGCAGTGTGGGAACTGTAGACTAATTAATTAGCAGGATCTTCTAAGAAGTTTCCGAAAAAGATAGCTTTTCATGCCATAAAGTCAACAGTTCCATCAGCAACCTTTCAGCAAGGAGAGAAGGTGTTGAAAATCACAGCTGCTGAAATCAATGGAACCATATTTCAACAAAGTGATTTAAAGACAGTTCTAAACAATTAAGAGCTACTACTTAGATATAAAATTCCTAAGAAATTGCTGAAATGTTACATTTTTCTCCATAACAATAGACATTCTCATGCAGAAACTGGGAACAAATTTAATCCACTAGGTAGAAGTTCCCTTTAAATCTAATCATACCCAACTGGTTCTGAATCAAGACTTTGCTTCTTTATGTTTCCTGTAGTGACTATTTGAACCAACTGGGTACCAAAGATGCAGTAAAACTGTACAGAAGTGGCATGTAATGCAGTGCTGATCATCATGCTACAGAAGATTTTGTTAGCTTGACAACATTTTGAATCTTCTTGTGTATGCATGACATTGTGGAAGAATAGTTTGCAGCTCTATTCTCAAAATTACATAAAGATTTGGGGGGTACTTCAAATCTCAGTGGATTTCTGATTTTGCCTTTGAAGTTTCTGTCTTTTGTCAGAAGACATTGAGTTTTCTGAAGTTTGTAAAGCAGCTTGGACTGGTCAGCTAGGGCAAGATTTGTCTGCTTTAAACTGTTGGAGCCAGTCAGATAACTGTAGGCAATGGAGAGGAAGAAATAGGTAAAAGTCTGGTAGAAGGATTTTTTTTAAAATTTTTTTTTTACTTTAGAAAAGAACAGTGAGGTCAATGCATAAAGAAGACTCCATATCTTCAGTGTTTCCAATTCCTCCAAAGCAAGAATGAAGCTCTTGTGTTCTTAATTTAGTCAAGTATTCTTTCAAAGGTAGAGTTGGAAGAGGTTGAGGGGCTTTTTTTGTTGTTTTCTATTCTGAAAAATACTTTGTTATCCTAGGTCTCTGGCAGATATAGTTCTTCCAAAATGGTGCCACATATTCCTGTCTTGATTCCAGATAGTTTGCTCTTCTCCCTGAGGTCATGCAGAGGATTGGGTGGCAGAGTGCCAAATGGCATCTCAGGGACCCAGCTTGTGACCTTCTGGAGTTGGCACCATGCACCTTAATCTCTGCCCATCAACTGTTCTTCCTGTTACTGTGGCTAAGACAGGTTTTACTTTCCAGCCTCAAATCCCCACACCTGATGCATAGGTGCTGTTTTCACTGTAACTGTTTTTACCAGGGTCCAGAAAAATGTACTAGAGCAGAAGCTTTCAGAAAATTTCTCTGTGGTGTTAATTGCAGGAGGCTTTTCATCTCAGGGCATTCTTTTGTGCTTGTCGTCTTCCAAGGACTGTCTTAATGTATTCCCTTTGCATAAAGATATGCCCCCCAGTTCAGAATTAAGGTGCATTCTACAGTGATGGAGGCAAAACGGTGATGTGTCCCCAAAATATACCTTAAACCATATGTGTCAGAGATTATATTTGCCTTTCTTAATCAAAATGGCTCAAATGGTGCCAGTTGCACCCATTAGCAGCCCAAATTCTGCCCACGTTTCTTTGCCAGCCTTGCTCACTTCTAGGCAATGTGAGGCAAGGCTGATGCGAAGAGTAAGCGTATGGCTGTCTGACCCATGGGAGAGGCTGAGAGCAGAGATCTGGAGGAGCCATGTGGCAGTGCAGCAGCATTATTCACCCAGCGAATGGCCTGCCTTTGTAAAAGCAGTGTTTGCACACTTGTAGGTGCTGCATAGCACTTCAGGGCTGGGGTAGCTCTAGCCCTGTATGTTGCTCAAATTGCTTGTGTTTTGCCAGTTGAGTAGTGAAGCTCAACACCATTCCTTCACAAGATCTAGGAATTTGTAATTAAATCATTTAGTGAATGAAAGTGAAGTACGATAGACTGGAATTTTCCCATGCAGATATGAAAAGGCAGGACTTAGCAGACTGTGCTTTACATTTTGTCCAGAAAAGTTCTTCACTAGAAAATTATGTCAAAATATGTTTTTATCTGAGCAAACTAGTCTTTGCTTTTAACAGATACTGATAGCAGAACTCTTCATTCACTTAATACCAACAAACAATTCCTCCAGACTTCACTCAAGAGTCACATACAATTTTGAACTGATGTTTGGAGAAACAGATCCAGTCCTGACTTCTGGGCGCTTCATGTTTTGAAGCTGTCTGTTCTGATTCTCTTCCTGACTATTTTTAATTCTTATGGTGTGATACTTATTTTTTAATTATACTTGACAAAATCTTCTCTCCCACTAGTTCTTTTATATCCAATACTGGGTTTCTCTCTCTCTCTTTCTCTCTTTTTATCTAGCTCTAAAAGTACAGCTAAAAATATTGGTGGAGTTATTCCAGGGGTCCTGGTCACAATTGCAGTTGGTTACCTGGGAAAGAAAATTTGTCATCTCTCTGATAGACATTATTTGGCTCACTACTTTGCATAAATTTTCTGACTGGGTGATAGGGCTAAAGTTTTTGTCTTTTCTTAATGCTTAAGAAATGGCAACACCTGGAACACTTCAGTTCTGCTTTACAGTAGACGCCAAAAATCCTCTCTGAAATCCGAGAAATGGTTTAGCCATGTGTAGCCCTGTTAATGAGACTGAGAGTGGTATTACTTTGCAGTTTGTGTGGGGCTTGGGTTGTTGGTTGGTTTTTAAGGTGTTTTTCTGTGGTATTCAACTACTGGTTTACTTGTAATTGAAAGTTAACCCCAACCCTGTCAAGCCAACCCAAGGTAAAAACATGGTGTTTCATTTTCCTCTTCAAGCAAACATGGCTTGCCTTTAGTGCATACACTTGAATTAAAGCTCTTCAAGGTCTGTGTTTGAAATTGGAATAGTGAGATTTTTTTTTCCCCTTTCCTTACTTGTCTTTGTCTTTTCTCACAGCTCTGTCAACTGTCTATTTTCTTCCTTGAAAGGGATGTCATTATTTCCCAGAACTATGTATATGAGATGAGTGTTGTTCAGTGGTAGCAGTGTTAACATAGAGTTGTTACCAAGTCACTCACTTTTTGCTGTCTTTTTTCTGGGGTTCACATGTCTCAGCCATTTTTATATGTGGGTAGATCCTGAGTTACCCCATTTAGAATGCAACATTGTTACAGGAATCATTGTAGAATGCAACAATAGGCACAAAAACTGAAGCAGACAGACAGGGCACATGAGCCACTGGAGTTTTATTAGATGTGCACTTGCACTACAGTACAATGTGGTATAGGCACGCCTGAACCAGACACAAGTAGGTTAACTCAAGTACAATGGTTGCAGCACAGAGGAAATGTAGTTCACAAATCCTGCCCAAGAAGGAGCATTAGTTCATCCTGAACTCTCCAGCTACAACTATGTGATAGCTTTTCTCAAGCTAGGTATTTTAAAGCTCTCAGGGATACACATGTATTGCAGTGCTGTCGCCATCAAACCTGCACTGTGGTGCTTGCAGGGGAGCTATCGTCTGAGTCATCATGTTATGCTAAGGTTACAACTTCAAAGTGCAAAGGCATCCTGGTAGCGTCACTGCTGAATTGCAACTGCTTTTGTTCTGAGGCAGCATTTGCGTAGCTGTAAGTAAAATCTACCAGTTCAATCAGTCAGTAGGAAACAGACACTTCAGTGACCACTTTCTTCTTGGACCTTTCTCTTTGCATCTAACGCTTTAGCTTATGACTTCTGAACCTTGCCACAGACTACTTGTTAAGCATGGGAAAAAAGCCTTCACTTGTTTAATGTAAAAAAGCAAGATTTTTAGACTTCGCTCACCACTAATGCACATTCATATATTGTGTCTCAAAACCTGAACAAAATGAAGCTTTGCAATTAATAAAGGAAAATAAAAGAGGAAAGTCCAAACTAAAGCCCATTTAAACACAAAACTATTTTACAGAAGATACATATAAAGAAGGTTTACAGATTTCATGTTTTGATTCTGTTAGAGAATTATGTTTTGCAGAAAAGACATCTTCAGAGACAAACCTCAGAATGCTCACTTTTGTTAGTGCAAACAACCCTTCAGGGGAAGAGAATTGCAGTCAAATAAGAAGTCGTAGGTAGATGTTATCATATTGAATATTTTTCTACTTTTTTTTTTTTTTTTTGCATCATAAGGTTTTTTCACAGGCTCCCAAGGATGGACAACCATATATAGTCTGGTATGCACAATTTCCTTAAAATTACTTACTTGTAAGTGGACCAGTGCATGATAGAAAGAGTTGCTTTGTAAAACATGCTAAGCACCAAAACACTTCCAAAATATTCTTTTCCACTTAGTTGCTTTTTTTTTTTGAGGAGAGGGCTCATGAGTGAGAGCCCACTGAGATCTCTAGTTTCTTAGTTCAACCAGTAGGCTGAAGTAGGCAGAAATACTGTTTCACCTGCATGCTGCTGCTCATCTTTCTGTCTTCACTTTCTGCTCTGTGATTTGCTTAGTGCTTTGAAAACTACTATAATGAGAGTTTTGTCAGAGTCTTACTTTTGTTTTCATCACTGAACTTCTTAATCAGTTTTAGCTCTTGGATGTTCTAGGTCAGAATTAATTACAACCTTCCCCTCCTTTTCTTTGCATAATCATTTACATCAGTTTTAGATGTGTGTAAACTTGAAGTGGTAATGCTTCATACCCAGTATACATGGGTGCAAATGGCCATGGCACCATATGTTCCATGGGACATTTGAATGACTCACACCCTGCTAGATGTGCTTTGACATACTGATTCATCCATTTTATATTGGATGGATGACCTCTTACTGAGCACTTAGTACAAGGTATTTGCTGTACATTCTGTTTCACATCATTCAGAAGGTCATGAGACTGCAGTCGCTGGCTCTGTGATGTGATCATGATTGTCTAGTTCTGGTAATATAGAGTTAGAGCACTGTGACACATTTAATGCCTGTCATTTTGAGAGGCAGGGATGTAAGTGCTGAAAGAATGTCACTCTCTGCCATGCGTGATATTCTGATGGAGCAGACATCAGTGCCACTACATTCAGAGCCTCAAGAAAAGCTCTCCATTACTTAATTTGTCAGATTTTTTTTGTCCTGTACTTAAAAGAGCGAAATTTAAAGATTTTCTTGTCTTCTACAGCTGTAAAAAAGGGCATCTTTAATGCTTAATCCTCTTTGCACTGCAGCTGCTTCATGTATGATATAATCCTCATGTATTGTCAGTGGACCAGACACGTTCAGTCTTGCACAAAGCCGTGAGCCCAGGTTTTGTTCTATGTTGAGCTGGAGATGCTTTCCTGTTGGGAAGGAATTGACATGTTTGAGTAAAATCAAAAGAAAAACTTTGTGCAACATCACTGAACTTTAGTCATAATAAGTACCATTTGTGTTCTCCTGTGAAAAAAGAAATGTGAACAGTTAGTACTTGGCAACTGAATTCTCTCCTTGCTACCTACACACAGCAAAGCAAATCTCTCCATTTTACAGGACTTCAGTTTTGCCACAGAAACTGTAAAGGTGCAGCAACTCAAGAAAGGATGGATTTTTTTTTTTAAATGCTAGGATATAGTTTTGTAACTTTCTTCCCTGTGCTTTTGTCTTCAAAATGGTAGTGCATAACTGAGAAGAAAAAGAAAACAAACTTCCATAAACTAACCTGAATCTAAACCATGGCTTGTTTGATGTAACATGGAATGATGCTTTAAAATAGATACATGTTAATTTGTGCAGTGAGGCATTCAGCTCTTGTTTTGAAATGTCCTGTGAGGACAGAACAAATTTTCTGTTGTCATGGTATATTAGCAAGATAACATTACCTCTAATGAGCAGGCTCAGTTATTTATCTGAGGCTTGAAACAGTGCACAGGGAAATGCACAGCATGTTTGTATGAAACTGGTGAGGGTTTTTTTTTTTGATAAGTGCCATTCTTACTATGTCTTTCTCAACTTCTCTGTATCACTGTATGTTGGACTTCCTCCCCATACACTGTTTTTATGACAAATGTGCTGCAATGCCCTTCACTGTTCTCAGAAATGGTATTACCATAAATGGGATTCTTGCCTCTTCCCACTTTGTAATTCTCAGATACTATTATACAAAGAAAATGATGACAGAAAAGACCAGATGTTCTCTGTGCAGCTCTTCTGTTTGCTGTCCTTGGGAAAGATACTGAAATTAAAGGAGAAAGTAGAAACTGAACTTTCCCAAATGAAATTCATTTCAAAGGAGATGTGTAGCCCTGTGCTCTGTTGTACAGGATTCCACATGCCACCACGTCTCTCTAAGCCATACTTGGCTTCTCTAATACTCAAGTTGATTTTCTGACTCACTTCAGAGTGAGTAATTGTAATTGGATATTTTTGACAGTTGGCATTGAGGTCCTGACCCAATTTGGAGGCCCTGCTCTGTTATGCAATAGTCTATTTGGACTTGATTCTGCTGTAAAGAAGTAACAACTCACATAAGATACTAATTTAGAACACCAAGTTGGAGAAGTCTATGTTGTGCAGGCTTCATGCATTTGTTATGAGTAGCTCTTTGAGGCCACTGGAAATTGTGCTTTCCAGGTACCAGGGTGTACAACACGAATGAAGTCATCTGTTTTTTCACTTGTGTAAAACCACGGCTGATGAGAGGACTGAATTGGTCTAGGTCTGCTGCCTGGGGAGAGCTACTAATGATGTGAAGGTGAAGTGAGGCAAGATTGTTGACTGGAGGCTGCATTTGACATTGGCATGTCTTTAGCACCATGACTTTGTCCTGAATATCAAAAATATGTGTTGCTTCCTGCTTGTGTACTGGGTTAGCTTGCTCCTTGAAAATTTGAGTGTAAATGTAGCTCCAAAATAAAACTGCTCTATATGAATCTCTTAAGTTGCTTTTTTATTTTTGGAGGTACCATATAATGCTTCGGGATCATGCCATCTGATAGTCCACTTACAAAACTCCGCCGTTAATAACATTCTGCAAAATGTGCAGACTTCTCCAGTTACTGTTTCCCTTTTCCTTATATTCTAAAGTTGCAGGTCTTTTGCTGCTAACAAAACTATAAAACTCTAGAGGAACATTTCTTCCCTTTGATTTTTACATGACACCCTGGCACTGATTTTTTGACTATTGTAACTTTGTCTATAACCATTCGTACAGTAGCACTAATTTAAAGTTTAAAAAATAACAATGATTTGTGGTATTTTGGAGTATTGATAAGAACACAGAGCCTGTACAACAGAACCTCTACTAAAGCATTTTAACACACCATTAAAATGTGAAGCTGTCTGATGAATAGCTTGGCTTCGAGACACTTGGATTGTCTTTAAAGCCAAATTGTGTTTGTTGGTATGGTTGGAAGAGTGGATGAGCAGCAGAAAGGAGGCAAGCTTTTGAAGATTTCAGTGATAAATCTACAGGGCACAGACTGCTTTAGAAACAGACTGTAGCCTAGAAACTAAGCTGCACTGATATTTGTAGCTTCCTTGCTTCCACTTTTCCTTGCTTTACCCTCAGACCAATTGTAAGGATGTAATTTATCATAATCTGTCTTCAGCTAGTTTGATTGACATGCCTGGGCTAAGACAATTACCTTGGTCTCCCTCTATAGTCACCAGAGTGAGATAGATTTGAGTTTGATACCCGGTTTGGATAAGAGGAATTGCCTTTTGGAGAAATGACTCCACTGGCTCTGAAGGAAAACTAGAGGATAATGATCTATAGTTGAGTTGGTTGATTTTTAGGTGGCTGAAGCTCAGTGCAGTCAGTCTGACCCACTTGCTAACACTTATTCTCATCTGAAGAAGGGAGTACTTGGCAATAAGGAGTGACCCTAAATCCTCTTGTTTCCCCAGAATCCTGTCCTCTCTCCAATGTGTTGCAAATTTATTTTACCTAGAAGTGCTTTCCTGCAGTTTAATCAACCTGTGCACTGCAGTTGTGACTTCAGTTACCCTGAAAAGAAGTCTAATTGCAAAGAAGAGGGCAGTAACCCCTTGTTTTGTGTGAGCCAAGCTGACAGATATGTTGAGAAGTTTTTTCCTCCCCAATTTTTGTGTACTTAATGTCTGTGTCAAAATCTTGCATAGTCTTACTCTAGACTTTCATTAGTGTGATTATGAATTCAAGTGGCATTTACTTGGGATTATACTGCATTGCTGTGTGAATTCTGTGGTTTCATTTGTGCTTCTGAGTGCTTATGTTAACAAAGGAATAAGGTCAATGTGATGTATTGTGTGATTTTGTTTAATTGGTGACATGGAGCATCTTCCCCTCCTCATCACCTGTAAATCATTTGGTTTGAGAACATGTGACAATATTTGTTTTAAATTTAGTTAGAAGCAATTTGTAGCTGTTTTAATACACATCATTCTAATGGGCTTTCTTCTTGGCATGATCTGGCACAGCATAAAAATGGAATTTGCTCATGGAAGCATGTTGGGCTGCTGGGGCTGTGTTGAGGTTTTTATCAGCAATAAACTGAGCTGAAGCAAACAAAAAACAAGGGGAAAAAAATAAAAGGGGGGGTGGGGGAGGGGGGCAATGCGAGGGAAGGAGAAAGTATTGAAATGGAATGGTGGCCTTTGACCAGAGGCTAGTCATTAGTTCCCTATGAATATTCCTTCTGTGTCATTTTTTTAAATAAGTGCTTCATTGTCTTCACTCTTCATTGACTTCAACTAGCTGCTTGTCCACGTGTGGCCAGTGTCACCAGAGTCATTTTGCCCAGTCCTTTTCCAGGTTTTGTTAATATGCTATTACAAAATAATGGACTTCACGTTTTCTGCAGTTTGGTTTTTCTCTCTGACAAAGATCAAACATCTGGTTCTTTTATGTGCAAATCTTTCTCTAAGTCTTCTGCAGGCAGATGTGGTATAGTATACCTTTTATTTTCACCACAGTGATTCTCTGCCTCTTAGCTTTCTTCACTTCTGACTTGATGTGATGAGAATCCTTTTTGTGACCTGTCATTCTGAATCTGTCAGCTGCCCTTTCATCCCTTCAGATCTCTGCCTGCCTCTCCATATATGTACAAGGCATTTTCTATATGACCATTCATAAATCCTAGTTGCTCCCTTATTTTTTTTCTGTCAGTTTTCACTCTTGACCCATTTCAGTAACTTTGGTGCTCACTGGAGTCATACAGAAAGAGGTATTTTGGTGACATTTCTACATGGTTGGAGAAGTAAAGGCTGGAAAAGAATTGTGATCCTTGTTTTAGGGGAGATGTTCTTGTTTGGGAAATGTTTCTGTGATGTTTTTTCAGATATTTGACTAACCTTGTTTAGCAATTTGAATGGATAATATCCTACTGCACATTTTCATTTCTTCAGATGTTTATTATGTCATTAATGTTCTGTAATTCAAGATCACAAAAAAAATTCTGGTTTCCTCTCTGCTGTCCTGATGGTACAAGATTAAAAAAAAATAAATTTAAAAATCCTTTATTCAGATATGGTGAGTCTCTGTACAGATATGCAAGCTTTTGTACTGATTGCTGGCTCTCTAGCATCAAAAAGCATATCACAATCATGTAATTGATAAAAGGACATGTTATGTTCTCTCTTCATTAAACTTGGAAGCTTTGCCCCTCTAAGTAGGCTTATATTGCAGGTTCCACATATCAACTGTGAATGCAGAAGAATGCCTTTTCAGATGTGAGTTAGGGCTTCTTTCTGTCATTGCCTTCCCACTCCCCTCCTCGAATAATTATTCCATGATGTGTCTTCAGTCTTAGCTTCTGATGTCTTTTTCCTGCTCATTAATATTTGCATGAATATTTTTACCTGGAATCCTACCAAAAAAAATTTCAATTAACCTCTTAGATGTTCTCATCTGTTGATATTTACAGGAATACGTTGCACATTTTCTGCCTTGGTACTTTTCTTCAGAACATGTATGTGCATTTATGATGTGGATTAGGTTGTCAGTTTTGTGCTTGCATAGTCATGAAAATCTACCATTTAAGATAAGAATAATAGAATTGCTGTATCTAGCCTACTGTGATGTTCTGCTGGTGTTTTATTATGTTCCACTGCCTTTAAGATTGTCAAGAAAGTTAAAGGTTTAATTATGTCTAACTTCAGTAAAGTTTGCACTGAATTACAGGAGAATTTGAATATGCTAAAACGTGAAGAAAAGAGACAGCAACAAATGTTACTGTATTTGCAGAAGAGAAAAATAGTCCTGCTAGCTTTCAAGTAATCTTTCTGGATTTTGAAATTGCAAAATTATTTTGAAATTATGATTGGGGTTGAATTTGGTGAATTTTGGCACTTAGAATCATGGAATCAGTCAGGATTGGAAGGAACCCCAAGGATCATCTAGTTCTAACCCCCTTGCCGTGGGCAGGGACACCTCACTAAACCAAGCTGTCTAGAACCTCATCCAGCCTGACCTTAAACACCTCCAGGGATGGGGCAACCCATTCCAGGGTCTCACCACTCTCACAGTGAAGAACTTTGGCTCCAGAGTAGTACTTTGTGCTTTTAATACCTGCTATTTTTCTGAAGTATAACAATGGCATTAGAAATGTTGTAACATGGCTTTCTATTTTAGCTCAGAAATTCACAGGTACAGGCTGTGACAGCTAAATAAAGAAAAGGAAATAGGAAAGAAATACCTCTTGTAGTTCAGACTAAGGGGGTTTTATTGGGTTTTTTTTTTTTTTGTTATTGCAGCCATATATAGAACAAAATTTACGTATTGTGCTTCAAGAAAGAGTATTGTGGCAGCGTAATAATGCATGGATCATGATTTGGGGTATGAAAGAGTAGGTGTTACAAAAAAAAATAATGAGGCAAAATAAGGATAATCAAAGCAGTGAAATAGTATCAAAGCTAGCAGAAGAGGTAGGATAAATAAGAGAAAGGCAAATTGTTGGAGACCTGTATTTAGAGGAAGAAAGTGAGATGTGAACCTCAAAGTAAGAATGAAATGTAATTTGGCTGCTCTGTGACTGTTACCAGTCCTACAGACCATACTGTGAATGATTAAAATCACAAAACTTGGTTTGTGATAGTTTTGCTTGTTTGGGGGAATTTGACTGGGAATCCACATCACTTCCACATTGTTTCAGGAAACGTCGTTAAAACACAGAGAAATTTCTGTGGACTCTGTATACTGAGCCTCACATTTACTAAGTTGCTTTCAAATATCTTTATTACTTACGTATCTCTTACATTGTTAATAGCATGGAACAAGACAGAGAATAATTCTTTTGGGTTTGTTTACATTTTAAAGAGAGCCAGACAATTTTTTTCTCCACTTCAGAGTCTAAGGCTTTTTTTTTATTAGAAGATGACTGATCTGCTCCCCAAAACTAACCAAAGCTGTTGGGTCTCTGTGGTCTTCATTCTGTATTTTGTATCCTCTCTTTCAGGTGGCCAGTGCTTCTCTTGGGGATGGAATGAACATGGAATGTGTGGCGATGGCACAGAAGTGAATGTTCATGTCCCAAAGCCAATCAAAGCTCTTGGTTACACAAAACAGATCTTAGTTGGATGTGGGGCAGGACACTCCATGGCTCTCTGTCAAACTCCAGACCTGAAATTGTAGCATCACGAATGTGAATGGATATTTTTGGACTGCATATCCCAGAAGTGCTACAAGAGGACTGTAATACTTGGAAAATGCAGAAGATTTTTCTGAGACTAAAAGGACCAAGTTTGCATGGAAAATAATAGTTTTAAAAATACTGTTTTCCTGAGTCCTTTGCATAGGTATTGACTTTCTTACCCACATGCACACAGAATGGCAAATGTTTTACTTTGATGCACTACCATTGGAGACAGAAGGTTTTTTTTTCTTGTTCTTCTGAAAAGTGTTTGAAGAAGAAACAAAGTGCTTAATTTCCTGTCACTGGTGCATAAATTCAGACTGAGATGATGTGAGAAGCTGAATACAGAAGGCCCTTTCTGGTCTTTTGTTATTGTATCTTTACGTCACGATGAGGATATATTGCACCTGCCAATGTCTAGAGTTGTGAGCTCCTAGCATCTCAGAAAATCCAGACTGTGTCACAGAGAAATGCCAGTGAACATAAATAGATGCACACACACATTTTAAACAGAAGATTAGGAATTGAAAAAGAAAAAAAGCAATAATTTAGAAGGCTGGCAAAAGGGGAAAATGAGACCCTTCCGAACTAACTATATCTTGATTAAACTGAAAGGAACAGTATTTCTGAGGAGTTATCTTCTGTGCCAGACGTCAATTTATTATGGATTTATAGGGTTGAAAATCTGCATGAATTGTCATTCACTTGCAAATGAAACTGAAGTTTCTGAAGCTACTGCTTAGGGAAGAAAAAAACTTCTAATACATCTTGGAAACAACTGTAAAGTTCTTGTCAAAGGGCCTAAGTCAGTTGTAGCTGTTGAGGACCATTTGATCCAACATAGTTCCTTTGTCCAACTGCCTTTGAATTAGAAGACTTAAAAATCTAAATGGAGGTTCTCCAGCCTAAAAGACAGACCAGAATGCTCCTGAGAAGTTCAGGTTAGTTCTCACATCTGTTTGGCAGCCTAGCTGAGTTACTGTTCAGAGTATGTCTACAGTACTTGTTCCAGGTGAGTGCTTGGCAGGGAATGTAGAAAATGAAAAAGTGTAAATTATATTCAACTATTATTAGCTGCCCAAGTTGAGCAGAGTTTTGGAAACTATTTATAAATCCACTCCACACAAATACAGTGGATGTTAAACTGGATGTTTGCCACCCACAATAGTTACATTTGCTCTGGTATTTGATGTATTTCAAGCTCCAAATATAGAGAATACTACTGTGTGGTAAATGCACCTTCTAATGAGACCTACTGTTGCTAAACAGTGATTTAATTTTTATAGCAGGTTTACCGGGAAAGAAACTTTACACAATTAGAAAACTCTCAGAGAAGGGCTCTTAGGAAATAGGACAGGAAGATTTTCTAATCACATATCAGCTTACACATGAAGGGGAAGTAATGAAGGTGTTAATATTGGCTGCAAGGATTCTCTTTTCCTCCCCACTTCCCCCTTGGTTTTACAGAAATTATAGTTCATAGCCTAATTTGTAAAAACGTTTTGTTTTTCTATTCAATGAATGAGAAACTTGAACTGACCATGAAGCTGATTATTACAGTTCTGTTACTGAAGGAATCTGTAAGTATAATCAAATGATTCCTGTGCAAAAAGTGCAGAGTTGAGACTTGTATTGTGAAGTGGGGATTTTAATTCATGTGTTAGTTGTGGTTTTTAATGGCAATGGCTGTGACCTCTTGCACTTTTTACTCACCTAAGCTGCTATTTCTTGACTTTACTCAATGCCATTTCCTAGATGTCACAGCCTCTCTATTACATGCACTGAAGGGTTTCTCTTATGCTTTATTTGGTATTGCTCTCTGAGGTTTCTACTCTTTCTTTATTCAGTACACGCATCTTGGAGTAAACTTAATATCTTGTTCCAATAATCATGTCCTTTAATTCTGTTTCTTGATTAATTACAGCTATTATATGTGCCCCCCACCATGGGTTACTATACTGAACATATTTTGACTGTGTGCTGTTTTTGCAGTTAAGTGCCAAAGAATGGAATAAATTCTATGACAAATAAATGTGACTTGGCTTATGTGAAACATTCTAGACTTCTATCATGTGTAACGTGAACACACTTTTGGAAATGCAAAGAATGATTTAAGGTGATGAGGAGGAAAGAAGTGAAGAATTGTTTTGTTCCGGGACCTGATATTGTGTTTCATATCTATATCTTTGACAGGATAAGAATTGCTTTTTCTTTCCTTTGTCTTGCCTATATAGATTGAAAACTTTGGAAGTAATGTCTCATCTTGAAAGTTTGACATACTAAATGCTTTGTTGTCAGTCAGGACTACTGCTTAGTTTGAAGACTGAATTGTAGATGGTACATGGTTGAGTGTCAAATCCAAGTTGTTTCTTTCATGTTCAGAAATAAATGCCCTGATTTGTATGTTAGTGTGCTCTGTTTGCAGTCTTCCTACTGTAGTGGTGTCTAGAGGTTAGTGACTGTTGTTGGTGTCCTGATGGAGAAGGTGTCTCTGCAAGGCAAATTGATGAGCCAGTGCACTATTGCAGTGCTTCTGTGACACAGACAGGCATTGGTATGCAGATGTTCAGTGCAAAACAAAGGAAGCCTTTTATGTAAGAATTCTGCCTTCACATTCAGGTGCAAGCAAATTGACAAGGTTTGTAATATGTGTGTGTGTATATATACGCATATATATACACATATATAAAAAACAAACCAGTGGAACAAGGTAGGCAGTGTTCATGTGGCTGCTCCAGTGGCCTCCCATTTTCTGAGAAGAAGTAAACCTGCCAATGGGCTGATGTTCATGAGGTGTAGGAGGTGAATTTACAGCTTTACTGGAGAGCAAGTTGTGAACTCTTGACCTTCAATCCAGAAAGCTTTCAGTCTTCTGGGAGGAGGGGGAAAAGGAAGATGTTGTGTGTACTTCTATTGTTTAAAGTCCTAGGAGATCTGCAGTTGTGACTCATGCAACCTCTATGTGCACTGGTGTAAGATGCTCCTGTTCCATTTTAAAGAATGTTGGTAGGAAAATGTGTGTGTTGTGTCAGAAGAAACTGCCTCTTGGAGGGTCTGTTTAGGCTGCTTGGTATTCACTGGTGTTATTTGACTTTGTGTAGCATTGCTGAGTGACTTGATGCTTTTCTGCTACAGCTGCTGGACCCTGGATTTGAAGTGTGTTCATTTGGAAAAAAAACCATCAGTTCTGTCTGTCTTCCTCTTTGCCTAGTCACCACTTCTTATATGACACTGGCTTTCCTCCCCTATCCACATGTTGTCAGCCCTCTTGGTGACTAACAAGTTCTTGCTATCTCAACTGCCATAAAGGTCATTTCTACATGAATGGTAAGAGGTTTTGCTCAACGGTGTGGTTGAGCATAGAGAAATTTAGGGGAATGGGGAGAATGCGACTTGATTTTGTGTTATGTGACATTTTTGGAGTCGTAAGATTGAAACATGAAGATGGAAAGCAGATGAAGGAGATGGGTTTGAATGTACAGGAGAAGGGTGATCATGGGAAAAACATGGCAGTAGAGAGCTTGACATAGTCAGCTGAAACACAGAGGGAAAGGAGGGCAAAGGGGGAAAAATATATTCAACCTGCTGGTCCAGAAGACTGAACAAGCACGGAGGGACAGCAGCTTTCCATATGGCTAGTATGGTGAGAGTGAGGTGAGGGACTAACTGTTCTATTTCTTGGGCATTGTTGTTTTCCCTATATCATTGTTTATTAATAATAATACTAATTATTGACCGGCAGTAGGTTTTCTTTTTGGTTCATGGCACATGTTGAAATTTCCACTTCTCTTCATTTGGAACGGCAAAATCTGTGCTCACCTTCCAGTCTCAGCAATGTTTAGATCAGGCCTGTGACACAGTTCAGCACTTTATGAAATACTTATAAATTCCATGGACTCCGGATCTGATTTAAACAAGACTTGCATCACTTTGGGAGTTCCACTTTTCCTCTGTATTAGAAATCAAGACAATGACAGATCTTTGTCACTGAAATTGTGATATTATGTTTTCACCAAAAAGCCTCTTGTGTCTTCTTTGCAGTGCTATTTTTAGGGCATGTGGTATGCCTTGTGCTTTCTTTTTCAGCTTTTCTTTAAAAAGACTCCAGAGTATGTCATCAGTCATGTTTGTGGTATTTACTACCAGCTTACAGTTCAGAGAAACTGAACGTTCCATAAAGGGAAGAAGAAAATACTGAAGTAGAAACAGCAAGTCTTGCTTTGCAAAGGCTGTGAGTGGATGAAGTCTGTGGAAGAGAATTGCCTTGTGTGGGTTTGATTGCACTTGAAAATATGTACAGGAGAAAAGTAGACCTTACACTGAATTACCTGAAAATTCTAAGCTGATACAAAAATGGTTGGATATTTGAACTTTTGACAAACCAGTATCTTGATTTATGTGCAGAAAAAGAGGTAGCACATGCTTTGTTCTTTTTTTCTTTTGGCTTTTTGTGCAGTTCTTAGTTCCTGATAAATACTGGTCTTAGATGTTTTGCTCCATGTTAGAAAGGATGATTTAATAACCTTGAATTAGAATGGTTTGGATATATGGAAATGGCCTTCTGTTGGATGAATGTCCTAAAAAATAACTGCAAAGGGAAATGTTAACCACACATGCCTTTAAAGTTCACTTGGAGAAACTACATACAAAGTAATGGATTTATATAACATCTGTAGGGGTTGCAGGGACTGAACTAAGGCACATGCTCTACCTGTTAATGCATTTCATTCAGATTCATCAGTCAGTTATCTCTGCATTCACCTGTTCTTAATGCAGGGGCAATTTTTACTCATTAGTGCCTCTGCGGAACATGGAAAGACAGCATGTGGCTGAAAATACTCAGCAGTGAAAATGATCTCTGTATACGAATTGTGACCTGGATGAACTTATGTGTTACTTTGTGGGAGAGTGAGGAAGCATAAATTTAGAGTACTGGGAGAACACATTTTTCATCTTGATTAGAATTGAGCAACAAAGTAATTACTCCTAAAAAAAAAAAAAAATGGCTGTGGTGATGAGAAATTTCAGAAATGACCTTTAGTTTGCAAAACTACCTCAGGCATTTTTACTGTGTGTGACAGCTTGAATTTTGATTTATTTTCAGACGAGTCATTGCAGGTTGTGAGATGGTCAAATCTAAGGCAAATTCCTGTGATTGCCAGCCTTTTGATTTGTTTTAATTTTCCTCACCTGTTTCCAGATTGCTTTGCCTATGGGCCACCTTATTGTTGAGATACAGTGCAATCTTGAGGAGAGTTCTGGCTGCAGAGTTTGTGATCAAGACTTTGTTAGTGGAAACTGCAGCGTTTCAAATCAATATGATCATCTCTCAAGTGTACATGAACACTTTTCTATAAGATACGGCATTTTAACTTTTATTATATTTAGAAGTGGGACCAAGAATGGGGAGAATTTTAATGCTCTGACATGATTTTAGCTTTTTGCTGAAACAGCAAAGGAATTCAGCTTTTGTTTTGTTTTAACCGATTTGAATGCATGAAGACATGTGGTACCTAAATTAAGGCAGCAGAGGAGTTGCCAATCAGTAATGAAGATGCTCTGTTATTTTAACTGTGTGGGTGCTTAATCATGTTCCATAATAATCTTTTGCTTTAAAGTACAAAAGAAAAGGGATTCCTGTAGGGACATCATGCTTTTCTGCAGACAAGGAAACGTGGCATCTTTTAAATAATTAGAGGTGCTTCTCTCCTCTGGTACTTTAATTCTGGATAGAGTATTATAACTATTTTTATTTTACTTAAATACCACTTTTCTTCTTTTGGCCTCTATGGACATTAAAAAGGGCATAATATCCTGAGGCACAAAAAGATTGGAGTGCCCCAATCAAGGTAGTCAAGCAGGACCACAGCAGAGCAAAGAATAAAATTTCCCCCTGAGTCCCAGGCCAAGGCTTTGGGTTTGGTTTTTTTTTAATTTGTTGGGGTTTTTTGTTGGGTGGTTTGAGTAGAAACCTTGTTGCTTCTACTTCTTCCCTCTATCCTTGCTCTTCTTTCCCCCTCACCACTGATTGCTGTCGCTTCATATGCTCCCCTCTCTCCTACTTGCATGACCCATTTTCCAGACCCATCCTGTGTCCTTCTCAGTTCCCACCTCTTACGGTAGTGCTGCCTCTTTCCCAGTCACCCACTTGCACTGACACCACCAACGCAAAGCATGGCTTCTGCTGAGCTTATTTGCTTGGCCTCAAGCCATGAGTCTCCTGTTCTGGTGTGACTCACTCTCAGCAGCCTCTGCATGGGCTGTGTTGTCCCTGCTAAGCCCTTTGGGTCCATCAGCTGTGCAGGTACCTTAGAGTTGCATCTGAGCTATTTGAACTGCAGAACTTTGCCTTTTGCTCACTAAGGAATCTTTAACCTGTTCTGCATGGGCAGTAGAGAAACCAGTAAGGCCTTGAAGCATACATTCTTGATATTTGGCACTTGGAGATGTTTAGGCCTATGTATTTAAGTAAAAGGGTTTTTTGGTTTTTTTAAATGCTTGAGTGAATGCAAAGTGTTGAAACTCTGGCTTTGTTATTCTGAACCGGGGAGTGTATCTTATCATGGGAACAGGTGAAGCCCACTGGGGCTTAGTTTTAAAGCATTTGTTTTAAAGGAAATAAGGGCAAAAAAAGTCAAGAGATGCAGTTCTGGATCTATTTTCTAACTTAAAGTTCAATTTGATTGCAAATATTGTTACTGATTGCAAACAACTGTTTGTATTCCTCTAAGAAAGAAATGTTGAACCTACAGTCCTGGATGAGTGCAGAGGCTTTGAGACTTTGGAACATATATGCATGCATGCTTTATGCCCAAACTCCAAATAAGTGAGTGACTTAAAAATAACCTGCATAATTTAAACACATTTTCATGAAGTGAATTTAGTTTGTGTGACCTCAGAGACAAAGGTACTTTCAGGTTATTTATGTGGAAAGCAGAGAGATAGGCTGTCTTTTTTGTAAGCAGCACTGTGCTCAGTTCCGTTCTGAATGCATTTGCCTTAGCCCTATTTGCTCTCTTCTGTATTTCAGCCTGCTCATTTGTCCTTTCAGCCATTTGTTTCAGTGATGTATTTTTCCTTTTTTGCCCAGAAACTTCGAGAGAGAAGGCAATTTACATGAAAGATCACTTCATCCAGATTAATGACTGCTGCACTTGAGTGTTATCATAGCAGTATTAGCTAGACTTTTATTGCAGTAGAGAGCAGAGACAACTTCAGATCCTTGCTGCCTGACATTGTAGTTGTGGAAACACCTGCTCAGTCAAGAAAACTGAGCAACAGCTGGAGGAAAAGCTCTGTGCACAGGTGACGTAGAAGATGTGGTGCTTTTAACGTTAGCAAGTAATAAATCACTGAGGGTCAGCAGGTTCAGGTGAAGGACCAGCATCAGTCCCTCTAGCTGGGGTTCCATTGCCAAAAGCTAAATTTGCAGAGGAAGAAACCTGGACGGTCATTTCTATTAGGGAACAGATAGAATGTAGCAGACCTACAAAATGTGCTTCTGCTTTTACTTGGGATGGTGTGAAGTCAGAAGTAGTTGGTGGCATTATTGCAGGCCTGAGATCAGAATCTCGTCAAGTGTATAGTTTTAGTGCTGTAATTAAGATACTTGCCTTATGTGGTGGGAGTGAGCAGGCTTGAAGGAATTCACATTTTAATATCCTAGCAAAAGCTCCTTAAGTATAAGGCGGCTGGAATGATGTCTTAAGTTTCTCTGAGGATTCAGTGCTAGGATTTGGTGCAACAGCTCCTGCAGTTTTTCAGTTGTCTCTCTCTTTGTGTTGTCAGAACTGTTCCTGTTGTGCAAGAGGAATTCCGGGGTCAGACAGACCTTAAGCTTTAGAGAATCTCTTGAAGGGTCTTGGATGGAAGAACTGTTCTGTTTCTGAAGGGTTTAT
This sequence comes from Eubucco bourcierii, assembly GCA_013396675.1. Classification (NCBI taxonomy): domain Eukaryota; kingdom Metazoa; phylum Chordata; class Aves; order Piciformes; family Ramphastidae; genus Eubucco; species Eubucco bourcierii. Next base: position 213,701 of record VWZE01009695.1, read on the forward strand.
ACCAAAAGACAGTTACCTGAAATCAGAATAAGCTGAGGGAGTACCTAAAGAAAGTAGGAGTGGTAGATGTAACATGTAGCACACAATGACAATTGCTGTAGGGCATGTGTACCCAACTTGGTAGCTAAGGCTCTCGTATATGCAGAGCACAGTGCAAGGGTAAGATCTATGTGAGATTTACAGGACTGAGTTGTTAGTGTTCTTTATAGTAATGGACAATTTGAGCAGCCTTCATGCTGCACCCTTGAGTTAGTGTTAAATAGAAAAATGGGGCAGATAAACCTATTTCTGACTTCTTAATACATTATAAGAGGAAATGATGTTCATTAGGCAACTTTTGTATCCAGAATTAACCTGGATCTTAACTCTGGAGGTAAGAAATTTTCCATTTATCAGCTGAGAACAGGATAGAAACAGAGAGAGGAAAGTAGTTCTTGGGAGAAAGAATAAATCAGCCGAAGTAGAAATCAAGTACAGAATGCTCCATGAAGGGACTACAAAGGAGTTGTGGAGTTCTCTAATTATGTACAAACTCGGATTATCAGCCTTTGTTCATGAAATACAGCTTGCAGTCTTCCTGATTTTCCTTTTGGAGCAAGAGTTTTGTGAAGACAAGGTCCAGTTGGAGTTGGGTTCTTTGTTTATAATTTAGCACTTACCAGAACCTTGAGTGTTTATTATATTTTTTGGGGTTTAATCTCTGCTTCCTCCAGACCACAGGAATATTGTCCCATTAAATGTCTATTGTCATGAGCAGTTGCACTTGCTGTAGCTTGCCTAGAAGGTTGCCAGCTCATTTGAAGTTTCTTACGTGAGGATGAAGATGTTTCTTTCCTTTATAGAAGTACTCTACCAAAAAGGCTCAGTCAACTAAGATGCTGTTGATGCCAAGTCCACAGTTGTTATTTGTAGCATCTGAACTGAAATTTAATCCTGTTTTGTTTCTTGGTTCTGACCGATGCATGTTTTGTGTAGCAAATAAAGTGCAACTCAGGCAGCTGGATTTCTTTCAGAGTTTCATAGCAGGCGGAATGCTGTGGCTCAGGGAAAAGCAAGTGAAGGACAGGGCCCAAAGAATTAAGAAAAACCAAATTCATTTAATCAGCTAAAAAGACAAACTTTTATTATTGTTGGGGAGGGGAAAAGGAAGATACCTAGATACTGATAGGGGGTTTTGATCTTCCCTCGTAAAATTACTAATGGTGTGAATTCTTCAGACATTGGTTGTATCAAGTGTTTGCAGGCTTCATTTATTATCTACTAACCAAAATTAGCATTGTAGAACCAAAGCAATACCAAGCTTTTCTCCTACATTTCTGTTGAGAACACTGTATTTATTCAAGATTTTAGAAGCAAGTCTCTGGAAACCCCTGATCGCTTCAGAAAAGGATTCCCCTTTACACTATACAGCAGGCACTGAAACCATGATACAAAATTTATTTCATGCTAGAATTGTTTTGCATAACATTGTGCATGCATTTTACTCAGTACTAAATTGCATACAATGCTGTTGTCTTGTTTCTTAAACTTTGAGACCATTTATAACTTGAGTATTTTCCTGATTTTTGTACTGTAAGTCCCAGTTTTAAAGTAACACCTCTTTTGTTTAAAATTCATACTGATTACTTAATATGAACAATTTATGAAGGGTCTTTACGTTGGATCTATACATCAATAAAATACAACATAACCAGAGCTGGAAAATTAAATCTAGACCAACCGTTACTGTCAGGTCCAAAGGAAGGTCCCATGTGTCACAAGCATGCCAACAAAAACAGACAGGAAAAAGTTTTTCTTATTTTTATACACTTCTAGTTGGATTAAAAGTTCTTGATTTCCATGTGGGTGTGATGAACTGTGAAGGCGTGGTCAATATGACCGATGACTGCCTGATTGCACTTTAAAACCATTACTCTGTATCTCGTATACAAAAAGAAGCGATCCATAGCAAAGAAATGTACAGTTTTATAATGTTTTACATTTTGGCTACAACAATGTATGTAAAAGTAAAGAGCTTTGAAAGAAAATATATAACTTTGCTTTTTTTTTTTTTCTCCTTAATCATACAGTTGCAGTGTTTCTTAGTTTTTTGTTGTTCTTTTTGTTTGTTTTTTGTGTGTTTTTGTTGTTTTTTTGTTTTGTTTTTTTTCTTCATGCAATTCATGCTATGGAACAGAAAAATATATTAAAAAAAAAAAAAAGAAAGAAAAAGGATCTTCTACAGTTTTGTTACATTTTGGCCGTAGAAAAAGCCTGCATCTCTAGTACAACTCCAAACCCACGAAGAATCATCCATAAAACCTGCATGGAGCGAGTTAACTGTCCAAATGAGAAGGTCTTCTATGCCTGCACAGTTCCACACAGATGTTTATTAGCCATCAATGTTCATCTCCATCTTGCCTTGTCAGGTCACTCTGACTGCCTCTGTTGGCATATATTTAGCAATGACTGGACTTTCTTTGCAAAGATCTGCATGTAAAGAATACAATCAGTACTTGAGCTTCTTCCCTGCGCTTCTCACATCAAGCTCGGCATCTTAGTTTTAAAGGAAGGAGGAAAAGGTGAAATAGCTACATGCAGAGGCAGCCATATTCTTCTTCAACAGGATTTTTTTTCCATGCAGCCAGACCGAGACCTCTCTACAGTGTGTCTGAGTATTGCTTTCAGCTTAAAATAGGCGCCCATGCAAAGTTTCATCCTACTGTGCTTGTTTGCTCAAACTCCTGCAGGGTTCCTATGGCTCAAAAATATCCTGAGAAAAGCAAAATCTTCCATCGTTGGCGTGTTTCAGCATTGACTAAATGCCTAACCCATTCCATACGGAGCCAGCAGATCCACCATTAACCAAAATTAGCACATACTAGCAGGATACACCAGCAAGGAAACTATCTGGTGCATCTACCTTCATCCTATGTACTGATACCATGCGGCATGTATGGCCCACCAGTACTATGCAAATGCCTGCCTATTGTCATCTGAGTGCTATTTAGGAGTGTTGTCACCTAGCATCAGTAGTAACACCATTCCCAGCAGGTGCTACTGTGAGACATTGCATCTTCAGACTTAGTCACCTGGATTATATGCAACATAGCATATAGGCTAATTGAAAATAAAGCTTTTTAGACCATTCTCTGCTACTGATCCATGCTACAATATAGATGGGATGGGAGACCAAGAACGTCTCACTGGACTAGGAGAGCTGTAGGGCGCAGACACTGAGGATAATCCTATCGCTTTTCCACTTATGCCAGCTATGCTGTTAAGGCTCCGTGACATTTCGTAACCTTCATTTAAAAGAAAAATGCAAAGTACAGCATTGGATCAATGACAGAATGGACTAAGAATGAGGTCAACATTGTAGCCAGTTCGATAGCATCTGCATGCATGGACATGCTGAGAGTAGTATCACTTGCAACATGACTGGAAGGCTGTTGTAGTACAGAACACGTTTTAAAAATATACTTATGTACTTTAAAAAAAATTATTTCTCAAGGAAGATCAGGCTATGTAATTGATCCTACAGGCAGCAATATGGTTGTACCCTAAGAAAAAAAAAAAAAAACATCAGCAGGAGGGATTTTCTTTGTGTGAATTACACACACATACTTCTCCCTTCCACTTCGTGCATTTTGACTTCAGGCAAAATTAAGGTTTCTGGTATCTTTAGGGGCAGGAGCACGGGAAAAGGCAGCAAAACCCATAGAATTCATTGTGTTGCTATAGAGATACTACTCTTTTGTTCTCAGCATTAAGAAAGAAAGAAAAAAAGAGAACTGCATGCATTCGGTTTCCCTCCCCACTCCCTCCCTCCCTTCCCCCTTTCTTTATCAGGCATGCACATAAATAGCTCAGCAAGTGTACAGAGAGTTGCACAAACTATGGATGAAATTCTGTTGGAACAACAGTTAAGATGCTCTCAACGTGTTTCAAACAGGCCAACAATATGCTGACATATTACTCTTTAGCCAACCAGCCTCTGTTTCATTCAGTAACGAGAGGCGGTTGCAGTGCATCGTGAAAACCATACATTCCTCATCCCAAAGGATGTGCCATTTGGAGTGTTCCCCTGATCCACTGGAACCACCCGAACTCGCCCGGGCTGAATGAACACGGCCAATGCTTATCCGATACAGAATCAAGTAAAACGCTTTGCTACAAAGGTAAATTTTAGAGGATATACTTTCATATGAAAGTCTTGTGGTCCAACTATATCTTTGTTGATGATAAGCTTTAAACTTATAAATACATACACTATCTATAACTGGCATTTGCTATAACTATTGCCCATCATACAATGGCACATGGGAATTCTATACTCCATACTCAGTGTATGGTTATGTCGTACAATCTTTGCGGTTTTTAAAATACTGACTATTTCATACGCTATATACAGTACACCAGTGATAAACACTGATCTGAAGAGAGAGATTTCCAATTTTCCCATTCCTTATCAACTTAGATGCATACAAAATGTAACTCTGATTTTGGTTTGTATGGTTTCCTCATGTTAAATTATTTAAACAAAACAACCTATTTTAAGAAGGGAAGGTTTTTTTCATTTGATTTGACCTTTGTTGCTAAATAGATTATTCTGACCATTAGCAATCTAAAATGCAGTTACTTCTGAGAGATCTGTAGCTATCAGAAGTCTGAGAAAAGAACTAGTAATGGTTTATTTATGAAAGTGGTTTTAGATGGATTGTTTTCCAATTGTAAGACACCTGCGCGAACAGATGTTCTTGTATGTTTCTCTTTCTGTTGAACTAAACAGCTAGGAGTAGCCAAATAATTTGTTGCGGTGCTCTGTTAAAATAACCAAATAATAATTTCATATCTCTTTAGGATGTTTTGTGTTTGTGGTAGTTTATCTTTTCTGTCTGCCACCTTCACATCTATGCTCCTCAGAGTCTGGTAAGATCTGTGAGCTTTCCAAGTGGCAAACCCTCATTGCTGTGAAATGCTAATTGGCCTCTCCTTGGAGGATGGGCTAATTTAAGGACTTCGCAAAGCATCCTCCACTAAAACTTAGCGCACCAGCTGGAGTGGAAGACTCAACTGCCTAGCATAGCTGCATGGGGTAGTTACAGCTCCTCAGGCTTTTCTTTCTGAAAGAAATAGGTTAGAAACTCCAAATGCAGACATCAGGTGGTGGTTTCCAGCCCAAACGTGCATCTCTACAGCAAGCGCACTATTGCGTGCTACAGCTACAGCTGACTTTCTCTTATTTATTTACAACGGTTGCTATCTACATGGTTACAGGACCCCAGCTACATACCCTTTCTTATTCCTCCATCAGGCGGGCAGGGATATTCCCCGGTTGATAAGAGGAAGCAGGGTCCATATCTCTCCCGAGTGCCAGAGCGGGTAAAGGGCAGGCCCTCATCAGGCGTAATAGCCTGGTCTATGTGGGGACAGTCTTCGTTTGCCAGCGCCGCCTTGGCCACCTCACCATTCAGTTTCGAATCTTCAAACATATAAGCAAAAGGCTATTGAAACACTATGTACTGTTTATTAGAGTTCCAGCTGCAAATTAAGGGTTCACAGCTAAAGAGTTCTATAGCAACACTACAAAAGGTAGCACATCTGTCCTAGACACTGCATTCATGAGCACTGCACCAAAATAAAATAAAGTCTGTTAAGTGGGAGGAGAAACAACACAAAATTGAGTTAGGTGTAACAGCAACCACCTGCACTTCCGCACAGAGGGGCAGTTTCAGAAACGGGTGAGCTTTGGTTCCTAGTCCTGCGAGCAGAAGACTGCGGTTAGAAATCAGAGAATGTTTTTGGCATGACATCGGATGGTGCATGAATGACCTGTTGGTCATGAAACCTACTGTCGCTCAGCGCTTCGGAGAGGCAGTGGACTGTCAGATCGGGTTTAATATTTGAGTATATTCTGTTCGTGCTGATTTATATTTATGTGCAACATTACTGAGGGGAAAATTCCTGCTCTCCGCCTCCCCCAGATTTACCTAGATTGTTTTATAGCATTTCCAGTATCAGTCATGCAGAATGGCTGTACACAGTTCAGACACACAGAGTACGTTGCGTATGGAAGTACGACAGCAGAATGTGGATTTTTAAAAAGAAATCCATTTTCTGATGTTCTCCTCTGAAACACAGTATTTGCAATGCCAGCACAGGACGCTACATATAGAAAACACTACAGCAGGCCATGAATTTGGAAAATAGATAGAGTAAAATTTACTCTCAGCTGTATGTAATGAAAGTAAGTTGTCAGATTTGCCCATTTTACTCCACACATTCCCATGAGGATAGACTGAACGTAATAAGTTTTCTGTGTGTGACTTGTTTGACATTTAGAAAACAATTTAAAGTGCTATTTAGTGTAGGATTTATTTTAGGGGCTTAAAGTGCAAATTGGTAGATTGAGAATATACTCGAAATACGGCACAGCTGAGTGTGAGTATTTTGGTTGAAAGGAAGAAAAAACAGTCAAAATGTGCTTTCTGAATTTTCACAGATGCCTAGATACATTAACTGGGTGGTATTGGCAGCATCCTACACCTCGGTTGCACAATGCTTATTACCTAGACACTGTAAGGCAATGGGTGGTCCTGCAAGTCTTCAGGAAAGACAAACTGAACAGACAGACTCAGTTTCAGTGCTTCTTCCAGTTTTACCTACTAACTTGTTCTGAATGCTACATCATACTGTCATTTATGGTTCAGCAGTTTGGAAGCAAATGATAGAACAAAAGGAAGAGTCCATCAGGTAGGGCTCACAGATAAGGATTCTGATCCTGTGGTTTCGGATGGACAACATCGATGAGTTGTGGGCAAAAGCCACTTGAAGTTATATTTGTTGCTCCATGCATATACACACGCACACACAGAGGGATGTATACAACATGAACTGCACTTCTATCCATGCACCAGTAATTGAATTCTATGCTTTTACTTTTATTTAGATGTCACTGGTTTCTTCCAACAGAAACGGTCCTTTTTGCAGATCTCACCTCTGCCTCCATTCTTCTCCATGCAGAATCAGCCAATTACTTTCCCAAAGAGGGAGATAGTAATGTTTTGGTTTGTGTGATGAAATAATCAGGTCATTCAATATGTTTTTAAAACAGCAGAAGCTATAGTTGTGTTTTAATATTTGCAGATGCTAATTTCAGGAGGATTCTAAAGTTTGCACTGGGTTACATTCCTTACTGTTCATAACAGTTCTATTTAATGCCACTCTGCACAAAACCTGGCACAGCTGCCATAGTAACCATGACATTGCAGGTACTGAGCTGTTGATTTAAAAATCACTTAACTGTGTTTGGGGAGAGCCACTGTCCTCATAGGGACTGGACTTCTTTGTAAGCTTCTTCTACAAGCTGATGGCTCTAATCCTGAAACGAGTGAGGCAGAGCTCTGCAATGAAATTTCTGAGATTCCTACTGCTACATCTGAGCCTCGATCTGCCAACTAAACTGTTAGTGATGGAGAGGGCACTGCTCTGATTCTAGAGCTCAAAATATACTAAGCAGAGTGGTTGTGGGTCTAGCTGCAATTTGGTAACACTTTCGCAAGCACCTTCCATGCTCTGTTGTGCTTGAATGACAAGAAAATTGACCTTGGAATTTCTTAAATTGCACTATACATCCCTAACCACTTGAGCTGGAACGTGCTCTTGCAACCTCTCCAGAGTCCCTTAGCAATGATGGCATTTCCTATATAATTGTTGTTGAAAATCCACAGCCTTGTTATTTTATTTCTATCCAGTAAGAAGAGAACAGAGTAGCTGGAGACACAGATAAATCACTGAGCTCTCCTACTAATGTCACTTGAATATTCCATGCATGAGCCATGTGTTAGGAATCAGATGCTGGACAGCAGTGCTAATGCACAGTGACAATTTTACTGAATAATTAGGAAACAGTGAAATTATTAGCCCAGAAAACTGGATCTGTTGCTGGTGTATATAAGCAAGGGTCGAATACTTGTGTTCCAAACCACCTAATTCTCTGAAGATAGGACTGGGCAATCACATGATTATTAAATCATTAATAATCATGTGATTAGTCTGTTATGTGAGTAAAGAAAACATGACCAATGCCATCAGACCAGAGTTCTGTTGTTTTCACTAGTGTATCTACATGCTGAACATTTCCAGGAATGAAGTCTAAAGATGGAATGAAATGATGTTATTTTAAAATAAGTTCTCAAATTTCAGTTTGCTTTTTTTTTTTTTTTTTCCCCAAGATGGGCCTTGGGTTTGAGAGAATTCCAGATAAACCCTTTACTCCCTTGTGACTACCAGTCTGGTAATGATTACTTTTAGGTGTTCAGCATTCCTAAGTCTTGATTCTGGCCTACTAAATTCATACAAGTTTTTTCATCCCTGCTAGCAGAATCTGAATTAGGTTTGTATAGCATTTTTTTGCTCTCTAGGTTCTGCTTTATGAAGAAAAGTCAGTTTTATCATCTCTGTTTTACAGATGGGCAAAGCTACCACGCAGTGAAGTGACTTACTCTCTGCAATGTAAGAGGTTATTTACAACAAAATCTTGTGACTCACAGCTTGGTACCTTATCTCCATAATTGTCCTATCTGTGAATACCTAGTTAACTGCACCAGCTTTAAGCATTCTCCTGCAGAGATTTGGCTGAGATGCTAAAGAAAGAATTCAGCAGAACTCCCAGGGGAGTAGTACGTTTCACAACTACCTCATTTGTGTGGTTTCTGCTTTCTTTTTTTCTCTATATCATCTATCTCCATTTGCAGAAGAGTACTATTAAAATGCACTGGGGAGTTCTGAGCAAATACTGAGTTTCAAAATGGGGAGGAGAGATTTTGAGAAAAGAATATATTGGGAGATCTGTTGGATTTTGCATTATATACTTTGCCTATTGTGGAGAAACACAGCACAGATACCTGTCTACTTGTGTCATGGCTCATCCCTTTTGTCATAGCCAGTCATTGTGTGATGTCATTTTGGCTTTACCAGTGCTGCTGGTTTTGATGGTAAGCTAGAGTCTGACACTGAATCTCCACCTATTTGAACTGCATCTTATGTTTAGAGTATCACTAGATATAATTGTATCATTGATTTCACTCTACACTTGGAAATGTGGCACTTGTAGAGAAGTGGTTCCTAGGCTGGGAAAGTCACCCCAGTCCTCTCCCTGTGAGCAAACACTGCTATCTTCCAAGAGCTGCCAAGAAAACAAGTTCCCAGTCTAACCTTCAGAAACCATGTGAGCCAGGCATGGTCCCATCTCACACTGCTGCTTCTTGAGGTTGTAGCTGCCTCTCCTGCTTTGTCTCCCATATGTCCACAGAGCTGTGAACTGTTCACTTACGCCAAAGACTGGGTGAGCTGAAAGGCACTCTCAAGGTGGACCATTTTCTGTCCTTGCAGGGCTAGAAAGCCAATGCCTTTTGCAGTCCTTATAGGAGCTTCTGTATCTCATAACTACTTTGACTGAAACAGGACTGAGAGTAACTGAACAACTCGGAGCACAATAGCCATGCATATTTACCCATGAGTCAATATCTGGCTACATGAACCATGCCAGATTCTTTGACGTGCTCAAGAAGATCAGGTCTTCTCAGCCCTGGATCAGAAACACAGCATTGATGAGACCTAGGAATGTTTTACTTGGTCACCTGAGCTCAGTGGCAGTCTTTTCCAGAGGAACTTAGACTGTCTTTCTCCCAGTGACACCTGTTTAGCAGTTAAAAGAGACAAGGACCCAGCCTTAGTACCTACAACTTCTCTGAAGAGTCATTTGCCATTATTCAAAGATTTAGGGGACTTTAGGGTTCTGCAGCCCTATGACATAAGGGGAGGGGTTGAGAAGCAGGAAGGAGGCAGGAGCTGTTTACTGCAAATGAGGGCCAGAACTGAGAAAGGAAATTGCTTGAAAGATGAAAGTCTTTTTTTCTAAGGACACCTTGTCTGACTAAAGTTACATTCCATGCCACCACTCCATGTACACCTAAAACTGAACTTAGAGCTTATCTAGATCTCAACTGTGATCTTAATAGCCCTGATCCTAAACCTGTGATTGACATTATTGCAGTCTGCGGATAGTCCTGCTCCTGACTGCTTGACATCGGTCCTCTGATTCTCATTCAGAGCTTGAGAGTCATGTTCATTTGCTCATTTTCAAACACCTGACACTAGCCCTGACATGCTTGGGAGCTGCCTGAAATCTTCTATGTAGAAGGATCTTCATGAGGTCACTCACAGCAGAGAACTTTAATCAAACTTATCCCGGAAGAAATAATATGTTGAGTTAATTACTTTTCTAGTTTTCAGTCCTCTCATATATTTCTGGTGATACAAAAAGGATGCTGATGTGACAAATATTAGTTCTGTCATACTATCCTGGCAACAGGCAACTGTCTTGGTATGATGTTTTCTCTGGCTCTTGAGCTAGTGGCAGAGTGATACAGGAAAAGAGTTGGCATGACCAAGGAGACAGTGCTGTGCTCTAGCTTTTCTTAGAGCTTGCTAGTTGGAAGCGGGAAGTGTAGTAGCTGTGAGGCTACTGGAGTTGCTGCTGGAGGATGGAATTTCCCAGCTGCTTTTATTCTAGAGAAAATGCAAAGATTCCACATTCCTTTTTTGTGTCTTATTATTGCAACATCACTTTTGCCTGATACTTCTTGTGCTAAACAAATATTTATGAAGTAGAGAGGACAAATCCAAGTATAAGAAACATACTCTGATTTGTGGAAGGGTTAAGAGCTGTTCAGCATCTAAAAATACCTGTTGACTTTATATCCCTAAATGTTACATAGAAAAGAAATATTTACAGTTCAATTCCTTACTCTCTTGAGTCGCTTTAATTCAAATTTTACTCCTGTTACCAAGTCATTTCTGTTTTAGTTGCTTGGATAGCATTTACTGCTCATTAGTGTTCATTGCCCACTCATCAACTACATCAGTTTTATACTACACTCCAGCTAAACTCTGCTGTACTTCTTCACTGATTAAGGGAACACTAGAGAACAATGGTGAGTCAGTGCACACTGAGAAAACACACTGAGAAAAATGTGCTTCTCTGGAGTTAGTGCATGGCCACAGTGATTTCTGAGTTAACATAGAATATACTGACAATTAAGATTAGTAGCAATAAACTTCATGCTATTCCTCTAGAAAATCATCAGAAATGTCTATCAGCTATTCTTTATCATTCTTTCAAAGCAGTCTTTGGGGGTAATTGAGGGAGATTGTAAAAAACATTGTTTGCTCAGAACCCGATTCAGCAAAATAACAGTTATCCTTCTGCACCAGACTATCTTCAGCTACAGAAATCAATTTTTATGGGCTCCAGAGCCTCATGCAGGATTAAGAAACATGGATCCCATGGGTAGGGGCTCATTTTTGTTGTTAAATCGGGTCCTTAGAGTGAAAGGGATATAACTATGTTAAATTAGGAAAAGAATTATGGAGAAGATATATTAAACCACAGACAAAGGATGATGAAATTATGAGATTGTAGCTTGGAGAGTATGGAAGGAGGTATAGCATAGAGAAGAACAGCATAGAAAATATGGCTTTAAACCTTTGAGAACGAGTGATGACGTGTCAGCATGGATAGCAGTAAAAAGAATCCTAAATTGGTATGTCTGGGAATATTTTCTGCTGGAGAGTAATGAAAATTATTTTTTCCCATGCAGACTATCTGAAAAAAAAATTAACTAAGTATTCTGTTGTCATACCAAGTACTTACTCTTTGCATTAATACCTTGCATCAGGTTTTGTGTCACAATCTCAGTGAAGTTACCTATAGTCTGTGACATTCCTTGTTCTTTTGCAATAAAGAACTGTTTTGTAATCTCCTCGGCTGCCCAACATGGAGCTCAGGTTGATGGGAATTGGAGAAAAACTTCACAGAATAAAATGTGACAGTCTGTAACATACACAAGTCGCAAGCAACGTACAGTAATAACAAGTAAATGTTAACAAACAGAGTGAAAGAGAGAAAGAGAAAAAGAGAGAGAAAATGTGAAGAACATGTAAAAGAATTAAGATTCCTATATAACAACTCAGTTTTAGTTACCCCAATATTCTAAGGACATTAAAATAAAAATCTTTTTTAGTGCTAGGTATTTTTTATTAAAGTTTTCTGATTTTTATATTACTGCATGTTTTGAAATTTGTTATGAAGCTCTTCTGAGTAGATATCACACTTACGGACTTTACACTGGCCCCAAAGCAGAATTTAGTATGCTACATGAATATGCAGAATCCTTCCAACCCAACCTACCTCTTCAATATTTACTCACCACCGTGTTGACCTGGGTCCCTCCAGGAAGCCGTGTCTCCCAGTAAAGGCACTCCAGTGATGGTGGTGACCACCTCTCCCAGTACTAACTGGCCAACATAGTAACATCACTCCCAGAGAATATCACCTTTGAGAGGTAGTACTTCTTGAAGTGAGGTGACTCTATGTTGGCTGCCTACCTATTGTACTGCTAGAGGAAATGTGGGAGCTCTAGTTAAGTAGATTCAGTGCACCTTGGTTTTACAGGTATTGCTGGATAGATGCTTAATGCAGTGCTGAGCACTACTGTTCCTCAAAGTACTGCACTGCAAAAAGCTCAGGAAAAGCTTTCCTAGTTTTATCCTGACACCTCTGGAGTTTCACTTATTCCCATCCTGGACTTCTGAGAGTCTCACTATCACCATATACTGTAGAGCACAGTGGGTTGTTGACAGGTCAGGTAGAGGTTGCAAGAAGATGTTGTCAGGTGAGTCATGCTACAATTTTATATTACCACTCTAACCAAATACAGTATGATGATCTGTACGGTATGGAAGGTGTCTGAGGCATGGAGCATGGATGAATACAAAGAACAATGACAGCAAGAATGGTAGCTTGCTTGTTATTTCAGCTTTGTGCTTATAAACAGACAAGCAGTAGACAAAAAGCTTGGAGAAAATTTCCAGCAAGTACAGACTAAGAGGGATATAAGCAAGTGAGCTGGGCACAAAACTGAAACCTCACACACTAGACCATTTATCCCTGGCCTTTGCAAGTAATGGGTGGGTCATCCTGTCTATTTAGTTCTGCAGCTGAAATGTACTTCCTGCACAGAGGTGCCTTTTGTTTTGTCTGTCCTGCAAACACTGCTCATGCTGAGTCCAGCACAAGGGAGAGGTGCCTCATGTATCAGCAATGCATTCTGCATTGGCATGGGAGCTGCAGTGGCAGACGTGCACTTGAGAAGGAGTTAACCAAATTTATATCTGCCTTGTGCTGGAAGATTGGGTCAGGTTGGCCTTACTTGGCTGGAGCACTTCTGTGTTTTCCCGTTGCTAAAAGTGCCTTGTGCTCATTAATTTAAGGCATGAAAAGTCCTAAGATTTATTATTTGTTTCTACAACTGTTTTTCACATCAGTGCAGATCTGCCCCCACACACATTCATGTCTGACTTTGGCCAGATCATGGGGAGCTGTGTGGGGACATGGTTTTGATTTTGTTTTTAATGTCTCACATAGTGCCAGAGAAAAGCAGGGAAACCCAAAGCACTGTGCTTGAATTCATAGCTTCTGCTTTTTGTTTTCAAATAAGTTGATATAGAGGATGTTAGTTTTTATTCAATTTCTAAAGTAAACAAGCACCATAGTACAAGTAACACCCACCGGTTGTGTCTCTACAGGAAATAACAGATAAATAATTGTACAACAAAGTATTACATTATATTAGTTATAAACTCTGCTCTCTCTGTGAGCCACAGCTATGTGATTGCAAAAATGCCACATTGGGCAGTGGTCAAGAAATGGATCCAAATTGCTTGCACCTAACTGTAGGGCACTTAACTGAGTATCTTGAGAGCTGCAGTGAGCTAAGGTCACAAATGGAGAAAGCCACTTCCAGTGGGCAATTCAGATCATAAATGAGTGATTACTCTCAAGGACTGCCTGACTCTTCTTCCAGTATAAGGGGGACCTCTGGCAAATGCTTAAGTTAGATGAGAAAAACAAAAGGAGTATTTTATACTTTTATATTGAGCTGTTACAATTTCTGCATTAGATTCAGAGGACTCCATCTATGGCGGATGTGATCATTACCTCATTCACTATTTTAGAGTCATGAACTTTGGGTTTTTAAAGGCCAGAGAGGCTAAGAATAGGAAGGCAAAAACATCTCCCTGTTACCTTTTCCACGGTCCTTTTAGTATTTGTTGATGTCCAACATATTTAAACTGCAAATTCTTTTGAGCTGAAACAGACCTAAACTCTTTGCAATTACACTGTTGTCTACTGTTCATCTTACAGAGAGGGTCAAAGGTTGTATGATACTAAGATTAGAATTTTTTTGGTTAATGTTCAAAGGCATTTGATCAGAGAATTTGCTTCCCTGTGGATTGAAGGGCTACCACAGTGACTATTTAACTATAGCTTCAACAATGTTTTGCTACCCATAAAAGCCTCTGAAGTTCTCAAGTACAACAAAATGCTATGCAGCATAATGGGCCTGTGACAAGAACTGCCAAGAGTCCCCAGTTCTCGCTGAACATTGGCACTGGAATTATAGTGTTCAGCACACTTCTGACGTTAGAACCAATGTGTTGCACAAGGAATAAAGGTTACTTAGCTTATGGTGACAGAAGGCATGAAAAATGAAAACCTGAGAAAAGAGCACCTCCTTCAGAATGCATGAGTGATAAAACTGAAATGGGGAATTCCACACTATTTCTTTAAAAGGAGATCAGCTCTCTCTCAGGAAATTGCATTGAAATAAGAGGTTCCTAATGCCATAGCTTGCTCCTGTTCATCTGACCATGGAGTTACATTGGAGTCACTATAACAATGTAGTTCCCTTCAGTCAGTGAGACTTGGATTGCTTTAATTATAGACGTAGTTGAGGAGTGAGTTATGGAAAATTTGGTTTGGGGCAGGTAAGTAAACAACCACAGAAATTTTGCTGAAGCTAATGACTGTGTTAGCAATGACAGACATTTTTCTTCTCTTAGGCATCTGAATTCTGCTTGTATTTCTTTTGTATTTTACAGCTCTGCACTGAGTAGTGAATTCTGCCATCAGTACACTGTGGAAAAGGCTGTGCAGTACATTTGTATGAAGATAGCTTAAGTAAAACTGCATGCAGAGGGGATCAGAGAGGTGAGAAATTCTTGTTTGGGCTATATAAACACTGTGTGTGCTGGCATTGTGTATATACATACAAAATAAAAGGTTAGGGTAGCTCTCTAACCAAACCCAAAATAATCCCATCACCTGTGCATACGTATTCTAGACACATTCTTAAGAGCATTTCTCTGTGGTACCAGACAGTACCATAGACATCAAATGAAGTTAGGAATTCCATTCATATTCTAAATTTCTTTTATATTGTTGGAAATTTACAGTCACTGCTTCATTCTCTGGCAGCTTTGAGATGTAACGGCACAACTGGCCTATCCTTCAGGTAGGCAAGCAGCTCACACAAGAGGGACTGAAGAGCTGTGTAACACTTCCCAAACAAAACTAAGAGCTTTCAAGATTTGGTTTCATGTTCTGAGGTTTTCTCACAAACTTATACCTTAATGCATTCCACTACATGTGCTGAGTTAAATGACTTATACCTGTAGGGCAGTGTGTGGTTTGGGATAGAAATCAGCTAGGTTTAAGTGGTTGAAACTGGCTTTTTCTGGTATACTTTTTTGCTCCTTCACTTCTGTTATAATAGTGACTGTTTGGAATACTCAGAAACCTTCAGATAAAAGACATTGCAGCACAGCAGGCTATGTTTGACCGATGCTTATTTAGTTATGTTCAACTGGTGGCTTTGACACAGACTTTTTATGTGATGCTGCTCTGTTAAATTAAGCTATGTGTCTAATGAAAATACTGGAGATTAATTCCATTTTGCCTTTGCTGTCTACTTGGCCTGTTGAGTATTTGACTGGGATATACTGGTTGTCACATATATGGCAATGGCAAAATGAAGCCCTGATCTTCAGTGGGGTCTGTAAACAACACTGCAGCATAACAAAGTTAATAATTTGACATGGTGATGCTAGAACTTGGTGTATGTTTTAAGTGAGGTGACACCTGGTCCTCTATAGTCAGAGATATCCCCAAATCAAAGAGTTTTAGTCAATTTGGTCAGGTGAGATCTGCTCCTTTGTATCAGGTCCGGTTCCCTCCAGGCACCACATAAGCAGAATTTTGAGAATGAGGCCTTTCTATAGCGAAAATCTCTGCTTTTGTAATGATGCTGGTGAAGGCTTGCCTGCAGCTGTAGTTCTGCCATCCCCTACTCTGGAGTGCTTTTACATCCTTTCTGCTTCCTTGGAATGGACAACAGGAAGGGTTACTGCAGAAAGTAGAGACATGATAGAACGAAACTCCGACATTCTTGATAGCAAATTAAAATCAAGAGCTGTTATTTAAAGATACTATCCTAACAGGTGTAGATTATCCCTGGACTGAGCTGCTGAGAGTGTTGGGGACAATTTTCAAACTCACAAGAATTTATATTCAAATCCTCTTTACTTTGCCTGCAAATGACCGTGGCATCATTGGCAGCAGCTGTGCAGCCTGTGGGCAGAGTTGTGCTGTTTGCTTGTCTGTGCCAGGAAAGTGTTGCTCATTCTGAGCAGAGGCATTGGGCTATGGCTCTGCAGGGTTCTGCATAGCCTCCAGCCCAGTGTATGGACTAGGAACAGCTGAGAACTGCTGACTTGGTGCACAAGAGGGCTATAGAGACACCGTCCTGTGTGGAGCTATTTCATACTCATCGTTGTTTTGTGAAGTGTTTAATCATTCCACCACACAATATATGGAGTTAATAACTTCATATGATGTCCTTTACACTTGAGCAGCTAAACAGGCTTTTTTTTTGGAAATAACGTATTTAGATATGCACCATATGACCTTGTATCACCTAGACATTGTCACACTGAAACTTTACAGTTAAAAATGTCAAGAAATATCTTGGACAACTCAGGCATTATTTTAGAAATGTTAGGCACCCAGTTCATGTTCCTAGTACAATGTTAACTGGTTGTTTACAGTTAGGTGCTGTCAACCAATCCAAATACTTTACAGTTTGGGAAACATTCACTGCTTGCAAGTCTCTGTTTCAACTAATGTGCAGACTGTAGCTTCAGGAACAACTCAGTGCCTATGAGTGCTTCATATTACATAAATGAGCCTCAGCATCCAAGGGAATGCAGATCTTGTTTTCAACAGTTCAATTCTGATCTTACTATTTTTCACTGTTTTCTTGCACACATTGTAGAGCTTTCCCTACTAGGAAGCTGAGATGCAGGCAGTATTTTTTTGCTGCTAGTGGTGCATAATAATTGTCAGAAACAGAACTTCAGCAACAGTGTTACTGAGTCCATTTTGTTAGTTGATGTGTAAGTGTGCTTTGTTATTTCTTAAAATAGATATACTTGAAAATGTATATAAAAATAGTCTCTCTTAATTATTGCAGAAATAGATAAATTGCTGTTACTACCAACACTTCATAGATATTCTAGTAACAGCTGATTTTAGAGCACTAATGGTGGCAAAACAGTTCCCCATTGAACCAAAATTACACGTATTCTCAGGATACTGGTGTGGAATTGCACTGAACTCGTAGAGTTCTTAGTCCTCTAGCTCCCAGAGAGGACCAGGGTAGGTAATGGAAGGAACTCTATAAAGCAAGGGATTTCTGAGAAGAAAGTCACTCTGGAGCTGACTGCTGAAGTACTCAAGAGTCTGGTATCGCTTGCGCGTTACAGTTGGGTAGTTGGTGTATTGCTTACAGTAAGAGACATGCAGTATCGTTTGTGCCCTCTTTCCCTCTTGATATGTGATGCCACAAAGACATCTGTTTATGAGGAAGTTTGCTGCTTGGCCATGAGTTGTGATAAGCATTTGCAACCTGAGGGGAATGGATGATAAAACCATACGCTTACGCGCCAGAGATACAATAGGAAAGAGACAGTCTATCAGTCACGTGAATTGTGATTGGCCTGTTGCAATGGAATAGCCTTTAACAAAAAAAAATATGAAAGCTAGTTACCTTCTGAATGGATTTTACATAGTTGCACAAAAGGGAAAAGAAATAAAAGAAGAGAGAAAAGAAGAGAAAGGTTCCCACCAGCTCTTTCCCTCCAAAATTAGCATTGGCATTGGTGAAATCAGACACAAAGGAAAGTCTGACTTTCTTTGTGCCTCTCACAATGACATCAACATGCATGACTATGAGATGACGAGAGAATACCTCACTCACAATGAGTAACAAATTAGAGTTTTCCTCAAAGTGAAAAAAAACCAAACAGTAACACAAGACCATCATAGGTATATGCTAGCTCTTTCAAAACACCTCTTTTTGACTAGATGACAGTTCAAATCACTTGAATGACGATCTCTTCTATCTAGTACAACACAGGGGGATATTCTGAACAGGCTGGAGAATGTCTGCTGTACAGCTTGGCGGGAACATCTGCCAAAAGTGAAGTTGGCTTTGTTTTCAACGTGGTTATTTACTTTGAAATTACTCCATAGAATAAATAGTGATATTCCATGGGTAGAGGTAGATTATGGGGTTTAAATTATCAAATTGGAGCCCCATAAATTTGTGTGCTATAGGAGGATTCTCATAAAACTGAGATATTCCCATAATTAACCACTAGCCATGGGATATTATAATATATTCCATGGTGACTAGTATTTTTTCCATTTCCCTCCCCCCTCCCAGCAGAATTAGTCTGATTTAGTTTTGCTCTGGTTTGACCTATTGCTAATATGAATCAGTATAACTGAAAATAAGAATACCATTTTATGAGGTGATCACTGTTTAGGCCAAACTGGCCAGTAATGAGTGACCAGTCAGACCTTATCCAGCTGGCCTTTGCTGCTAGAAGGTTGAAAGAGCTGTAACTCACTAACCCATACTTGCAAAAGGAGCATGTTTTAGAAAATGTGGTTCAAAACTCTTCATAGTTCTAAATGTTAAATTCTAGTGGAATATTATTGAATAGATTGATTTGCATGCCATGGAATAAACATCCTTACATCTAGTCTTGTCTCAGAGTGAGTCATTTTGCATTAGTGTCAAGAATTTGAGCTGTTGTTCTATTTTGCAGTTAATCATCAGAAAGAGACGGGATTGTCTCATGAATATGCATGACGGTATAGTTGTCCCTTCAACTTACTAGGCACCTAGTTTCTGTAATGAGATGTACAATATCTGCCATTTAAAACAGCTGAAAGGTCCCAAATGGGAACAAATGAGAAAGCATCTGGCTGTTTTGAATTCCAGCCCTGTTTAGTCAGAAAACTCTGTAATTGCTGAGTACTTGGCTCCTACTCTGCTCTATGAAGCATTCAACTCTCAGGAGCCTCTGAGATGCATTACACAGTCCAGCAACATAGCTGTAGAACTTTCAAAATTCTTCCACTAGATGTAACAGCTCTTCAAAATATTTTAAGACTTGTGTGCCCTTAACCAGGACCAAAGTTTGGGCTCCTGGAGCATGCTCTCATCCTTAGTTTTGCTGATCAGCCTCCACTGTACCGTTTGTCCCTGCAACCTAGACTTCACACATATTATTCACTGTGTGATGGTGGGACTAGAATGGATAAATGTGCTACCCATTGCTCTAAGAAAGCAGTCTGGCTGAATCTTAAATCACTACGCGGGATGGAGGTTAACGGTCAGATGGACATTCCTCTAAGAGGTTTCCTACCTGCTCTGTTAATTTCTAAAATTTCTTCTTGGGCCAGTGGGCAAGTGTCGCTCTGAGTACTGTGGTGTGGAGAGTTTACGACAGATTTACAATAATTGGGGGATCCCAGCTGGGGTGGCCTCGGGATATGCTTCTTTTTTTTCTTTGGTAGCTTCTGCTTAGCCATAGCTAAGGAGTAATACATTCCGAAATTGTTCACAATGACAGGGACAGGCATGGCAATGGTCAGCACACCAGCGAGAGCACAGAGGGCCCCCACCAGCATGCCTGACCAAGTCTGAGGATACATGTCTCCGTAGCCCAGGGTCGTCATGGTGACAACAGCCCACCAAAAGCCGATGGGGATATTTTTAAAGTGTGTGTGTTCACTGGCACTAGGGTCATTTGGTTTAGCACCTATTCTCTCGGCATAATAGATCATCGTGGCAAAGATTAAGACGCCCAATGCCAAAAATATGATGAGCAGCAAGAATTCGTTTGTGCTGGCGCGGAGGGTGTGTCCCAGGACCCGCAACCCAACGAAGTGGCGGGTCAGCTTGAAAATTCGCAGGATTCGCACGAAACGGACTACGCGGAGGAAGCCCAGGACATCCTTAGCAGCTTTGGAAGACAGGCCACTGAGTCCAACCTCTAGATAGAAAGGCAGTATGGCCACAAAGTCAATGATGTTCAAAGAGTTTTTGATAAATTCCACCTTGTTTGGGCAGAAAGTGACTCTCATCAAGAACTCAAATGTAAACCAGACCACACAGACACCTTCGATGTAGGTGAGGAAGGCTTCAGTCTCTGCTTCCCTGTAGTGCCGCACCTGGGTGTCATTCCCGATGAATTCAGTTTCTGTCTTGTTCACGATGGGGTTAAATCTCTCATGGGTCTCGAGGCAGAAGGTGGTGATGGAGACCAGAATGAAGAATAGGGAGGCAAATGCCACATACTGTGGAAAGATAAGAGAGAAACGTTAAATGGTAGGTTTAAGTACAGAGACTTTGATTCTGAAACACCAGGGAGAGGCAAGAGCTGTATTAAAACTAGAGATAATGCCAGCCCTTCTTCCTGTGAGCTTAAGATGCCAAATCTCTCCTGCAAAGATAGTTGAACATTCAAACTTGGAGGGAGAGCAGTATAGAAGGAGATGCCAATATCCGTTCCTGTATAGCTGGCACTCAAGTGTAAATGTACATTTAAGCAGACATTTGCACCTCACAGCTTTCTGTGGGATTTAAGGTTAAGGACATTGAAATTTTGCCTTCCTGAACTTGGTCTTCTGTTACTTTCTGGCCCTAAAGATAAAGCATGCCTTCTGGGACAATTGTCATGTGAGTCTTTTCTCAGCATTGACTCAGTGGTATGGCTCCATCCTGCTCCCAGTGACAGCTGTGGTATTTCAGATCTCAGTAAACTGCTAGTAAATACCAATGGCAGTCTCAGGTGGGCTCTGATGTAAGGAGCAGAGACCTCCTTAGACTGTCAGACCTCCTTGCCAAACCCCAGGGACCAGTTGCATTTCTATGTGGCATTTCTGGGATAGTTATGATCTTGGAGATAAGGAACGTTTTCTATGCTTTGTGTTAAACAAGTAAGCCCAGTAACCTAGTAGAATTTATTGATACAGTGCTTGGAGTCGTCAGCAGATGGACAGTGAAGGCTGATGATGAAAGCACTGGGGCAGAAATCAGATGACTGAGGTTCTCTTCCAACCTCCACCATTGATATTTTTATCCTTTAAGCACATGTGTCTGCATATTTTGCACCATCTTTTGTCTCCTTCTTTAAAAAATTGAGATGATAAGCTCTGAGATTTGGGTCTGTCTGTCAATCTATGTCTGCCCAGTATCAAGCCTACTGAATGCCTGGAGTGGAGACCTGGAAATTGAGTCCTTGGATGAGTCTTTGATAAGAGAGACACCACTGTTGAACTATAGACAATCAAAAAAGGGAGTGGTGGCAGTGGAAGCAGCAGAGCCTTTGCAAGTCAAGTTCCAGTAACTTCAGAGTTTGTTTTCTAGGAAAGCATGATCTACATGACACACCATTCATAATTCATTCCAGATCACAGTTCAGAGTGAGCTAGTAGAAGGCGCATGCCGCAGACACTGCTCTTCTGCTTCGATACTGCTCAGAATTACTTAGCAATCCTGACTCAGATTAGATGAGAGAAAAGAAACAGATCAAGATTTGCCACCCTCTCCCTTTGCAACTGCTAATCCCTACCCTGTTTTAAGGAAAATCAGGAAACTCTATCCTTCCCTGAACCTCTGGGTGAAAGGCAGAGGAAGACATCATTTTCTTTGAAGTGCATCTGTTTCCTGATGCTGTTGAAGCCTCAGGAAATTTTCGTCAGAAGAGGCACCTTCTCTTACTGATCTGTTTTGGTGAGTTTCAATTTGAATGACAAAAATATTTGAATCACTACATCATAACCCTCCTGGTTCTGTTGAACCAACAAAGCAGTTGTTTTAGTCTGTATGAGCAGGGCCTCTGAGCAGCATGAGACTTGCTGCTTCTCTCACAGACGAGCCCCAGGGCTTGCCAAGACTGAAATCGGAGATGAGAGCACTCTCACCATACATCTTTGTCTCCAGAGAAGAAATGATGGAGCTGTTACTGCTGTGGGGTTTCCAGAAAAATATATTAGGACTCTAGTGAGAGCCAATATGTTGAGGTGTGGGGATTTTTTGGATGGTGACATGGGGAGACTAATTAAATAACTCTGAAGTCTAGTCTAAATTTTTCAGTAAGTCTATGACTGGCAAATGCCATATATCTTGCAGGAAGAAGCTAGGCTCAGAAGAGTTTTAAATCAGTGTTGGCAAACCATGAGTTGATTTTCTGCAAAGCATCAGTAATTCAAATATATCCAGAACCCTGTGCTTTTTGCTAGACCTGCATAAACCCCCATGATCACCATTCACAAGGAATCTCTTCAGATACTTAACAGACTTTATTTTACAGCAGTTCATCTTCTTGAGGCTTGTCTCTGAACACTGTTACACCTGAATGAAGCTGCCAACATTTGCCTGTGACCTGAATAACAGAGCTTTGCCTAGCTTGTATTTTAATCTGAAAAACCATACTTCAACCACTCTTCAGTGAAAACTTAGTCCATGTATCACCAAAATGTTTAGCAACAGGGGCAAATCTTTTTGCTGCAGCTTAGCCAAAGAGTGGGTTAAAAGAAACCTGCTTTAAAACACTTAGCTCTATAACTGCTTTATTATCTGTCAAGACCAATTTTCCAGGCTTTCTTGAAGATATGGACTTTGATTCAAACAAATGACTCATTTTGAATGCGAAGTAATTCTGCTGAATTTTTGAAAGAAATGTTGAATCCGTATGACTGATCAGATGACTAAATGTAGGCAAATGATACTGGCAACCAGATAATGCTGTGGAAGCAGGCAAAAGCTAGACTCTGTTAAAAAGCAACCCCTGCAATATTTCATTAAGAATCCTAAGGTAAGATGGTTTAAGGTAATTTGAGTAATGATTATAAAATCAAAATTGCAAGGGGAAAAAAATCTATTTTTTTCTTTTGTAAGTGTGATAAAAGTCTGTGAGGGCACAATCAGATGTTACCACCCAACTCTTCCCTATATAGGAAGAGATGACCATCTTGGCAATGTGATTTCTTTCAGTGAGATGGTAAGACAATCAATACAGCTCACATCAGCAAATACACTGGTTGACTCACCAGACTTCTCAAATTCATGTTTCTTAGCTGAGACAAATGGAAGAAGTGGACTTGCATATAGGCAAAGCTTGCTCCAGAGTCAGATAATAAGTCCACTAGCAGATCGTGGATGAAGTGGTTACACAATGGAAAAAAAACCTATATGACAGCTTGCAAAAAAATCTTGGAATGCTTAGTGGCACACAGACGTGAAGCAGCGTGTTAAAAAAAATGTGCAGTCATCTGTGGAAAATATGCTTAAGTTATTCGGTGTTGATACTGCAATAAATAAATTAGAAGCAGATCTCTCAAATGTTAGTCCTAGCAGACAGCCATGTGCTTTGACAGGATAGCTACTGGGATAAGCAGGACTGCATCAGAACTGGAAGTATGATACGTAGAGCATTTCTGTGTGACCACATGGCCAGCCAGCTGGTCACAGGCAAAGGTTGACTTTGTAGCTTTGTAGCTCACAGGCAAGCTCCCCAGTTCCATCTAGGATAGATGAAGTCTTGTGATTTGATAGGAGAACATTGTCACAGAAGAGACGTGAATTTATTTTATGAGCTTCCTTGCTAGCTCCCTAGTCTGGCTGGCAGTAAGAACTAGATGGAGACAGTATGGTGGGAGTAAGAAATGTTTCACATTGCTCAGCAACAGCTCAATGGGAAATTCTTATCTTAACATATATAGATTGCTGATCCAAAAGCGCCCCAAGACTTCTGCAGCTATGTAAATGGAACACTGCAGAAGCTCTAAGTGTTGAAAGTGAGTCTTTGATTTCTTTGAGGGGATGCAGAAACAAATTTGATAGGGACTTCCATCCATCATTCCCCTGTCCCAAAACAGTGTGATCCTTCCTGAAAGGTAGCTATAGTGACTGCTATTAAGGACATGCAATGGTGAATATTATAGAAGTGCAGCAGGAAATTTATCCCAGTGCTTCACCATATTTTATCTGTACTTTTTGTGATGCCTAACCTAAGTCACCTTTGCTGCATTTTAAGCTTGTTTGCTTTTGTCCTATCCATGACAAGCAACTAAGGATTTAGACATTTGCAGATATATTCCTTCTTTTCCTTCTTTTGCAAGCTAACAACCACTAAACATTCAAATGTTCCATGAGTCTTAGACTCCTGTTTTCATATGCTCATGCTCATCCTGCATAAATTCAGTATAATTGTTAATCTTATTTTCTGGTGATGCCACATACTTTTAGGCTGTTGGTTCTGTCAAAATTTTAAAAGATGAGAAAGTTCTCTGACATCTCATGCATGAGAACACAAACTAACACAGGACAAAGGCAGCCAGGGAACTTCCACTGCCCTTTATTGCTAGGTTGTTCATTCTCTTTCCGTTAGGCAGTAGGTAACCTAAATTGAAAAGGCAAGTTTTGTAGCAATGACGGATGGTAGAGTGACGTGTTAGGATTTTCAGGATCTCACCTCACCACCTTTGTTCTGGATGCTATTTTATCTCCTGAGAAAATCACACTTCCTCTGTAACTTGCTGTCAGGCCTTCCTTGTGGGAAGAGAAAAGGCATTCCTTATGCAGTTCCTTGACAAAGGGGAATTCCTGACTGGAGCTAGGTGGAATCCAACTGGGAAAACCCAAAGACTTGCAAAAATGAGCCTAGTCTTTGGACTTCACAGTTTAGAAATAATTTTTAATTTTCCCCTTCCAAGCTAAATAAAAACTCACACAGATGCTCATGATTAGGATCAAGTGCAGCCAGGTGAGGGACATTAAATATATCTGACCAAGCCTCACATTTTGATTTTGGAAATGTGAAACTACAAAGATAATTGTCAGGTTTTACTGTCTTGTGCGCACAGTACACAAGCACACACACACACTCACTCACTTTCCCCAAGTTAGCTGGCAAGGATGGAAAATAGCATTCACCTCAAAGGACTCCTATTGATCCACCTCATTTCTAATCCTTGTGTGAACTGTTGTAACTGTGTGCTGCCACAGGCTTGCTTAAGGCATGAAGTGTGTGCAAGTGAGTGTCACAGGACAGCGTAAGAGTTACTTCCCAGCAGAAGTTAACAATTACTTAAAAACATAGAGCCAGTTAGGTAATTGAAAGGTGCCAAAATCGAAGTTTGCAATTATTTTTTAAAAATAATTTCACAGCTAGAGCTTGAAGTACTTTATGTACCTTGCAGTATAACCTCAATGTGGAGAAAGAGGCAGCTTCCCATTGTGACCTCTTTCTTCAGTGCTCTCTGCTTCAGGTAAGGTGCACAATTTTTTGCAAAGGTGTTAAGTGCAAATGACTTCCCTAAACACATTACTTGCAGCTCATCAACATAAATCCCCTCTAACCTCAAGACAATTCAGAGGACACTCTTTTAAGTGTAGTAAATTGTTCCCTGCGCAAAGCTTTTGGACTTCATAGGAATCCAGTGTCTGGTACTGACTGGAGTCAGGGGAGACAAATGCACTTATTGCCACTTTGCCTCTGAAAGAAGAACCCAGGATTTCTGACTCTTTTCCTCTTGCCCCCTCTATTCCATTAATTCATCCAGGCAGCTGATCTGTCCTGGAGAACCTTGATACACAGAGAAACTGCAAAGTGGTGGGAGTCCATTTTTGTACCGTTCCTTCCAGTAAGCAGTAGAGCTCGTTTTTGTGTGAAGTGTTGCACTGAGTATGTGTTGATCAAGCTCTTTATGACACAGTCTCTCAGTGAGCTAAAGACTTTCAGCAGAAAAAATAGCTTATTCTTAACCTGGCCTTGTGGGCTGAGAATAGTCACGTTTTACAGACCTTTTGTCCCAGTGCAAGTGCTGACATAGTACTAGGAAATTTTTTCTTCCTTTTCAAAATAGTCACAAAAGTTGGGCAGTGAGGAATTGCCAATAGTATTTTAAAGGAGCTGTAGCCATGGTAACTGAAGTACCTTCAGTTACCAAGGTAACAAATGCAGCTCAACTGCCTTGCTGTAAAGCCAGAGAAATCTACTCATGATCTGTTGATTTTAATATGCTTTATAAATTGTTGAGCTATTTTGGGCACTGAATTCCATAAATCAGAAATGTCTGTTAAAACTACCAATACCCTCTACTATTTATGAATTATTCACTCCATTCTTATTTCACCACCTGGATTCTTTTCCCCTATCAACATATCTAGGCTTTTTTTCCCACTCCTAGTTTTTCATATTTATTGTTTTAGAAATGGTTCTTCTGTTTGAAACAGATGATTCATGTTATTTCTGGTTGTAAATCTTACTCATTGGAGAAACCCTAGCCCCTTCCCAGTACCCTCCCAACTCCAGTCCTGCAGCCTCTAAATGGAGCCTTATGTACTTCTGCCCTGAAACCACAAAATATATTTCGCTAAAAATTTGCTAATGAATTAAATCAATACAATCTGGAATGAGCTCCATCTCGAGCAATCAATGCAGGCCCAGTGATGTACAGCAGGCAGGCAGGTAAATTGTTCTAAATAAATTTACAATTGATTTTACTTTTAAAACCAAATTAGGACATTTATAGTCTTACCAAATAAGATCAACTGCAACTTATGCAAAGAAACATATTCCAAACTTTGTCTTTTCTAATACTAGTAGTGGACTTGTTGCTATTTATAGCTCACTACCTTTTATTCCTGGCAGAATATGCATAACTTCTTGTCCCAAACACATGATTTACCTTTTACTAAAACAGGTGATGTTTATTCAGGATTTCCCCTGATAGGCAAAATGCTAATAACTTGTGGTAGCCTCTGCTTGTGAATGAACACTTAAGGATCACATAATTCAATGTTAAGTTACACGATAGATTTATACGCTAGTGTCCTGCTGTGGCTGTGAAATGCAGGCCAGGACCTGCTTCTGACCATGGGCCTGCTGGCACTGCTGGCTTGTGTGAGTGCACCAGCACTATGTGCCTTTGCTCATCTCTCCACTATCCACACTCTCTGCTAGGCAGCCACTCCCACTGGAAAAGCAGATCCACGTAGGAGTGCATTGTGCTGAGACTGAACTGTTTGGCTGTGGAAGGAGGAGGTAGTGGGACAAGGCTGTCAGAGGTGTATGTACATAGAACTATTTGGTCTGGAGGGAGCATAGCCATGACTTTGTCTCCAAGTGTGTATGATCTGCAGTTGGTGCTCTGCTAATTTGGAGACGCTTGGCCTGCACAGATGCAGTGGGCATATCACTGGAAGGGGAGCACAATCTAGTTCCTCATGAATATGCAGCATCTGCTGCATTTATTTCTTGTGTTTATAGCCATGTTGTTGCAACAGATGTGCAAATTCTTATATTCTGACACCACATAAGATTCTGAGTTACTGAAAAGCTGACTTGTGGAAATCTGCTTAAGTAGTGGTTTCAGCAGCACTGTAAGACTGGCAATTAAGAAACTGCCCTTAAAACCCCATAGGTATGTAGGCAGATGTCATGGGATTTAACACAGCAATTGGATTTTGAAGGTGCTTGGTTTGTTTTTCCTGAGCAAAATATGCTTGCACATGAGTGTGACATTACAGTCCTCTTGGTGTTCTTCTGTAATGACCATTAGCATGAGTCATTCTCCTTGCTGCTTGCTCAGAAAATCCTTAGTTCTTCATATGCATACGCAACTCCCATTAGTATTAAAGATGAGCAAATCACTTAACAGGTGTTGGTTTAACTCTCAGGTTTTGACATATTAGATGAGACATCATTCTTACAAATCATGGAAGTGAGGAATCACAAAATCAGAGAACATTAGAGGTTGGAAAGGACCTCCAGAGATCATTGAGTCCAACCTCCAAATGCTAAATTTACATTTTGTGCATCCTGTTGCAACTGGGAGGCCTTTCCAGGGCTGTTCAGGAGATTATAGGGGATGGGCTTCTCTTCATTTAATGGAGAATTCCAGAGTGGAATATGTATTTATTTATCTATATTGTGCTCTTTCACCTCATTATTCCTATTTACATGGTAATTTGTTTTGATCAGTTTTTTACTCCTTGGTCTAAGTGCTCTTCAGATTATTGCAAACTGCTTTTAAAACCCCTTAGTCAGCTGCTTAGCAGAGGTAGATATATTGAGTTGGTTCAGTCTGTGTTCTCGGTTCCAGTTATCCCAACCTGCAGAGATATCTTTTTGTTTTAGTGATGATTTTCTAAAAAAATAAGGATGGGGAATGCTGGGATCTCTTCAAAGCTCAGTTTAGATCAGAATATTTAAAACTTTGAATATTAACCCTTTCTCTGATATTTGAGTTGAAGCTTAAATGTTACTGTTGTTATTGATGGGCATAATATAGTATCCTTCAGAGAAATGTTGTGATGATAGCATGTTAAAAGGATTTAACTTCTCAATACCATATTTGAAAAAAATCTAATTACTCTGCTGGTTTGTTGCCTTTTAAACCGACTCAACAAGCAGCTCAAGTACAAGATGTTCCTGTCTGCTACAAGTGACAGATATGCTGCACTTACCCAGCCTTCCCCATTGCCTGCCAGACAGAGAGCTGAATCAAGGTAGCTGAGCTACCTGAGCATAAAGAATATCTAGACTGATGCACTGGCTCACGAATGCAAGAAGCACCATGCAGTGCATTTACTCCTGTGCCAAGCTCTCCTAAGTGGACTTGGTTTCTGTCTTGCTTTCTGGGATTAAATGTTTCTGACACTGAGGAGAAGGTTTCTCTTCCCAGCTCTCGTTTATGACAGAATTAATTTTGTAACAGTTGACTTTTCTAAGTTACAAATGGCTGTTGGGTTGACTCTTTAGGTCACAGTCTAGTAAGCATAAATTCAGATAAACCTTCTGGTTTATCATAACTGTCTAGCATTTGGCAAAAGCTCTGGAGGTGAAAAGCAGCGGAGAACTAGAGCCTCTTGGCAAATGGTGAAGAGTGGTGGCCACGGGGACTGGAAAATGGCCTTCTTTGAGGTGCTGCAGCTAGACTATCTCGGTCTTCAATGCAGTCAGTCTCTGCTTGTGTTGCCATGGCTGCCTTACTTTGACTCTCTAAACCCTTTCTCTTCATTTGATTTGTGCGTGCAGTGAGTTTCTGTATTCTGGGATCCCTTTCCCATCTGGGCAAGTGTGTGTGAAAGAGGAGTGTTTGTCTTTAAGTCCTGCTATTCCAAAAGAAGTAGGCTGGAGCCTTCTGAGAAGGCAGTAAATTCTTCTTACACTACAAGGAACCTGTATTGCTGGGGTAAAAAAAATGTCCTGGTGCACAACTAGGCTGTACCTTGAAAGAGAGAATCTTTTTGCTCTCCATCACTCTGAAAAAGATTACTATTGTGCCAAAGCAAAGAAATACCAAATGGGGAGAAGGTGGTGCATCTAAATGCTTTATGGTGGGTCGACTTAAAATCAGGTCTCTCTTTCATTCTAGCAAATGAATTGACAGAAGCCGTTAGATTTTTCTGACAGCCCTTTTCCCTGTGTGCAATGCAGCACAAATACTAAATTCTGTAAATTGCCCTCAACAGGAACTTGAGCAGTACTGCAGTGGCTGGCTGGCTGGTGGGAGTATCTGCTGTAGCTTTCAGCTGGTTGGTTTGGTGAATAGGTTAGCAGCACAGCCCAAGCCTGCCGGCTGCTTGGCTGCAGATGTGTGTTCTGTGGTCAAAGCTTAAGGGTCAGCTTTTATTGAGCAGAGCAAGTGCTTTGAGGGAGGGGATGTTTCTGAGTGCAAGACCATGCTTTCAATTCACTTGTTTCTTCTAGCCAATTGCCCTTTCTCTTTATTAGGGCTTTTCATCCTGTAGAGCTGAGTTGAGGAGCAGTGTGCCTGTAAGTGGGAAGGAGCAAGTGATGAAAACAAGGAAACGTGCCATTGCACTAATTAGCTCTCTGCTGCTTGGCAACAAACAAATACTATTTGGGAGCAAAAGGAGTCAGATTGAAAGGACAAACAGGTAGCTGATAACTATTTTCATTTAATCTATCCTCTGCTCTTTACTCTTATTTTAAACCCATAAATGGAAGAATAAGGAGCTGAGTGAGATTATTCCCAATCTTGTCGTCTTTTCTTTGACAACATATAACTTCCAAATACTATCTGCTCAATAGTATACTAAGTCTTGTGCACTGAGCAAGGACTGCACACAGGTGGTGTGACCAGGTGTGGGTTATGTTTCCAGAATGATGGAGATGTCTAGATACAGATTTCTTCATTAGTATGATAGAGTTTCGCATATTTGCTTTCTTGGTTTGTTTGCATTTTTCTGTTAAAGCTTATTGGGTAGATCTGTATTTATATGCAGCTTACTCAGAACTCTTTGCAGAGCTTTCAGCTAAGGATGAAAATTTGCCATATTCCTTCTCCTTGGAATCAGCAAGGCTGGGTTAGAAATGACCAGGTGCTCTGCAGCACTGGGAGAGAACAGGAAATGAAATGTAATTATATTGGATATGACATGCTTGGAAAGACTGTAAAAGTAGAAGGCACATTGTCTTTACTGGCGTTTCATGTAATCATTTACAAGTTGCTGGTGAGACTTGCAAAGGATCGCAGAGACTCCCTGCAGCCCAGTTTACCCCTAGAATGCCCAGAGGTGATACTCAGCCCATCTCCCCTGTGATGCCCCAGTAAAGGATGTGGCTGTCTGCCCCTTCATGGACCTCTCCCTCAGCTGCTCCAGTTGTTCCTTGCACCATGGAATTAGATTAGTCAGGTTTACACCTTTACTATTCACAAGTGATAGATAAATTTTCAGTCTGCTGAAAGCCTGCTGCACAAGTATGCTCTGGCAGGTTTTGATATTAATGCTTTGTAGAATCTCCTATGTATGAGGGTGCCTACCAGATGTCAGAAAATAGTGACTTTTTTTATTCACTATGCTGAATTCTGTTGCCTTCAATAATAGAAAAAAATGTATAGGGCAGGGCTATGTTTGTCTGAAAAAAACATCAAATGCAATCAAACTACACTGAAGTTAAAGAAAAACTCTTAGTGGCTGAAAAACAATGTCTTAGTGAGGAAAGCAAAGCATTCCTGAAAGCTTTGTAGACCAGTGTTGGGGTTTGGTATTCAGTGTCTTCTCTAGGAATCCATTGTAACCCCATATTGACAGAAGATTGACTAGAAGCAACTTCACTAGATTTGGTGCTTCTCTTCCTTCTGTCATTGAGGGTCATGCTCTTGCTGTTGGTTTCTGTACCTGGAGGAAGGTGTAATGAGTCAGCAGCAGGATTCCTGAGTAAAAGACCACCGGGAGACACTGTGTCTGAAAATTTGGTAATTGTGCATATTGATTTATATTAATGAGGCCTATTACTTTGTCCTTGTCTTGCACCCTATTGGGTTCTGACCCACTCTCAAACTTCAATCCAGTGGAACTCACTTCCACAGTGCTGAGTCAAATTGCAGCTGGAACTGCCTCAGTTTCAACTGATAACGTTTTGCACTCAAGAATTTGTAGGTTTTCAACCTAATTTAAGGAGAACAACAGGTAGCTAGAGAGAGGAGGAGATGAGGGATGACAGCATTCAGCTCCTTCCCTAGAAGTCAGTGGTTTTGTGTTAAACAGCTTTTCTTGTGAGCATGTCTCAAAATGATGTACAAAAGAGATGGGCTAATATTAATTCTCCATTGTGTATGGGGAAGACTAATCTGCAGAGATGAAACTGGCTTTGTTCACTACTGCAGTGTACCTGCTTCTAGGAAATAAATACAACCCAGTACATAGTGTGGAACATAGATACACTAAAAGCATCCCTTGAGAGCAGGTATTGCTTCTAAGCTGCAGTGTCAGTGAGCATTCAGGCATGACTAGCCATGATTCATTAAGTTTGTTTCTCTGGAAATTCTGTTAAGATAGAAGTTGCAAATGGGGCAAGAGACAACCAACTTCTAAAGAGTGGAGCACTGCAGCTAATGATGCTTCTATTCATTTGCTACACTAATGGTACAGCTTAATGGGACAGTAAAAGAAAATGCAAACATCAGTCTTTACTAACTGCAGCCTGTTAGATATGTTTTGAATCCCAGAGCATGTAGTCTATTTCATCCTGATTTTAAATTGGAACAAGGACACCTTGCTTATGCACCTCAAAGGGTGCTGTGTCTCCAAGATATGATAGGGTTTGCAGGCTTATTTTTTGCCTGTCCATGATTTAACAAATCAACAAGACTGGTGACAGACACAGGATACATGCCACAGTTTCATATGTGGAGTTGTAATTTCATTGGCCCACTATGTTCTTTAGAGAAGTTTGTCAAGATATATCTTTGGGGTTTATCCTCACTGTGATCCGAAATCCATGGAATTTCAGGAAAGCACTCTGTTGCGTTTAAGACCACATTCAATATGCAGCTCTCAACTGTGGACTTAGAATCATAGAATCATAGAATGGTAAGGTTGGAAGGGACCTCAAGTATCATCTAGTTCCAACCCCCTGCCATAGGCAGAGACAACTGCCACTAGTACAGGTAACTCAAGGCCTCATTCAACCTGGCCTTGAACACCTCCAGAGAGGGAGCAGCCACAAACTCCTTGGGCAACCTGTTCCAGTGCCTCACCACCCTCACTGGAAAGAACTTCCTCCTAATATCCAGTCTAAATCTCCCCTCTGCCAGTTTAAACCCATTGCCCCTTGTCCTGTCATTACAAGACCTTGTCAATAGTCCCTCCCCAGCTTTCCTGTAGCCCCCTTCAGATACTGGAAGGCTACTCTAAGGTATCCTGGAAGCCTTCTCTGCTCCAGGCTGCAGAGCCCCAACTCTCTCAGCCTGTCCTCAGAGCAGAACTGCTGCAGCCCTCTGAGCATCTTTGTGACCCTCCTCTGGACCCACTCCAACACTTCCATGTCCTTCCTGTGCTGGGGGCTCCACAACTGTGCACAGTACTCCAGATGGGGTTAGAATTATGTACTGTGTATATGTTGTGTCTCCTCAGTGTCTACACCAGGCCAAACTATGGTGACAAAAGGAGTTGGCAAGATAACAGAAATATCACAACTGACTGTACTTTAGCCACATGAAAAATCACTTCCTAGTGAGAGTGCTGAGAGAGCAAGGACAACTGCATGTGCAAATGCTGTGTTTCTGAGGCTGCATGCTGGCTCTGTTCTGGGAAAATTCAAGTTTTGCTGGTGTGCAGAATAGATCTTGTAGAAATAGTTACTTTGCAAACTGGATGATCACAACTTGCTTGGCAGGCTGTCCTTTTAACTTGGGCTCCAAGATATTCCTAATAAACTCCTTTGTCACAACACATTGCCCTTTTACAAAATGCTGCACACACACACATGCACCCCACCCCACACCATTCTTTTTCTTTTTTTTTTTTTTTTTAAACTGGAAAAAG
Source organism: Eubucco bourcierii (assembly GCA_013396675.1). NCBI lineage: Eukaryota > Metazoa > Chordata > Aves > Piciformes > Ramphastidae > Eubucco > Eubucco bourcierii. The sequence goes on from VWZE01009695.1 coordinate 247,306, forward strand.
AAGTAAGTTATTCCTTCTAAAGTGGCTAAAGTAAACATATCATGGACTTTGTCTAATCACTGCACAGGACTACATGGTGAGAAGCATACAAAGACAGTTTAAGAAATGCTTTCTGTTGTGGTCAACTTATTCCTACTCAAGTGGGAGAATAAGAAATCCAGATACATTACTTTTGCAATTTATCAATACATATTTTTTAATTGGCACACCTAGGCAGGTGACTTTACTCTGAAATAACTTGCCTGAGTAAATTAAGAAGCTTCTTGCAGACTCAGGAGCTACACACAAGTCCTTGGAGTTCAGTGCTTTAGCATGTTTCCTTCTTTCAGAGGAAACATCCCCCTAAGCCAGAATCATGCTGCTGTTGAAATTGATGGATATTTTGTGCCATGTTTCACTGTGTAGGAAATTCAGCTTCTGGTGTCCATGGAGCAGTGAATTATGTGTTGTCCAAAGCTGTCTGCAGTCACCAGAACAGTTGTCAACCTTTCAGTATTGAGCCAAACTTGCCCATAAAAACTTAGTCTATAGCTTTTACTCTTCTCAGTTTCTTCTTGTCATGTGTTTGAGTTTGCAATGCATGCCGAGTTTATAATTTCTACCCATAATCAATTGACTGTTTTGTAGCATCTATTGAAGGTACTAAAGGTACAAGTAGCTGGGGAGATGGATTGGATGTATAATGGATTGGATGCATGTTGGTGACAAACCTGTGCTCTGTAACAAAACCAAAGCTTTTGCATCTGCCAGTGTAGCAGGAAACTCTGGGCATCCCACATCTCTCTGTTGAAATGGAAGTTTGGGATCCTATGAAAATAGAGCTAGTGGATGCTATTTGTCATTCTTTTGTGTAGGACAGCAAGAGACTTGCAGAGATAGCTAAACCTAAACCTAGTAGTTTGGTCTGTTCCCTCTCTTCTGAAGAGCAGCTGTCAAATATTTGGTTTTGCCAGGCCTGAGGACTAGAACATCAAGTAAGTCCTGGTTTCATGCCTTCTCCACTGCCTTATTTTGCCAGGAAATATATGCTGGAATACATATAGCCAGCCAGAAATACTGGCCCTTCATGGCAGGGGAATACCTGTTCTTTTAAACTAGGTTCCTGACATGCTGTGGGCCACCTGGGGGCAGAACATGATGTCCCATATTTATGAGGGACTGACAGTAAATACCATCAGTGAGGCAGGCAGCGAAATTCCTGGGCATGCTCAGGACCCGTTAATGCCAGTGATGGGAGGAAAGCAGCCAGTTCCTGGTGGGAGGGAGGTGGGGAGTTGGCAGTTGCTGATTTTTGCAGGGGAAGAGAGAGGCAGAGTTAAAGCAAAGATTCTTATATGATTCCTGCTCCACAATTCATATACAACGTTAGCATTGCTGATACCAGCTGGAAAGTACTGGATTTTGCAGGTCTATGCATCAAAGGTACCTGTATCTTGCGCTGTTGTCCTCCATTTTATGTTGCACTCTATACCCTTGAGGGAACAAATGCTGCAACAGCAGGTTTGTAGTGTCATTCAGACAGGATTTGGTTATGCATATGAAGTCCAAGGCCTTTTTCTTTATTAGGTTGCAGCTGGCATTTGTTTTTCACTAGCCAAACTAGGGCATTTGACAGCAGGTAGCAGAAGGCAGAAACTTCATATCTAATACTTTGCCTGTGTACTAATCATCTCAATAAACTAGGAGAAGTATCTAAGCTTAATATATCTGCCTGGGCCCATGTATCTTGTTTCAACAATGGAGCATCAGAACAGTCTGCACTCATCTACCCCCAAGTCTGAGGAAGGTCAACACTACTAACTGTGAACTGGAGGTCTTGTGTTTTCCCAGCATGTTGAACCTTGTTAAATTGGAATTGGTGATAGTGTGGGGAGGAGAGGATAATTGAAACTGAACCAGAACTGCTGCAACTATTTGCACAAAAATGAATCATAGAATCAAGCAGGTTGGAAGAGACCTCCAAGCTCATCCAACCCAACCTATCCCCCAGCCCTAGCCAATCAACCAGACCATGACACTAAGTGCCCCATCCAGGCTTTGCTTCCACACCTCCAGGGAGAGTGACTCCATCAACAAACTGGGCAGCCCATTCCAATGGCAAACCACTGTCTCTGTGAAGAACTTCCTCCTAATATCTAGCCTGTACCTCCTCTGGCACAACTTGAGACTGCATCCCCTTGAGCATTTGACAATGCAAGCAGCAACCCCTCAGCAATCCTCACCCTCCCTGGACCTCGTCTTTATCTCTCAACTTAGTGATTCATGCCTGATCCACAACTTCACTTTGAATGCCTACTGCCTGACACCATCCACCTTTTCCCAACATCCTACATGCTTACAGATATTGTCACTGGAAAATGGTGTCTCACCATGATGTGAGAAGTTAGGCGTTGGATAAATTGTTGTGTGAGTGTTGGACAAAAATGTCTCTTTAATTTTCCTTGAAACCACAGCAGAATTTCTAGGTATGTGGAATTCAGTGTGGGAGTGACCAAGAGCTAGAGGGCCTTGGTGTGGAAATTAAGTGGTGATTTCTGCGTAGTGTGTGGTAGGGAAGCAGCAAAGATGAACTCTCTGTGAACAGGCAATGGACTGTAAAACAGTGAACTGGAGTGTAAGTAAGTGGTAGGACATACCCCATTTGCTTGTTTGTTTCTGTTATAGCTAGCAAAGCTGCATTATCTTTTCACGTGAGTCTCTGAGTTTTCAGTTCGACTTCCTGACAGGAAAACAACCCATGTCTGGGCTGTGTTTTGCTCAGGGCTGTGTAATTCTGCACAGTGACACACACACTCAAGCTCTGTGGTGTGTACGCCTTGTGTTGTGCTTTGTAAAGCTGGTCTCTGCTGCTGAACTATGCTGCTAAGCCTGTCTAGCAAAAATCCCTCCTTGTGTATTAAAGCACTGAGCAGGCCAATTAAAATAGGAAGTAAGCTTACCAAATAGTGGAGTAATAAAAAAATTATCCAGCTTACTAGAGAAATCTGTGGTAAAAAAAGTTGCCACCTGTTATCTCTGGAGAGAGATATTCTCTGTGTGTACTAATTTTCTTCTCCTCCTTCCTTTTCTGTGTTTGATCATGATAGTGAGCACCCACAGCACAACTGTTGTGCACTATGGAGCAGTTAAGCTTATCTGAAGATGTTTAGGGGTAGAGATTTTATTTTTTCAAGTACTATTGCCTGTCACGTTAGATGAAAACCATCCTTATGCAACCCGTTTTAAAACAAAAACAACATCCAAATCCCCACCCAAACACAACACTCCAAAACAACAGAACCTTTATCCCTTCTGTATCTTTATAGACTGACGAGACATTGTAAGGATCCCCCAGTTGGGCATCACAGCAGTGAAGCTGCTCAGCATCTTAGTGCTTCCTATGCTCACTAAATGTGATAGCTGACAAACTATTCCTTACAATTGGAGCTTGCTGGGTAAGAACTGCTGCCTTATGTGACAGATCAGGAAAAAAAGAAACAGAGGTCACACTGAACGTTCAGTTAAGGGAAAACCCAGGAGACTCCAGCCCATCTTCTGTGGCTTCAGCCAGCCTCGCACTTCAGTTCCTGGTTTTAACACTACAGAGCAGCGCTTAGAGGCTAAGCACAGACAACCACATAACTTAATAATAGCAAAATATCTTTGGACCAGCCAAAATCACAAAAATTGTGAAACAGGCTCTCATAAAAAGTAAACATCCCAAAAATCAGTAATCAATGAGAAATTCAAACCAGAAAGTGATGAATCCATGTGCCTCACAGGGTCTGCAGTAAAAACCATTCTGGGATTTGTGTTAATGTCACGCTCTGTACAACTAGCAAAAAGCTCTGAAAAATCCCTAGGCAGTGTTTGGTGGCATAGCCTGCACAAGTTGCAGTCTCTATAATTAGTGATTCTCCCTCCAGACTGGGCACTTTGAACATGTATTAGGTGTACTGCTGAAGCGCAAACTGTGACCCCTTTGGAAGTTATTTTCTGCTTGCCTAAAGGAGTTGCCTTAGCAGGAGCTTGTAAGTGTTTCTTATCCTGTTGAGATTCCATTTCCTGCACCCTTACAGCAGGAATTGCTTTTACAGACCAGACATTTTCTTCAGCTGGCACTAACTGCATTATTAATGTGCTTGCCTTGCTCCAGAAGGGTGTTTTTCCAGTGTAAGATGAAGTTCAGGTGACAGACTCTCATGAGGTTTTGGTTTTTTTCCTGGTGTTTTGTTTTGTTTTGTTTTTCACTGTAACCTGCTGCTGCTAGCTGGTGTTTTAAGCTTTCACATTTCATCATGAAATTTGTATCATCTGCTATAATTTAAGTCTTGATGGATGGGCCATTGGAAGTACTCTATTGGCAAGGCTGCCCAAGCATGTTACCACATATGTATTGCCAGGTGCTCTACTCCACATGTCCCTTCCTGAATTTAAGTTAGACTTGCCCTCCAGTTGTTGTTACTCCAGAAAAGCAATGAAGATTAACTATCTTAAGACTATTGCTAAGATCAACAGCAAATTTCCTTTGTTATTGACAAAAATTACTACTGCTACTTAGTAAATGCACTCAGTGGCAAACCCTTACAGGAAGAACATCTCTAGAGAGAAGAGTTGGAAAAGAAGCCCAGAAAAGGGAAAAGATGCACTGTGTTCACACAGCAGGAGGTTAATGGAAGAACCTGCTGGTGTTCTGACCTGGCAAGACAAGAAACCTGCATACCTGGAATGGATTCAGTTAACAGAAGTTGCACTATTTTAACTTTGCAGTCATTAAAACAGGATTTCATCTGAGGTACTGTGGCTTTTTGTGCAGAAAGCAGAGAGAGTTATAAATAACAATTCCTTATATTATAATGTACCTTCTCTCTAGAGATACTGAAGCACTTGACAGGTTAATTAAGACACACAACTCTCATAGGAGATCCATAGAGTATCAAAAACTGTCAAGCTACCAAAGCCCTAATGACTTTTGCATGTCATCTGAGCAGCCCTGGGTGACTGGGAGCACCCTCAACCCATCGGAAGTGCAAAAAAATAGTTCATTGCTATAAATCCACTTGAGTATATTTAAATCATAAAGGTGGTCTGTAATAATTCTGCTTGCCAGTGGCAATCTGTGGTATTATGATGGTTTGGAGGCCCTTCCAGATAATCACACTGCAACAAGTTTAGACTGGATATCAGAGAAAAAAAAACCAAACTCGAAATGGTGGTCAGACATTGGAAGAGGCTGCCCGGGGAGGTGGTGGAGTCTCTGTCCCTGAAGGTGTTCAAAAGCACATGTAGACATGGCACTTTGGGACATGGTTTAATAGCCATGGCAGTGTTGGGTGGATGGTTGGACTTGATAATCGTAGAGATCTTTTTCAACTGAAGTAATTCTGATTTTGTAAGTGTCCTTTTCTAGAGGGAAATTATGGATGCCAAGGAGCTGAGGACCATCTTCTAAAGCAAGCTCGTTTCTGGTTTCAGGCTGGCCGAATGTTAACGTTTCACCCAGAACACTAGGGGGTACTCTTAGCTTTTCTCCTGCAATGGAAGCCGAGTGTTGTTGCTCCCAGTTGTTAGGGATGAGTCATTCAGAAAATTCTGGCTTTGTCCAAATTTACAGGTGGTGACAGTCCTAGAAATAGAATAAAAGACTAGAGGGTGTTAGCTGCAGGAGCTGGGAATTTTGTAAGTGAACCAAACTGGATTAGGAACACAGAACTATTCCCAGCTAAATGGGATGTGGGATGTGATTACTGGAGATTCCCCACATAATCTGACTCTGTAGAACTTTGAAAGATGCAAATGGATGTGTTCAGGTGCTTTGAAATAATGACTGGAACCTGATTTGAGAAACCAGTCATGCATTTTATTCCTCTACATGTGTATTTGCTTTCTGTGGCAGACTGAACAGCTACTCCTTGGATGTCATTTTCTAAGGGTTCCATGAGCAAACCAGGCCAGGAATAGCAGCAGCAGACAGAAACATCAGCTGTCCTCTGCAGCATGTAGTGAAAGGCTGAGTGACTTACTGACGTGGGATTCCCACTTGCCATGAAAGAATACCTGCTGCGGACCGCGACAGAAGAGGGGGGAAGCTCAATTTGCTTGGGCAGCCGATGCTCAGCATTACCAGCAGCTTGTGCGTGCATTAGAGGGAGAATGTGTCCTAAGGTCTCCAGAGCTGTCACGAAGGACGTGTCAGGCTGCCCAGGCAAGCAGAATGCACAGAAGGGGATCTGCAGGGTTGCCGCTCTGGCATAACGGTTGACTGAAGTTGTCAGTTTGGGGTAATGTGATGTATGCATTAAAAAAAAAAAGCCACAACAAAACCCCTCTGTAGAACCCCTGTCAGCAGCAAACACTGAGCTTTAAGCCTTCTACACAATATGTGACACAACTATTTATGTTTTTTTATGCCAACGTGTCCTCGCCTCTCCCCTCTGTTCATGTCCCCTTCTTTCCTGTCCCCTTGGCTGTGTCCACAGAGAAGAGCACTCCCAACTGGTTTTCATCTGTCAGGTTTTCCTGTCCTGGACTCCCCCTTCCCTTTCTGCCGTTTGTTTGAGTTGTGATCCAAGGCAGTTGGAAGCCTTGCCCCTCACATGCCGTTTCTAAGTGCCAGGGACATAAGATATGCTGCAGGCTTAGGGTATGATCCAAAGCCATTTGGGCTTTTGGATCAAATCTTCCTGTTTAAAAACTGGCAGCAAGGCTGGGCACTCTGTGCTGAGCAAGCGGGCTTCAGGTCACTGATTTATTTGGTTTTATGAAGTACTAGTCCCTGTAGCTGTGATGGCAGTAATCTCTCAGGCATGTTGGCTTTCTCAAGGAGAAAGCAGGTAGAAAACCTTTTAAACAAAACACTTTCTTTCTCCTTTTTTTCCTTCTTTTTCCAAACAAATTGCACAGTGTGGAGAAGAAAATTAGCATTCAAATTAGCCAGGCCAGTGTGGCTGCTGTGGAAGGATGAAGAAAATAAGGAGGAAGAGGCAGGAACCCTGGGGCTCTGGGAGCCTCTGGAGGCTTCTGGGAGCTCACTCTGAGCTGTTCCCTTCTACTCCTCTAGGTCCTTTCTTATTACAGTCCTCTTTTCATTTCGAATCTTTTGCTTATTGGGAAGTGGTTCTTTCTTCCATTATTTCAAAACATGACTGGTGACCTTTCTCAGACTTTAATAGGCACTTTCTGAAGAGGAGAAGTCTCACTGTTGTGATGTGGGAAGCCAACATCTAGAGCTCAGAGTGGCAGCCAGTGTGTCATTGTCACTGTGAGACGGGACTGGTTGTACTTATTTCTGCCTTCCCTCCCCAGCTCTGCTGGGGTGACATGACAGAGCTCACTAATATCCTTAGAGTTACACTAACAGGGCTGGGGGGAGTTTCAACTGTCCCGTACACACTTTAGCAGAGCTGTAGCAGTGTGTTGTGGGGCATCCTGGGGTTAGACAGAGCTTTGAAACAGGTCTGAGAGCATCCTGCATTTGTAAGGCAGTAGTAGTCATCTGTGGTGCCATTCCCTGATGCTTTCCAAAATCCAAAGAGCTCCTACTGCTTGTGTTACGTCTTCAGGATTGACTAAGGAGCCTCTGTCTCTTAATTACATTTAAACAATGTAAAAAAAAACCAAAGCAGGCCTGTTCTCAGGAATTCTGCATCTAGACTCTCTACTGCAGTTCTCCTGCCCCTTTCTACAAATCTATATGCAGCATTTTCCCCATCTCCTCTGAGTTTTGTACAGATTGCTGACAGTAACAGATTTTGTGGTACTTCAAATAACCATCCTTCCTCTCTTTTCCTTCCCATCCCTAACTTTTTTAACTCCAACAACTAGCTTAAAGACTTCTGAACCTGGGGTTTCTGAAGGAGTGTTGAAGGAAGCCAGTTTCTTACATAGTAAGGCTGTTTATCTTTCTCCATTTTTTCATGATTTGAAACCCCAAAGTAGACCAAATAATTTAAAAGAAAGTAATAAATTGTAAAAGTATCACAGATAGATATTTGGCATAGGCTATCTACATCAAACAAAGAAAACAAATCAGAATAAAGAGGAGAAAGTAATTGCTGCCATTTGTCTGTGCTATTCATATGAGTGTCACAGATTAATACATTTTGCAGGATTTGGAAGGCTTTCAAAAGCCAGTATTGCAGTGGGATCATCCCTATAGCAATGTCTCAAAACAGCTGTTACTAGAGAGTGGATGAATGACATGAAGCATCTTTTCTAATTAGCTCTAAGTTTATCTCTGTTCTACCTAACCACCTCTGATATTCCATCTCAACATTAAATGCTTCCTCAGATTGATAAGAGCAGAAGAACTGAGCAACTCCTTATCTACTAACCACATTTTGGATTTGAGCTCTTCTTCTTTCCTATATTTATAGCAATTCTTTTCACTTAATTAGCAGATCTGTTTCATTCTAGGAGCAGATTTTCATATTCAATTGCCTGAAGCTCTTGCAGGGGAGTATGAACATTCAGTTGCTTTCCCAAAACTGTTTGCTCAGCAAGGCAAGGCCTTGACTATTCAGCTATTCTTTTGCCTTTTCAGCTCTCAAGCAAGCACAAATACTATCTTAACATGTAAAAACTGCGTCCTGTATATTAAAATAATAAAGACATGTTAAAACTAAGCACCAAACCCTAAATCCTTCTCTTTAAATGATATTGTTGCCAACAATGACATCAGTGAAAACTGACCAGTAACATTAGATGTCAGGCCCTTCTACTTCCAACAAAATGACCATGAAGTAGGAAACCATTTATGCAGCACACATGAAAGACCAAGACCTGTGAACTGGATTTTACAGACAGTAAGATGAGGCACCCAAATGAGCAAAGTCATATGTATGGCTCCTTGAAATATTTCAGGTTCGCCTTGCTTTGGATTGCCATGCTGGACACTCACAGTGAATAAAGACTTTTGCAGCTTTTGGCCAAAATGTTTCCACCATTAGGAAGACATAAGCACTGCACTTCACTTCAGCAAGCAAATCAGAGGCAAGTGCAAGTAATTTTAGATGGAATTAATTTTTAGTGCATGTTTAAATTCAGTGTTCATAATGTGAAGCTCTCCTCCCTGATGATGTGGTGTCTACCTCCACGCTATTAATAAATGCAGATATGTGTTAGAGTATTAAACCAAGTACAGAGTTGTTGTTTTTTTCAAGTGGATTCCATTTTGAAAAATTCAAAGCTCTTTTTTAACATCAGCAAACTTAGTTGTTCTGAAGGTTTTTAAAAACTGAAACGTGTTGAAGGTTCTAGTGAAAAGTGTGTTACTGACATAGAAAATTAGGAAGTCTCTTTTGCTGTGAACCAAAATGTGAGAAAATCAGCATTAATTTATAGTGGTTTTCTTTCTCTGACCAAAGCCATTCTCTTTATTATGTTTTTCTATTTTTTTTAAACTCTCTTGAATGATAGTTTTAACATTGACAGAGTGCATGGGGTATCTCTAAGTGACATCAATGTACCTTTGTAATGCAATCACTCAGAGAGGATAGATTTTGCATGGATTTGAGGAGATTATAATGTAAGCAGGGGCCAGGGGTGCAGGGTGTGGGGCACTTGTGGTGGCTTTGGGAGTTTGTGTGTGTGAGTGGAGCTTCACTGATCTGATTTGTACTGGCTTATGATCTGATACAATGACTTTTCAAGATTTACTTCTGATGAAAATCTCATCCTCAGTCAATCTCTCCTATTTTTGCAGTGTCCTACTCTAGAATTGGATTTATTTTTTTTTAAATTAGGTAGTGGTCAGCACATCTTACTCTGTACTTATAGAATCAAAGAATGGTAAGTTTGGAAGGGACCTCAAGGATCAACTAGTTCCAACCCCCTGCCATAGGCAG
>VWZE01009695.1:257254-313519 GCA_013396675.1 Eubucco bourcierii
AGCAGAGCTGCTGCAGCCCTCTGATCATCTTCGTGGCCTCCTCTGGACCTGCTCCAACAGTCCCATGTCCTTCCTGTGCTGGGAGCTCCAGAACTGCACACAGTACTTGTTACCCTCTTCCCTTCCTTATGCTTTCTCGGGTTCCCTCTGGTCTTTGTGCCAGTCCCCTGAGTCTGCTAATCATAGTGTTGCTTTCCTTCAGTGTTCCCAGTCAGACTTTCCTGCCTTTTGCCAGCTCCAAGAAACTACTGCTGCAAAAGCTGTCCCTGCTGCTTAATACAAGGTTCACTAGTGCTGTGATTTCACCTGGCTTTCAACACCTAGTTAACAGTCCGCTAAACATTTCAGATACTGGTGCTGGCAGTATCCAAGTGCCTCTCTGATTAAGACCCAGCTGCTATGTTGGGCAGCCTGTGTGACAACAGAGAATGAACTTGGAAATATGTAACCTTCAGATTTTGGATGATGTCTTGTATTCTACAAGGAATATTAAGAATTCAAACTGGCATTGCTAGCTTTCACCCTGTCTGGCCGGTTTAATTCTTACAGTTCAGAACATATTTTTAAGCCCCTGTGTGGATGTCATTACTAGTGTACTTAGAGTTGTGTTTTGGAAAGTTATTGATGTCAAGCTGTTTTCCCAAGCTGAGGACACAAATTCAATTACTTGTTTTATCTCCAGAATGACTTCAATAATCTTAGTTGTGAACCTCCCTAGAACAATGGAAATTAGTTCTTTAAACAAGGAAACAAACTTGAAGTCATCCATCCTGTCTCCTCCTTCTGATTAATTATTTGGCTGCTTAAGGAACTGAGGCACGGGATGATTTCTCTTTCCAGCAGCTGATTTTTAAATATTAGTCTAAAGACAGCTATTAGTAAATGAACTGAAATTAATATGACCCATTTTATTAATATTAATATATTTGGAACTGCTGAAGGGTAAGATCACACGAAAGTAAACCTAGATCTTTGGCCTTCTGATTTAATGACAAGACCTTGTTTCCTTGCAGAGTGTAAAGATTTCTTTATGTGTTCAAGTCTGCTTCTATGCCCTTTAGATACAAAGATATTTTCCAAATGCAGCTATATCTAGAATCTGAAGCTGTGCTTCTGTGTTGAGGCCATCCTGGTCTGAAAGATGTCTGAGACGCTCAAATCTCAAATTGTGGCTTTAAAAAAAACAAAACCAAACCTCTCCATCCAGTCCTGTACATGAATCAGAGCTAGGGAATGGTTCTGCTGCCTGTAGATGGAAGTGAATTGCATACTGAGAAGTTGTTCATATCTGAAGCTTTTTGTTAGTTTCATGATACCTTATCAGCCCTCAAAAATACAGTCCAGACCTGTCTAGCTTTCAATGCTTGGAGCTCTTAGGACAGATGCTCTTGCAAATTAAAACCAGTTGAAGAGAAAAGCTTAGGTCTGCTCTTGGCAACAGGATTTCGGAAGGAACTCAAGCACTCCTTCTAGCAAAAAGGGAACAATAGCCAAGACTTGCAACTGTGCTGTCATCAGTTTTTATATCCAGACAGTTTCTGTCATACTCGTTGTTCCTTCCCACTCACCATAGGGGAGAATCAATACTAATCAATATGTGTTAATGTTTGCAAGCATGTGAAGGTTTCTTGCATCTCAAATTACTAGAAATGAAGGCTATTATAGCAGAGAATAACAAACATCACCATAAAATTCCTTGTGTTTCTTTGACTATTTTTAGGAGTTTTGTGTTAAAAAAAAAAAAAGGATAGCACAATATGAGTCTGACAGTGACCTACGATTTGTCCGTAAGTTTAACACTTGTGTGAAATTATATGCCCATGAGAAGCAGATCCAACAGATAAGTCATGAACATGGTGGTGTTCCCATTGCCTCTTTCCTGTCCTTTCCCTCTTCTATTGTGCATGTGATCTCCATGTGAAAATGTGCCCTAGCTTCCAACATAATGTGGCCAGCAGGAGCAGGGAGCTCATTCTCCCCCTGCACTCTGCACTGGTTAGGCCACACCTTGAGTACTGTGTCCAGTTCTGGGCTCCTCAATTTAAGAAGAACATTGAGGTGCTTGAGCGTGTCCAGAGAAGGGCAACGAGGCTGGGGAGAGGCCTCGAGCACAGCCCTATGGAGAGAGGCTGAGGGAGCTGGGATTGTTTAGCCTGGAGAAGAGGAGGCTCAGGGGAGACCTTCTTGCTGTCTACAACTACCTGAAGGGTGGCTGTAGCCAGGAGAAGGTTGCTTTCTTCTCTCAGGCAAGCAGCACCAGAACAAGAGGACACAGTCTCAAGCTGTGCCAGGGGAAGTTTAGGCTGGAGGTGAGGAGAAAGTTGTTGCCTGAGAGAGTCATTGAGTGCTGGAATGGGCTGCCCAGGGAGGTGGTGGAGTCAGCGTCCCTGGAGGTGTTCAAGGTGGGTTTGGACGTGGCACTTGGTGCCATGGTCTGGTCTTGAGGTCTGAGGTATCGGGTTGGACTGGATGAGCTTTGAGGTCTCTTCCAACCTTGGTGATACTGTGATACTGTGATAATACAAATCCAACCTAGTCCCACTTTCTTCAGCAATCACAGTAATTTAAATAAGAATATGCCTTTTTCTCCTTAATTTTCTGGCATGAAATCTAAGACTAAGTGCTCTGTTTGATTCTTGAAGTACATTTAATGGTTTCAAGGAGCAGGAAATGCATGTCATGATGTCTTGGTCTTTGTCACCCATTGCCATAAACAGAGAATTTTTGCTCCTAACGAAATCAAGATTTTACAAGCTGTGCTAGGAGTCTGTTGACAAGATCATTATAAATTATCAGTATAATTAATGGAAAGAGTAGATTTTTAGGAATAGTAGCAACCAAGAGGCTGCCCTGATGTAGTGAGGTCCCAGCACACTGTTAACACAAGCTTAGAGTTGAAGAGTTTTGCTTAGAAAAACCTTATCTGTTAGTGGAAACTTATGAGTATAGAAAATATCCTAGGAATGGGAGATGGTAAGAAATTGTTCCTCCTTGAAATATGTTGCTTCTGAGGAACACTTAAAACAGCAGATGAAAACTGCAATTGTATAACATTATTATTGCCAGTACATTTTGTATCTTATGTTAAGATGACCTATTGCAGACGGACTTGATGTCCACCCAGTATTTACAGCAGGAGCATTCTACCTGCTGCACTATGAAGCATGTTTTGAACATGCTCAGATGAGCATGTGCACAGATTTTGTTGGAAACTAACTCTTTCCAAAGAGACTGTGGCATTAGTAAGTGCAGGGCACACAGGCTTTTTGTCAGAAAGCTGAGGAAGAGTTCCTATGAGGTATTTGAACAACTGATTTGAAGGAGAAAAAGCAGTGCTTCTTGACCAAGAACATAAAAGCTGTTATAGTTAAAAAAACAAAAAGAAAAAAGAGGTGGAAGACAGAAGTAGGGAAAAAAGACTTGTGGGATGTCAAGAGTAGAGATGGGGATCTTAGGAGAAACTAGTACAAGTGAAGGTCTAAGCCACTGTCAAGGAAACCTCTCGGAGTGTGAGCAGGCTCAAAAGCAGGGTCAAAATAAGGAACTTTTGAAAGAAAAGTAAGCTTGAATTTAGTATTGCTGTTTGCAGTGGAAAACAAGGACAGCTTAATGTGTGGGGCAGAAATAAGAGACTGAAGCTGTAGACTTCTTAAGGAAGGATCAAGAACGGAAGAGTACAACAAAAGTGACAGCAAGAGAGAAGAATTCAATGAGAGACTGAGGAGATGAAGGGTGGATGGATATTCACGTTGTGGTAACTTCAGGGTAAGAGATGTTTGGAATAACATGAAAACAAAGTTGGCCAACACAGCAGGATATGTCTTGAGCATGGTCAGAGATAAATGGGAAATGCTGGTGCACAAATTTGGGGGAAACTCCAAAACAATAGGTTTATGAATGTTTTATGAAGCTTACACTTCTGTTCTTGGGAAAGTTGCATGATCCTGATCCTTTGCATAAAGGTGTAGAATATACATAAAAGAGGGGAGAGTCTGGAAAGCGGAGGAAAAGACCACGATTAAACTCTCAAAACAGTGGGAGTGGGGAGAGTGAGGGTACAGGAGAACAGAAATAAGAATACATGACATAGCACAGTTACTAAAATAGAGGTAGAAACCTTTAAGTCATGTATCTTTTCCAGGTGTAATCAGCTTCATATAGATGTGAGCTGGCAAAGTACAAAATTATTTTAAATGATTCTGAAATGTGATTATCTTGACAGACTGATTATATTTGATTGTGTTGATTATGGTTATTAAAATAATTTTTCTCTGATGAAAAAAATATATCCTCATAGTTTAATTACAAGTATCCAAAATGTAGATTTACCAAACCGAATATGCCTTCTGCTTTAAAGTTCTCTTTTAAATGTGAGAGGGGAAAAACAAACAGATGCAAAATATTATTATGTATTATGGGGTGCTTTGAAGGAACACTTTTCTGGAGAACTTGTGTTCTTCCTTACTGAAGTACTGTAGGCTACATATCATTCAGAGGAAACATTCTGTTGTCATTTTGAATTAAATGCTTAGGTGGTTCAGGTGAGCCTTTAAGTATTTTTAAAAAAAAGAAAGAAAGAAAGAAAGAAGGAAAGAAGAAATATTGTGTTGTGCAATGTCTCATCTGAAAAGTGATTCCTTTTGTGAGGAATGGCTGAGAGAGTGGCTGCCCTTTAGCCTGGAGAAGGCTTGGGTGAGACCCCACCTGCAGTGCTGCGTCCAGCTTTGGAGTCCCCAGCACAAAAGTGTCATAGACCTGCTTGAGTGACTCCAGAGGAGGGCCACAAATATCATCAGGGTGCTGGAGCACCTCCTGTGTAAAGACAGGCTGAGAGAATTGGGATTGTTCAGCCTGGAGGAGAGAAGGCTCTAGGGAGACCTTGGAGCAGCCTTCCAGTACTTAAAGGGGGCCTAAAGGAAAGATGAGGAGGGAGGAAGGGTGTATCTTCAGGAAGGAAAATAAGTAGTCTGTGGACTAAAGAATGAAAATGTAGAATACATTTACAGATTAGATACTACATGATGATGTTGACAGAAGGTGGGTGAGAGTAGACAGAATTTCTGAGTGTTTCTGTAATTCTTCTTTATTCATGAATGTTTCCCCCTGTGATTTTGAAAGTCTAGAATATTTTCTGTGTGTATACAATTTTAAAATGTGCCCAAGTGACTTGGAAGTTTAAGAGCAATTTCAGGAAGAGTTACACTATATTTCTCTGAATGTTAGTGAGATTAGAGGTCTACCACTTCTTGATAACTGGACTTTGACTCTTCCATTATTTCAGTGCTTCTAGAAAACATTCTACGTTTTTACAGAAGTATTTACTTTTCTGTTTAGCAAATTGCCATAATTTCCTCACAGATGTTTTTAAGAAAATTAAATAAAGGTTTTGACCAAACACAGTTTTCTAGGACCTGGAAATGACTGGATTATGTAGAAGTTATGTTTCATTTGGATGAATCGGTTTCCAATCAGAAATTATCCTGGGCAACAGGCACTGAGTGGATTTTATCCCCTCAGTTATTGCCTTGGCAATTAGCTTTATTTAGACTTTATGGAGAGTGAGAGAATAATTTAAAAGTTCTTCAGTGCTTCCTTTAACTATTTGTTTCCCTTTCTTCCATAAAGCTTTACTTCTTAAGTAATTCATCCAGCCTTATGAAGTCCTTTGAGCCATAACTTAGGACATGTAGGTGTGGTGGATTATCTAACCTTGTAAACTATAGAATCATAGAATGGTAAGGTTGGAAGGGACCTCAGGGATCATCTAGTTCCAACCCCCTGCCATAGCCAGGGACACCTCCCACTGTGTACAGTTCTGGAGCCCCCAGCACAGGAAGGACATGGAAGTGTTGGAGTCAGTCCAGAGGAGGGCACGAAGATGCTCAGAGGGCTGCAGCAGCTCTGCCCTGAGGACAAGCTGAGAGAGCTGGGGCTCTGCAGCCTGGAGAAGAGAAGGCTTCCAGGAGACCTTAGAGTAGCCTTCCAATATCTGAAGGGTGTCTACAGGAAGGCTGTGGAGGGACTATTTGCAAGGTCTTGTAATGCCAGGACAAGGGGCAATGGGTTTAAACTGGCAGAGGAGAGATTTAGACTAGATGTTAGGTGGAAGTTGTTTACAGTGAGGGTGGTGAGGCACTGGAACAGGTTGCCCAGGGAGGTTGTGGCTGCTCCCTCTCTGGAGATGTTCAAGGCCAGGGTGGAGGAGGGCTTGAGTGACCTGTGCCAGTGGGAGGTGTCTATATCTCTATTTTCTTGGAGGCTCCTGTTTCACTTTTTCCTTTTATGTGAGTTTTGATGTGATGTATTTGGTGCATGTAATGACAGTTTCAAGGCCAGGGGCCAATACATTTTCATTAACTTTACAACCAAACTGTGCTTTTGAACAAGGTCTGTCTAACTTCAAGACAAAATGTATGACAAGTTTCATTTTTCCGTTAAGCTGCTGAATGAGCAGAGGTCTGGAGGTTCTGTAGTTACCATCAGTGTTTTGCAGTTGTTGCTGTCTAGAGAGGTGCTTGCATAACCATGTTTGTTAGGAAGTGGTGAAGTCCATGACTCTGCTTGGAATCAGTAGGATCAAAAAATAGATAGCAACTCTGCTACTTAAACTTTGAAGATGTCATCAATATGTTTCATTTATGGTATTTTTTGCTTAGCTGTTAAACTGTATGAGAGCATGGAGGGCACCACAAATGCCTGTTTAGATCCATGTTAGTTCACACAGCACCAGTTTACTGAGGACAGTTGATATAATAGTCTAATTTTTTAATAATTATAAAGTCTCTCACTGAGGGTTGCAGGCTACAAGGAAAACTATCCAAGCTCCTAAACAATTAGGACTTCCTTGGGCAGCTAACTCCCTCCCACAAATTCAATAGCCCTAAAGATGAATACTAATTAGAAGAAAGTATGTGCCAGACACTCAGCTGGTGGAGAAGGAAATCATTCTCTTCCCTGCAGTGCTGCCAGGTTCACTTACATCAGATGAGAGTCTGACCAAATGTCCCGGAAGACAGTGTAGTGCCTACAGAAGATCAATACAGGAGAGCCTAAACCTTGGGACCATCAGAATACTAAATCTGTCAGGAAAGCTGCCTTCAGAACTTCATCAGAGATGGCTTTATCACCATAATTATGTATCTGAGCCATCCAGGACACATGACCATGTGCAATAAATGACTGTAATCTGTGGTAGTAGGCAAGGGAGAAGTAATTAGTGGTGCAGAGTATACAGTTAAATAGCTCTTTTTTTTCTCCTCTACCTATTGGTTCAAGTTAATATCATTCATGTATCTTCTAAGATCAAATTACCTGAACTAATAGGTAACATTTTCCCGATGTGCGTTCATGAGCAGACTGTTGTTCTAAAGCAGACCTGAGACCATCAAATGTTTGCCAATAGAAAAGTTAATTTTGGAATGAAGTGTAGGTGTTTGGAACATCTGTGCATTCCCTTGACTAATGTCTTCTTGTCAGCTGATTCTCCATAGACTTTGGCAATCATATTTGTACCCTAAAGAACCAGCTGAGCAGACATACCCCAGCAGAAAACAGAACTTGGCTGCCAATTTCACAGCTTCTCTTTCATGATACTGAAGTATCTTTGGGAGGAAATCACTCTGTGTGTTGTCTTGTCCTTACACTGGAATTCTGTGCCATCAACAGAGTGAAGGGAGGCTGTTGCTGTGGTCAGGCAGATCCTAGTCCTGTAGCAGTTCTGCCTGAGAGAAGTTCCTTTTGAATGAAGAATTCAATCAGAAATCCTATAGCTTACTAATGATTTTAACTACCACAGACTACCCCTTTGCACTTCTCTTCTGCAGTGTTTCGTGTTAATCCTGGAGACACAAGTGGTTTGGGCTCTACAGTGCTTTGGTGGGATGGCATTAGGAAATGGCTTTAAATCGAGAAGTTAAAGCTTTCTTATTTGTCTCCATTTCCTTTTCGAGCCTCTTCTGCAATGCTCTCAGATATCTGGAGATTTTGAAGGTCTGTGTGATCTGCTAAGGAGTCCTCACTTCTGCACCCATTTTAGGGAGGCCTTCAGCCATTTGTGAGACTGTGGGAGATCTTCCCTCTCCCCTGCTCCATGCACTGTGACACCCTTGCCAGGAGGCAGTAGCAGGGAGATATTTACCTCTTGCCTACTTGCAGGAACTGCAGTCACTGAGCTGAATGGTTCCCAGGGAAGAGATTTTCAGCCCCAGCTGGGACCTTACTGTCTAATGGTGAAAGTTGGTGCCTATTGTAAGACTATTAAACCACCACTTTACATTGCCTGATATTACTGGGATTATCAGAATTCTGAACAGCTTTACAATGGCAAGATGATTATGCTGTCCAGATAATGCATGTATTTGGGTCTACTGTCTGCCCTAGAATGCTCTCCCTGTTCACTGAACAAGTGGTCTTACAGATAAACTCATCTGTAGATATCATGTTCATATATTTAGCCAACAGCGCTAGAAGAAAATAAAACTTCTTTAAAATCACCTGGCTATGAACAGTAAGTCTACTATAGATACAGACTGGGCAAGTTTACTCAAAAGACTCTGTACAATTAAGCAGTGGTCAGGGATCAGAAGGAAAGCCTGGCCTGAGCAGTTTGAGGGGTTGCAGGCTTTGATTCACATGCTTTCCACTCAGAACAACACAAGGTGATTATATTCCTTGCAGCACTTTTAAAGTCTTGCCTTGAAATTCTGCCCAAGTGATATAAAAGCTTTCAGACATCAGAGAGCCCAAATTCACTGTCCATATGCCCCTGAATTATTGAAGAGTGTGGAAAACCGTTTGCCTGGGTGTAGTGGCAATCCACAGTCAATAGGGAATTTGGAAACAGGTGATAAGTCTTCAAAAAAAGGCTTCAATGCAGAAAAAGCAGTTGTGCCTGTCTGCTGTTGTTACAGTTAGTGTTAGACAGCACTTCAGATGCATTTTCAGACATCACAGAAATGACACANGTTGCTGGTCTTGCAGGAGGGGTGACCTGGGGGTTTTGTTTAATTCCTCAGTGGTCTGATCTGATGGGCCATCTCTTTTCTGCTCCTGGTTGTCTTTTGTCTGTCAGTTTACAAATGTCATGACTGCTGGTAATGACTACCTCTGGCTGGCATTTGCAGAGAGTCTATCACAAAGTGTTGCCTGCCTTGCTTTTGGGGCCTGTAGACATTTCTAGGCAAAAAAAAAGTCTTGACATTTTTCTTGTTCTGGGTAGCTGCACTTGTGCATTGAGAAAAGTAAGGCTCCAGTTGTCTTTTTTTTTCATGAGCGTTGCTCCATGACTGCTGATAATGGTAGCCTGCCAGTAAGAGTATCTTTTATTGTGAATATTGTGTAGAATGAGCTCTGGGATTTTCATGCCATTAGAAGTGATACAGCAGTAATTTATAAGGTACTCTCGTGTTTTGATATGGATTGGTTAGGCTATAGGTTTATAGAATCTCTTTGCTACAGTATTATGGTCTTGAGAGGATAAAAGAAAGTTTCTGAATAGAAGAGAGACTGATGCCCATGCCCTTTTAAGACACTGAACAGAATGACTTCAAAAAGTTGAGAATCTGCAGAGGGAAGGCAGTGTTTTGAGAAACAGAAGCTTCCACAATTTACTTAATTATTAGAACTCCTCTCTTTAAACTCCTGATATACTAGAAATTTACCTTTTACATAACATGAGTGTTCCCAAATGTAGTTTACTACTGACTTTCATATGGCTTTGCTATTGCTATAGGGATTATTTTATCCACATTTCAAACTAGTATGGCAGCAAAATGGGGCTGTGTTTGCTCTGTGTTATTATTTGAATGGTAGGGAAAGAGTCTGAAAGCTTTTTAAGAATCCACACTCTTAGTAGTTCTAGCAGTACAATATTTAAAGCAAAATCAGACATTACTGCATAGTGGTGAATTCTGAAAATGCAAATTTTAGTTTTGTAAGGCCAAAATTAAGAAATAGAGTGAAAATTTGATTTCCTTCTCCCCATCAAGGCTGTAGAATCCAGCAGTTCCTGCAAGAACCTCTTAAAAACGTTTCCACTATTCACTGGGTGCTGAATACTTCAGAAAATCAGGTCAATTCCTTAGGTTTCCAAATACAGATTTAGGATCCTAAATATAAGCATGTTATTCAAAAAGAAATCAGCTTCTTTTTATATAGATTGTGAAGCTACAATCAGATCCACTTATTCTATTTCCAGTTCTTACGGAGGGCAACAATTGTATTTAGTTCCTGCTTTATGTATAAAATTGTCCTTCCTTGCAGGTGAGTAGGTGTGAGTCTGTAAGTCCCTCTGGGTACTTGCCTTTCCTTATTATTGTAATGTGCTATTTTTCTTCACTCCCAGCAATCTGGGAAGAGAACTTGCATTTCCTCAGCTTTGCTTGTGTACAGACAACTTGCATTTCCTCAGCCCTGCTTAGGTACAGAAAGCTGTACTTTCCTTCAGATCAAACCTTGTCAATGTCCTATCTCCAGGTTTATTCTTTCTGAGAAACCTCAGAGATGTTCTGGATGTAAAACTTCTCCAGAGGCAACGTTTTTTGCATCTCACCTGCCCTGTAGTCAGCCCCTTTCCAGTCTCGCTCCTACTGCAGCCCTTGGCTTTGTCTCTCTGATTCATACATGAGAGGAAAATTGCAATTTCCATAAGGTGTGCTATACCTCCAGCAGTTTATTTTAATTCTTAAAGTAACTCTATTTACTCTTGGGTGACGTACCCAGGAAGAGCTTTTTGGGTGAGGTGCCCAGGAAGAGCTTTGTCCTAAAATAGACCAAATGACTGTGAACAGCACAATAGAATAGACTCTGAAAGAACATGCAGAGAATATGCAATTAACAGTATACTTAATCTTTAGCCTTTACTGTGAAGGCAGTGTTTTCTGCTGATCTGCTTCCATGTCATCAGATTTTTCTCTTCCATAGGGTTGCTAAACCAGAGAGTAATAAGAAAGCCTGCATTTTCTCTACCACCTTTTATCCTAATGCTGCTTACTTAGCAAGAATTCTTTTGCCATAAATCGAAGCATCTCTAAACTTACTCTGCTTTATCTCAGCTGAGAACCCTACCCTGGTAAATATATGACCCATTAACAACATGTGTATAAAAATACATACACAAGTGAGTTTTCTCACTTCTGGAATCAAATGGAGTGAATATGGCATATGTTTAGCCACTGCAATTAGGGACTTTGAATGGTTAAGTATGTTCCACACCTGAAGAAATCTGCTGGAAAAGCTTATTTGTGCATTCTGTATTTACAAATACCTTGTAGGAATCTGGCGTGAGTGCAGGTGCTGTGCTCTGAGCCCTTAAAAGTGTACAACTCAAATAGCTGGGTGCTAATGGCCATCTGGGAATTCAGCTGGCAAAGAAGGAGCAGTGCGCTGGCACAGAGCTGTTGGAGCTGTTTACTGCACTAGCTGTCCCACTGCTTCTCTGTGCAGAGGAGAGCGAGGGTGCATGCAATAATAATCCTACAAGGATAGACAGCATGCTGTAGATCTCATTTCGTGCTGCAGAAGCTTCTCCTGAGTGCAATCAGCCTTCAAAATCAGAGGCACACGTGTCCCTGCCCCCTGTGGCTGCAGGAGGGCCAGCACAGCTGCACTGGGAAAGCTACCGGGCCTTATGACACAGTCAACAAGCAGCAATGGCAAAGGACTGTTCTCTGTCTCAGCATTTCCAAAACAGAGCACCTTTGTAGAGGGGCAAGCTGCAGACTCACTGAACCGGAGCTCAAAGCTGGCTGTGAAGTTGAGCCTCTGGAAGACAGAGTGCACTGGCAAAGCAATGCAGTGGAATCTATCACTGTGCCAAACTTCCAGTAATGAAAATTTCATTGTAATGTACCACTGATTCAATTTCTTAATCTTCCAAATAGGAAGTGTCTTTTAAAAAAAAATAATAAAAAATTAATTCTTTCCTTCCTGTCTGTTGCATAAGTTGGGTCTGTAAGGTTTAAAACAAAATTAATGATTTTCAAATTGTTGAATCCACTGAGTGCAACTCAGCAGCTTCCCTTTAACTGTTTTATGGAGACACAGGCCTCTTGAGATCACTTAGTAAGGAATTTTTTTATTTTTTTTAAAATTTGCTCAAGGCAAATTTATCCCAAGTGTTGAATCTATCCAGCTGTAGCTGCGAAAAGGTCTGATTTCCTGATTGCCAGCTTAACAGTACTTGAACCAATTCATGTAGAGAAGTGGGGATCAGCATTTACCAAAAACTAGGGGTCCATTTCTTCAGTTGTGCTTGCAGGCATTTGTTTTTATAAGACAATTTCTGGCTTCCCATTAGTGAGAGGAAAAGAAGAGCTGGAATCAGTGAGTCAGATCCTTAATTACTATAAATTGCCATAGCTTCCTAGGTTCCTTCTTTGAATTTTCAGCTGGCTGTGCTGGATCAGCCCCAGCCCTAGATATCTTAACCATCAGGTACAGATGTGATTTGTGAACTTAAAGCTTATGTCTCAATCCTTCTTTGTTCCACTCCAGCAATGGCAAGAGGTTCTAAGGGAAACATTGATGTTTCATTTCAGTTAGACCAAAACCAAAGCTGGTTTCTTGACCTAGGGGAATCTGCAACATAAAGGCAAAATGCCGATGTGTGTTGTGCCTTTCTTGAAAAGAGAGTGCATTTGTCTGTTGACTCATGCTATTCCTACTAACAGAGGAATAAAAATACTATTTTTGGTAGGGAGGATATGGATTAGCAGTCTTAGAAGTAGGGATTTGCTGTTGCTTAGAACTGTCAGTTGAGAGTTAGCAATTTCTTTTCATTTCCTGCTCCACAGTCCTATCCTACTGGATGGGAGAGTGGAAGAAAGGTTTGGCTGCCTACACCTGAGCCCTGGAGACAGCTCCAGGAAGTGGAAGGCAGAACTTGACAGGGACTCTTCCTTCCTCCCCACCCCTGTACACAAAGTGTAGTGGCAGTGGTGGAGGGTTTGTGTCTGTTCTCCCAGACTAGGTGGCAACACTCAGGAATTTTCCATTGAAATAGATTGCAGTTAATTAAATTTGCATGTTCTGGGAAATCTGATTTTTATTCCCCTTCGTATTACTCCAGAAAATTTCAGTTCTACAGAAATGCTTTAATCTTTTTTCAGAGAAACAGAATTTGAAGTACAACACTTCTGATCTGTCCAAAGTAGAAGTTCAGTGCTTGGTGGGAATTGCACTGGCACTTCCTTTGACTCTTGCTTTTGCAGGCAACTTGCAGACAGGTTGTCTCCCATGATGGAGCTGATGTAGTCCATGGCAGTGCACGCTTGCTCTCTGTTTGGGGCAGAGAAAATTTGCTGTTCTAGCTTTAGCTGGCCACTCCTGAATTCAGTCGAGCTTTGGATTCTGGAGTAGAAGATGCCTCAAATACTCCCCGTGTTTCTAGGTGTGCACCTTCATTTAGACCTTAAGTATCAGGCTAATGAACACATCTAGTTCCTTTCCCCTCTAAAGGAAAGAGTGGAAATGACCTAAGAATGCCTTTATGGTTGTGGTTTCCTTATGTTGGCATTTGCCACAGCATCCCTGGAGAGCAGATGGAGACATGAATGCTGATAAAAAGGAGGAAGCAAACAGGAGCACTGAGAGCAGGAGCATTTTGCTGCCAGAGGTATTTCCTTCCTCTGACTTTTTATTCAGTGCTGTATAATCATGCCCTTTGTACTGGCATGGCTGGTGGTGGCAGATGGACTGGTCATGGCAGCACAGAAACTACAGCTGTTAGTATGTGGCAAGCGCGTTAGCTGTCATGCTCTACGACACAGCCAAGAACCAACCTGCAAATAGTTGTAGGCTGAGATTCTGCCCAGCTGTTCTGAAGAAAAGTTGGCATTGAAAACTTCAGAGAGGCAGGGAATTTGTAAGCAAGTCTTATTAAAATGGTCTGTAGAATTATTTCTGTAGCATTGCAATGTTTCTTTCAATGTGCAGTTATTGATTATTTCCACTGGTTTTGCCACTTTTGTTTTTGCTGTGTGTCTCTGTCTGCGTTCCCAGCTTGAACCACAAAGTGGATATTGCACAAGGCATTGAGAATGAATTTGCCCCACTCAGCTGGCATGAAGAAAATTCAGTTAAACCCCGGTGTTAAACTTAACAGCATGCAATATATCCCACAGCTTCCCAGTAAAGGATTCCTCCTAAAGGCCTAAGAAATAGCTGTGTTTTATTAGGTTAGGAGCTCCACTAATGCACCCCCAAATCGACAGTTTCAGCATTCTTGTGGTGCTAACAATACAGGAGCTGTGCTGCAGAAGTGTTGCTGTAAATTCAGGGCTTAAACCATTTCACAGGAGTAGTGAATCTATCTTGCTTCCCCTATAAACATCTGCCTCTCTCCTCTGGATAAGTGTCTAACCTTTTCTCACCTTATTGTTCTTTCTTGCACCTCTGTGCTTCTGCCCCTTTCCTGTTTCATTGCATGGCTCAAGGTGGGCTTCTTGATTTAACCAGAGGATTTTAGTCAAAGGCAAATCTTGACAGCACATAGACTGGCAGAGGGTCCGTGGGGGTACAGATCTTATAAACATGGTAAAAGTTCCACACCAGAATGAAAAGTGCTTTTCAGTTTGGTTTGATTTGGGGCTTTAAAAAAAAAAAAAAAAAAAAAAATTTGGCCAAAGATTTGTCATTCCTGTGAGGGATATCTCATTAGTGAAGACAATGAGAATTGGAGATATTCTTCCCCAGATCTTAAAGGTAAAAACTGCAGCATGACTTGGAAATTATCTGATCTGGAGAGCATAATGAGAATAGCTCTGAGACATCTCTGCTATCCTATAGGAAGATTAAATCCAAGCGTTGTTGACAAACCAGTGGTTTTTACTAGCTCACCTGTTCCAAAGAGAGTTTTTTTCTCTAATCTCAATGCTACCATCAAGTTTCATTCAATTTCTGTACTCCCTTTAGTAAAATTTGTGCAATATCTCTTTAAAATTAGTCTCATAGGCTCTAATAACTTATTTAAATGTTTGAAAACAATTTAAGAATTTCAGCTCAATAATTTTACATAAATTGAGTTTTATCAAAGACTGTGTTCATACAACAAATACACACACACTCTTTCTCTGTCCTTTCTCTTTTTAAAACTCTGGCATTTTCAAAGGGCAGGGAAGTCACAGTGAAAGTATCTAAATGAAAAGAATCACTTAGATAATGCCCAGATTTAAACCAAAACCCAAAAAATATGTGTGCCCTGTTCATTCTTCCCCTTAGTTTGTGCTTCCAACCCAAGTTAACCTTTTCCCTGTCAACTCCACCTAGATCTGTTTGAAAGCTACATTATGTTCTCCTCCTTTGTAGCCTTTGATCTATGGATTCCTTCTGCATGTTAAAACTGCTCCTAATTTCAGCTTCAAGTTTATGATGATATTAATGACAAATGCTCTGTGTAGGGTACATCTGTAAGAATTGCCTTTCAAAGGATCTTTTCACTCATAACAGAACTGTCTTTGACATTTTAATTTTTATTTTGTTTGTTTGTTTTAAAAGAATTGTTTCCAGTTGGAGAAAGGCTCTGAATGTTAAGATGAAAGGAGGAGCTGCTTGAAGGACAAAGCAAGCCACTTTTTCCTTCACATTAGTTAAGGATCAATCATCAAAAGCTCTTCTCTGTTACAAATCTGCGTCATAAGAAAGTGAATTAGGACAGCAATAGTAATTGTATTAGATTCTTTGAAGTGATGATATTCCATAGCAGCTTCACAACCAGTCTAGTCAAAGTGGCATTGATCTGCCAGAAATTACTAGCTCTAATTCAACAGGGATCTCTGCTCAGAGAGGAGCAATAATGTTAGCAGCACAAGTCATACCCAACTTCCTTATGGTAATACCTTTTCTCAGTGAAGGGCACCAAAGCAGCAATTGTCTTATAAGATCAATGGTATTTTTTGAGGAAAAGTAGCTATTGATCCTTTGATGATGTTAATTTGCAGCTCATTTATTACCATACAAATGAGGGAAGGTTGTTCTCTATGCTAGTATGAAGTTCTTTGCTAAGGGCTCAGAATCTGAGTAACTATCTCCCCGAGCAGAGCTGAAAAAGAAACTGACCCTTACATGCTCCTGTTGTCCACAAAGCCATACTCTGCCCATGTCCTCCCACTGTACCATAGCTGTCTAAACAGAAAAAAACCAAACAACTACAAATCTTTCAGCCTTCCAGAAGGCTGAAGCTGTGTAGGTTGATAAGGCAGAGTGCATCTCCAGAACAGCAAACTACTGAGCCAAAGCTGCCCTTTAACTACATGTACCCGCAGAAGAGCTGCCTGCTGCTTCCCTTGACCATCAGTTGCAAATCTTCATGCCAGTGTATTTGTACTGTCCTTCTTACTATCTTTATATGTGGAGCAATGCCACCGCCTGTCCTTGTCCTCATGTGTGAATGTCAAGATGAGGAAAGCGTAGAGGAACTTCTCTGTTGCTCATGTTTCTGATTTTAATGAGACTGGAACTCAGCCTAGACTCAGCAGCTGCACTGAATTCAGATGATTTTCCTTTCCTGCACATATTTTATTTTCTGTAACCCAGGAAAGTAGTTTAAATCACATTTAGTCATGCAACAGAGTGGTTTTGTTCATGTGAAACCTTTCCCAGTTAGAGCAGAGTCTGCTTTGTCATTCTTTCCATCTAAGAAAGGAGATTTTGATATTGTGACTTGCACCTGCTTTTCATGTGGTCCAAAGCTAAGTCTTCATATCTGAACACTGCTGAATTTCATGAGTTCAAAACTGGAACTGAGCTTTCTGACAGAAAGTCTTCTCCAACAACACCCTTCTGAAGTAGTATAAGAGATCTCCAGCTATTCCTAAGAGGAGTGGACAGTGTTTTGACTTAGCATAAAACAAAACAGTTGTATCAGTTTTACATCCTCAAAGAACAACTAACAATGGCAGCACAGAACACATTTGTGCTGATGTGAACTGCTTCTATTATATACTGAGTTCCTGCTGTTTTCCATTCAGGCTGTATCCCACGAGCAGCATTTGGAACAGAGCAAAACCAAGTAATTACCTGAGAGTGTGGCTTCCTACCAAACAGAAATAACAGAGCATAAACTATGAGCCTTGTATCAGCTCATGCAATGCTGAACTTAAGTGAGCTAGTCCAATGCAGGAGAGTGAAGAGGGAAGGCTGTTTTCTTCCTAATTAAAAAAGAAATGTGTTGCAAGCACAGAAAACTTAGGACTGACTCAGGAAACAGAGAAATAGTTCTTGAATTATGATTTTGTTTAGATAGAATGGCAGAGTTCTGAAATCACATTTCAAGGCACTTAGTTTTTTCTAGTTTTATCAAGTACTCTTAGCTGTACTAGAGCTTGTAAGGAGCAGGTATAAGATAATCCTGAGACCTTTCTCCCAAAGTGATAACTCAACTGTTTCTCACCATGAAAAGTGAAAAATAAAAGCTGAGGATTCTAGTTGAGTAAGGGAATAGGATGGGACTGGGGAGTTGTTTGTGCTTTGGGAGACTTTATAGGATTGGAGATTTTGTTTGTTTGAGGAGGTTGGGGCATTCACTATATCCCATTTTCCATTAGCAGATTCTTTCCTGATACCTTCAGCAAACAAAAAAGGTGCAGATTTTTTCCCAGAAAATAACTATCATTCATACATATGCACATGTCCACCAGAGCACTCTTGAGGTTTGGTTTAAAGACTGCCCTTGATTTCAGCAAACTTCATAGCAGTTCCTGAATGCAGACCAACTACTCTCTGAAATCACAAGCCCAATATCTTACTTTTGCTTTGGTTTTTTTTTTTTTTTTTTTTTTTTTNCACACAGGATTTTCACTGTTTTATCTGTGGCAGGGCAGAGCAGACCTTTTCTGTGGTGGTGTTGCTTGAAATCCATTGTCTCAATGGCCTTTCCATTTCTTAAATTCATAGACAACTTCTAATATTTTAAGGGCTTAAAATTCTTAGCTGCTCTAAAAATGAGGAAGTTACAGGGATTAGTTATCCCTGTTTTGTAGCAAAGAAATCAAAGGACAGAAATGAAGATATCCTCTATTTCTTAACTGGAGCACTTGGAAGAGATTTGCTTAAGAAAGCCAAAGGAGTCAGATTCAGGATTATGGCTGCACACAAAGCTACATTTGCCAAAAACCATTGAGGGGTTTCTGTGTTTTGTTGCATTTCGGTTTTGTTTTAAACTGCTCTCAGTTATTCTTTTGTAAAAGGATATAAGAGTATTTAATCTCTGAACTTGGAATACAGTCCCTCAATTCTTGGCTGTGCAGGACATCATATGCTTGTCCTGCTCATCCTGCTGCAATTAGAAGGAAGACTGTATAGACTCTTATGGCTGACAAGTAGCTACCATTAACAGAAATTTGTGTTAGGCTTGATCCATGGATGTTTAAGAAATTGAGACTTTTTACATTTTAACTAACTCAAGCCTTTTGCAAGTCTTGTATCCTTAGTAATATACTTGTTGGTGTTGATTGCACAGTTGTTATCCTGACTTTCAGCAGCTAACTTATTTTACACTCAGTAGCAACACAAACTAATGCTAATTTACTGATTATGTGTTTTGTACTGAAATCAGAATAAGTCTATTTCTATTTTCAACTATTCAGAAACACCTTCTTTGGACCTGGTTTTCTCATTCTTGCACAGAATACCTTTGGCAGTGAATGGGAATTTAATGAGTAAACTATTGGATCTGGCTCTTAGGTAACCTGGGTTTAGGGCTGTGGACAGATTTGCATAGTCAGTTTTTTGTGTTAGGGACAAGGTAATAATGTTTCTTCGTCATCCTTTACAATGAGGTATTTGATTGGCTGAAATTCTCAGTAGCACCAGTGTCAATTTTCCTTTTGCAAAGGACAGTGAGATCTATGGAGTCTAGATAGCTCATTGTGGGAAAAAAATAAAAGGAAACAAGGAAAAAAAGGGGAAAAGGAAGTATTTTGGTAAGCTTTTTTGTCTGTTTTTTAGAAACTTTTGAAGAAATGGGTATTCTTTCTTTATTACCACCACCACCACCATTTTAATTTCTTATTCTTTTTTGTGTGACTTCCTTTCCTTTATTTGTATTCCATTTGAGGAATACAAAAAAGGTTGGAAAATTTTACTGGAAAGAATACATGGAGGATAAAAATATCATGTATTAATAAATGAGAAACAGGAATTGTTGCCTGGTTTATGAAATTTTTCAAGCTAAAATAAACCAAAACCCAAACAAACAAAAAAAAAAACCCCAAACCTTTCATGTTTAAAAGGCTCTTTTCTGCCAGGTTCTAAGCTCTCAGGTTCCAGTCACGTCCTCTGCCTAGCTTCTTATGACTATCAACAGAACCATTTACTCTGAAAGGACTTCTTAGGCAATTAAGTCAAGCATGTGTTTAAAGGCGTTGTTGGTTTAAGATGAAAATGGTCAGCAGCTGTTAGAAACAAGTCCTTAAGCCTTTATTAGAATGCATAATTAATCTTCAGACCTGATGAGAAGGGAAATATTAATTGGGTTATTTTCTGCCAGATCTTAAGTGGAAGTGGCTTCATTTTGTCTAAATCAAAGTAATTAAAAGAGACTAAAAATGTAAAGTTGATGCTGTAGAGAACTGCATCTAGGCAATTCTGCTCTGCCAAGCAAGTGGATTTCAAGCAGGAAAAGCATTCTTTTTGAAAGCAAAGAAAATGTTACTGGTAGGATGTTTCTTCTAATCTTTTTGGAATTGGGGATTTTTTTTTTCCTTACCTTCTGAATGGCAGCATATTCAAGTTCCCAACTAGATGCTGTTATTAATTTTAGAATCCTGATTGGAGTCAAAGTAGGTCTTGGTACTGGTGCTAGACCAGGCTGATAGAACTTTTTGGAATTAGAGTTTGACAGAAATGAAATCATGCCAGCTATACTGTGTGTGTTAGGGCTCTGTATAAATAAGCATAAATCTCTTAGATTCTTCAACAATAGTAGGGACAATTCTCTGAAGCCTTAAATGTGGAAACCAGAAGCAGAATTATATTGGTTATGGATTTGAATTTGGATATAAATGTCAAACTTCTTTAAAAGGTAATGATTTTGGCTTGGGGTTCTACTCTTCTTTCTTTTTTCTTTTTCCCTGATTTTAAAGTGAACAGTAAAAGCACCTCATAAGGAAAAGATGATGTCTTGGGCAAATCCAGTTAATGGACAGTTAATATAAAATTAGAATGAATATAACATCATGGTTTTAAAGTGATTTAATTGACTTGTGGGCCCCACTCCTCACTTCATCCCTCCTCTGGGATTATCTAAAAAATCTCAAGCTATCCTTAAGGCAAATCTTCTTCCTCCATGACAGCCTTGTCTCTGAGTCCTTAAAGGTAAGTGAGAAGGATTAGTTCGGTTGTGCTTGGGAAGTAATTGACTGAAGATAGGAAGTAATGACAATGCATTAAAATATGCTTCTTGTTCAAATAGCACTTGTATGACTGCATAAGGAAAGAATGGAGATGTAGAGCCATTCAGAGCCTATCTAGGGTTTATGATATCCTGTGCATTGCTTCAAAAGGTTTACATCTAATGGTTTGACAAGGCAGGCACAGTTTGCAAATAACACTTTGTGGAGTGAGAGTTGGCTTTCTCCCAAAACCAATGGAGGGAAACAAAGTTTACATTTTAGTTTTTTATAGTTGGTTAAAAGCAATAAATATGCAACAATGTTATTGCATTTCAGTGATTTTTACAGCGTTATACTGAAATCATCTCATAAGCACAGCCAAGAGCACCGATGTTCCTATGCAGATAAGTGGTGCTGGCCATGCAGCTGTACTTGAGGTGAGAATGAAGCCTGCAGGGTTTCAGGCCCATCACTACCTTGGAATTTTCACACTGTCATGCAATCCTTATCCATGTTCAGAAATTAGCCTCAAGGCAAGAGGTGAATTGAAATACTGACCCAGCTTCAAATCACTGAGTGCTGTTAGCAATCCAATGAAACCTGTCTTTCGCTGTGGGACTTCTGAAAGGGAAAAAATAGTTGATGAAATGAATACAGTGTGAAAATACTCTCTTAATTGCCAAATGATGAAAGAATACAGTGAACTATAGCATCCAGATGGTCCTGCCTTTAAAATCAAGAGTGCAGAATGGAATGCCACTTCAGGGAATGCTTCCTTTAATTTGGCTGTTAAGGGCTCTTACGGAAGCAAGCTGATATCTGACTAAAAATGGACCAAGTTTTCAAAACTGTTGAGTATCTTCCCTTATTGAGATCAGAAAGTCATCTTAAATGCCTGTCACTGGATTTTTAGTGGGGAGAGGGTCCCCATCCTGAGATTTTAACTAAAGTTAAGGGAGAAGCACAGCCACATCTTTCAGAAGGTACAGAAAGGGTTCGTTGCGAGCAGAGAATTGCAGGAAACAAGCTGGATTCTTGTCAGAATGGGAAGGCAGATGGCCACAGCTGGGCAGCTGTGGGTGCAGGTGGGTAGAGTGAGACAGGGAGGACAGATGCCCCTCAGCTGAGTGAGGTGCACTCCGACCAGAGGTGGGCTAAAAGACACCTGAGTTTTGTTGGCCTGACATTGAGGGTGAGGGATAGGATGATGGCCTGAAGAAACCTCAGCTCTTGGGAGGGTGGTAGCAGATGCTGAGATTCTGCACTGCCATGCCATGTGCAGCCCCTGGACCATCTATGCTGGCAAGTGCCTGGCAGTAATGTCCAAAACTGGGCAGACTGTGAATTGCAAAACGTTAAGGATGTTTCCAAAGAGCTGAGGGTTGTTCCATAGTTGGATCACCAACATATAATTAAAACAGCTTTCAAAATGAAAGGGAGAGTTGCATTATGTCTCCCATTTCTGGGCCCTGGTCCAGCTAAGCAAGAAGTACATGCTTAATTCTGAAGAGTGAATAACTTTGATACCTAGTTCATGTGGGTTTAAATTATTTGAGCCCTTTGCTAGATTGGGGTCATTTTTATTATTTTTTTCTCTCTCTCTAATTAGTGTGACTGCTTAGCAAAGATAGATCCCTTAGTGGTAAGTCACCACTTTATATTTCCTTTATAACATTTCCCAACTGATTTCTTTCGTAAGATCACTACCAATTAACACTAATCTTCCTGTGGACATTGGCAGACTTTAAATACTTTCTGATGTTTATGGACTACATTGAACTCAAGTTAGTTTCAGACTGCAAGACAAGGGACATGGGGTTGGGGTTGAGTTTTTCTGTAACATCACAGTTCCATTTCTTTAATAATGATTCTTTGGTACTGAAGACATTTCATAGGGTCAGAGAGCTCCAGTTATTTCATTAGAATGAAATGGAGAGTACAGTTAAGTCATTAAGTAGCCTGTAAATCCCTGCTCTTGCATGCAGACTTTTTTCCACAGTGATTTATTCTAAGCTTAGAATAATCTCTTTAGAATTTAAAGTGCAGTAAACAAGACCAAACTTCATGTTGCATCAGAGCTTGCAGATCGAACTTGGTAGAATCATTGCAGGGCTAAATCTGATGTGCTCTGTTATAGAATCATAGAATCATAGAATGGGAAGGTTGGAAGGGACCTCAAGGATCAGCTAGTTCCAACCCCCTGCCATAGGCAGGGACACCTCCCACTAGTACAGGTTACTCAAGGCCTCATCCAATCTGGCCTTGAACACCTCCAGGGAGGGAGCATCCACGACCTCCCTGGGCAACCTGTTCCAGTGCCTCACCACCCTCACTGTAAAGAACTTCCTCCTAACATCCAGTCTAAATCTCCCCTCTGCCAGTTTAAGCCCATTGCCCCTTGTCCTGTCATTGCAGGACCTTGTAAATAATCCTTCCCCAGCCTTCCTGTAGGCCCCCTTCAGATACTGGAAGGCTACTATCAGGTCCCCTCGAAGCCTTCTCTTCTCCAGGCTGCAGAGCCCCAACTCTCTCAGCCTGTCCTCATAGGAGAGCTGCTCCAGCCCTCTGAGCATCTTTGTGGCCCTCCTCTGGACCCGCTCCAACACTTCCATGTCCTTCCTGTGCTGAGGGTTCCAGAACTGCACACAGTACTCCAGGTGGGGTCTGACGAGAGCAAAGGGGCAGAATCCCCTCCCTTGCCCTGCTGGCCACGCTTCTCTTGATGCAGCCTAGGACTCGGTTGGCTGTCTGGGCTGCATGTGCACACTGCAGGCTCATGTTGAGCTTTTCATCAACCCAGACTCCAAGGTCCTTTTCCTCAGGGCTGCTGTTATGGATTCTCTGGCAATAAGATAGAAGAAGGAAAGGAGTGGGAAGATCAGTGGTTTGGTTTTGATCTCTTGGGACATTCTGTAAAGCAGTAAGGCAATAATCCAAAATTAATGCAGTGACCATGGTAATAGTGGTGTGAGAACATGTTCAGATCCATTAACTCCTAATTCCAGCCACTGTGGAAGGGCTGAGACTGCAGTGCTTGCTCCAAACACTGTGAAATGTATTGTTGCATTTTCAGTTGTAGCTCATACCCAGCTGGTTCCGTTCTCACTCCTCCATACTTGTCTGACTACCTGGCTGTCTGAATACCTTAAAGCAATACCACAGAGTGGACCATAAAACACAGGTAATATGCTGGTGACAGCAGAGTGGCTTTCCATTTTTGTATTCCCAAAATATTGTTTCCTGTTAGAGTCAAATGAAAAAATATCTCTCTCCTAATTTATTTCTCCTTTGGTGTCAAAAAAAATCATCACTACTGTGTTTTCAGGACTTTTCCCCTTCAGAAAGCAAACTATGAGAAAAAAATAAGTATATGTTGACTGTGGCAGAATGGTTAACCCTGTAGCACAGCCTTGATCTGAATTTTCTCAGTAACGCTGGTGGAAGGACCAAGAAATATTTTGTTGCTGCTATTCTTTTGTTAAATGATCCTAGTGAGAATTAATCTGAGATCAGCATTGTGTTTATACTCGTGGCTTGAAAATATAGTACTGTTTTTCCATCCTGTCCCAGGAATATTGTTATTTTCATTTGCCTTTCTGTGTGTCTGTCAGACCCAGGATCCACAGACCCACAGTGACTGGTATGAGGAGGCTCAATGGCTATCTGTCTTACTTTGGGTTTTAATATTTTAGAGATATTTTAGGAGAGGAACAGCTACCTTACTTTGTGTGACACGTTTTCCTTCTTCTCCAGATGGGAAGAATCAGGAATGGGATTTGGGCTTTGTGGGAATATGTGTCTTGTTTTGCATCTTGAAGGAGCATCAACAGAATCTGGAGTATCTCCAGATCTCTCTACTGCAGCATTTGGAGAGCATTTAACTGTTCATCCCATTTGTCTAGTGCATTCTGGATGCTAAATGCCTACCTCCACATCAGGCAGGCCCTGAGCTGCTGATGCAACAGAATCTGTCATATCCCAGTGTGCAAAAGGACTTTTCCCTTTTCTTCTCTACCTGTCCTCAAGCTAAGTTGCAGGAGTTATCTGACATGAAGCTGATACATAAATGTCATCTTTTTGGGGAGTCTTAGCCTCTGGAGGCATGAACTGCTTTGAGGCCTGGCTTGAGGCAGAAGGACTTTGTGCTGTGTTCCAGGTTTGCATCCCTCTGAAAACACTTGGCCTAGAAAAGAATATCCTAAGAGGGGAGAGACCACAGGACGCTTCCATTCCTCTCATGCTATTCAGAGGAGATGTGTAAATGAATTGGTGCTTGGAAGCAGCCTGGTTGCACTGTCTCTTTGATTTTGTTTTTTTCCTAAGGAAGTTGAATAATTGTTAAACAAAACAACCTCATTAAATCAGAATGTGATTAAACTAGCCTGGTTCCTTCTGCCTACATTATATTTGCTAGCTCTTTTTGCATTTCTGTTGTGTGCAACATCTTTTACTTGTATCATTTTTGTTGGTGAAAGGGTAAGCAGAAGGGAAAAATGAACTTTCACTGCAAATATTTGGGAAGAAGGAAAACAGGCCGTGTGAGAGGGAAGTATTTGAGCTATGTGCTTTTGAGTGTTGCTGCAATAGCTGGCTGTGTTTTACCTTGAATACACAACACAAGAGAGAAAAGTTAGGATTCTCCTCACTCGTAAATAAAAGATTTCCTGCTACCCTACAGACTACCTCATTTTCTCCCAGCAGTTCATAAAGCTGTGGCATGTCAAAAAAAGCCCTTAGTGTATTGACTTGATTTTCCATTAAAAATTAATTGCTTCCTGTTTGATGATGGTGATAAATAATGACCTTTGAAGTGTGCTGCGGTCTCAAGTACACTTAAAGCTCTCAGCCGT
The DNA here is from genome assembly GCA_013396675.1 of Eubucco bourcierii. Classification (NCBI taxonomy): domain Eukaryota; kingdom Metazoa; phylum Chordata; class Aves; order Piciformes; family Ramphastidae; genus Eubucco; species Eubucco bourcierii. The sequence continues at coordinate 282,432 of VWZE01009695.1, forward strand.
TGGCAGAATGAACTTTACTTGCAGGTGTCTGCAAGTCATGGCTTCACAGAGATGAAACAAGGAAGAAAGCTTTCTGTTGTACAGCACCACACAGAAGTTAGCTCTCTAGTTGCTCTTAACTCTTAAGTTTGAGTGACTTCATCTAGCAGGTTGTGTATACAAAAGCACTATTGTTGTCCTACTTGAGTTAGTTCCTTCTGCCCTATAAAATCTGAATTCAGTGTGTAGTTTTAAAAAACAATAAAAGCAAACAAACCCAAAATCCAGTCCAGATGTCCATCCTAGTCCAGATGTCATTCTACTGGCTAATTAGAACGCTGTCCAACCAATTTTGTTTAGTTAAATGGGGAAGCACAGAAGTGTGACTTGAAGACACAACTGAAAAAATGGCATGTTAACATTTGGACATGACCTGGGCCTACCCTGCTTAAGAACAGGCTCATGATTCCCTGTTACTGTCAACCCTTTTCTTATATTTAGAGTGCTGCAAATTGTCTCATGTCTTATTCCAACCTGTCCAGCAAGTTCTGTGTCCGAGCCTATCCTGGTCGTCCTAAAATGGACGTCAGTCTCAGCTGTTCCACATCATTCATTGCTATCAGCTCTTGCAGCACCTGTCATTTGTATCCTCTTCTCTGTATTTACTGATATTTTTTAATTGCAGATTGAATCTGAATAATATTTCTGTTGAATTTCTCTTTCTTTGTATTCTTCAATCTCCTTGGATTTTAATATTATTTTTCATACATTACAAAGCACTTTAGAAAACACAGAATCATAGAATGGGAAGGTTGGAAGGGACCTCAAGGATCATCTAGTTCCAACCCCCTGCCATAGGCAGGGACACCTCCCACTAGTACAGGTCACTCAAGGCCTCCTCCAACCTGGCCTTGAACACCTCCAGGGAGGTTGTGAAGCACAGAATCACCCAACGTGATCAAAGATCACGTTGGGTGATTCTGTGTTCCACAACCTCCCTGGGCAACCTGTGCCAGTGTCTCACCAATTAATTTAATTTAAATATTAATTAATGAGTCCATGTAAAATAAAAGGATTTATTTTCTTAACTGGACAATCTACTCAAAAGGGAAAAGACCTCTGCTTTGTTAAGCGGTTTCTCAGTTCTCTCTGTCTGGCTTTTTGCAGTGCTGCCGAAAGCTCTGCTTGCAGGTGAAGCAAAGAATGCGAACGGGGAGTGTGGGGTATCCCTGTGGAGACAATTATCTTTAAGTGTCATAGCAGTAATGTCTTTTTCTCCTCAAATTCAAGAAAGTCAAACCTTTTCTGTCTGAAAGCAAAGCAGCATCTTTTATTTAGAGGAAACTGCATGGTGGATCCCTGTGTAATTTGTTGCAGTAAGACTGCTGGATTGTGTGTGTGTGAGGGCGGAGGGTAGACAGGGGGAAATCTGCATGTAGCACATCAAATTGTTATTTAAACAGTTCTGGCAGAACCTGTCAAGGAAAGTAAGATAAATCAGGGTGAAGGCAAAAACAATTGTGTAAGGTAGTTTATACAAAGCAGTTGCTGTTATAAATAATAAAGCACAAAAAGGCATCCTTTGGAAACTTGCCAACTCATTTTTACCAGTTCTGCCTTAAATAACTGACAATTTTGTAGTACTTTGTGTTCTCACTCATTGCTCTTCCTTATCTGTGGGAATCTCCACAAGTACTCTTGGCTTCTTGGTCTGGATCATAAATCTAACTCTTTGCTTCTTGCTCTTGTTTGTTTGTTTTTGTTGTGCATCCTGCATCCTAGGACTAATCACTAAGGCTACGTTCTTTATATAGCTCTCTTGGCATCCAAGCCTCTCTTCTAGCTAAACAGAAACACAAAACCTTGGTCATTAATACACTGTTCTACTGAACCTCTTTATTCCCAGAAGAAAACAGCTGCCTAAGCCAGAAGGCTGTGCCTCTGACCAGTGTCCATCTGCATAGGCAAAGAAGGGAGATGACATGTCTTCATGTCTTCAGTGCACCTGAGGTGTCCGTTTATCACTGACCTGTCCAAAAGAGCATGAGGTGTCCCTGTGTGCCCTGGCATTGCTCTGTAATGGAGTATGATCAGCAACAGCCTGAAGCAGTCTCCTTTCCTGATGATGACTTCTGAGCACATGGGAACTGGACCATCACCTAAACAGATTATGACAGTTGTGGCAGCAGTCTGTTTCTAGTTCACACTGGTCTGAGGACCTTTCTTCCTTACAGCACTCTTGATAATATGAAGGAAGGGAGGCCAGGGAAAGACTCTGAGGATGTTATGCTGATGACATGTCATCTTCTTCCTAAATCACAGATAACTGTGAAGAACATCTACATTTTAAGGAGAAGTTAGACTGTTAAGGGATTTTGAACAAGACCATAAGAAGACATTGGCACCAACTTGTCATTCAGTTTAACAGCATGCAAATTATTAATACAGGCTTTAAAATCTTAGGGAAAATACCCATGGAAATAATTCTTTGTGTCAGGAGTAGTTACAGAAATGCTGTCTCTGATGGCCTAAATTCACTTGGCCAGCAAGAATGCTGCCAATAGCTGTATTTAGCATCAGTGCAGCACGAAAGTCCTGCTGTCCAAGACATCTGCCAATGCTAGATGAATTGTTTGGTTAAGAACAGAGAGCAGAATACAGGTGAGATTCTGCTCCCATTGCAGTCAATAATGAAATGCTTGCTGATCTCCAAGGACAATGTAATTAATATCTGGGGAAATGTTTAAACCCATGGCATCTTTAAATATTAATTAGTATCTTGAAATACCTGATTGTTTTGCACATACCTTACTTCCCCTTTCTGCTTGTATTGGGCTAATGCTCTGATTATTTAAGTCTGGAGAGTAGGATAGATAAAACCACTGTTTTAATTCTAGGATAAATATTAGACAATTATAATTTTAAAATATTGATCTCATAAACCAAAGGGTAGGTGGTGGTTTATGTACTCAAGCAACAAGACATAGTTCCTCTGTAACTGGATAAAAACAGAAAGTGGTGTTTGTTGTGATACAGTGAAATGATGGCCAAAAAATTAGCAAATGTAACCTGCAAATTACATTAATTTCTATTTGAAAACGTTGTGTTAATGTCAGTAAAATCAGTCAGCAATTCAGGAACAAACATATTTATTTTATTATCCCTCGGTAAGAAAATAATTAGTGAAGTTGTTCTGCAGTTAAAATACTTATCCAGAGGATCACTTCTCAAAAGGACAAATCCATAATAGGATTTGTTAATTTAGGTCATTCTTTGTTATTTAATTTTGGGAAACAATCACTGAGTCCTTTTAGGATACTTTAAAACTTTCAGTACCCACCAGGTGCCTTAAGCACTGCCTTTCAGCATCCACCAGGTAATAATTACCATGGAAATGGGTGCCTGAACTGAGCACTGAATTCTTCGATCAAAATCAGGCCTCTGGACAGACAAACCACTGACTGTCCTTTTCCAAGGACATAGATTGGATCCCAGTTGCCTTCAAAGACAGGGTTACAAAAAATTCCTGAGTAGGAATAGGCCCAAACTGAAAATGGATTTGACCCAGATTTGTCCCTCTGAACTGGTTGAGAAGATTAAGTGATAGCATTGAGAGATGAATGAGAAGCTACAGCAAGGGGAAATGAAGCCTCTCTTGACACAGGGCAGATGTTTAATTTTAATTGGTTAAAACAAAGCTGATCCACGGGGGACATCTTTAGTGTGGCCTTTGGGACTTTGCTTTTTTTTCCCTCTTTCTTGCCTGTCCTATAGTTACGGGCAGCCTGGTGCCTCTGGAGAGTAGCTAGGGGGTGACTTGAGGCTGTCCCCAGCAGAGCAGATATGGAACTGCCAGAGGAGGCTGCTGCCTTTCCAGGGTCATCTCCCTCTCTGCAAAGCAGCCCTGACTGCAATATGCTTGCAGCTCAGTAGCAGTCCTGCTGGTGACAGCCTGATATGATGGAGAGCAATGACAAACAGCCAGGAGGTGATGGGAATAGCTCTTGCCTGTTGTGAAAGGAAACGCTAAAAGCCAAAGAGCAGCACTGCCTAGGAGGACTCCCCTGTGAAAAGCAGCTCGAGGTTCACCTCCACTCGGAAACTGATGTAATATTAAAGAATGTGCTGTACCAGCTGGAAATGAAGTTGTAGCACTGCTGAGACAGTGATCCAAGACAAGTTGGAAACCTCCATTACCCTGCCTCATGGATACCACAGCCACGTGGAGTCAGCTTTGCCATGGTCAGATCTAACAGCAGAGCAACTGTTCAATTTATTGTTCTGAGGCCGTTTTTTTTCAGCTCTGTAAACACAACAGGAACAGGAGCTCAGCCTTGTTCTGCTAGCATGAATCTTTTCTTGACCACAGTAGAATTTGGGTTGCAAAATGGTTGGGGTGTCAACAGACTTCTACAGGATATTTGGTATTCAGGTAAGAAAAGTAATTTAATCCAAAGTGCTGTGATTAGGGCAGCCTGAAATCTGTGTAAGAGTGCTCTTCAGAGCTAGACTGAGAGAAATGAATGACTGTGCCCCATTTGCAAAGCAGCTAGTCCTGTCTCCTAGCCAACACAAACACATTTCATAAAACATATGTAGATTGTGAAAAGCTGGTAGAAAACTAGTTCAGGAGTTTCCATCCTTGCAACTTGTTTGTCTTCCATTCTTCTGTTATTTTCATGACTAAACAAATTGGTCTGGATGTCTTAGTTTCTACTCAATGAAACTTCAATACTCTGCAGGAATTCAGTAAACCAGAAACACTGCTTGGTGCCTGAGAAGTTGCTTCCATTTTGAGAAGGTGTTTCTAGAGAAGTAGGGTGTGAGTAGATGTGGGTAGTGAAAGAAATGGCACCAACCATGCAGTCTTGATTTCTGAAGGCATTTCCTGAGTTATTTTAAAGGTTTTACGTATGGTTACTGAAACCTTCACTCTGATTACGAAGTGTCTTTTTAAATGAAAGCTATTAAGCCTGGTGCTCTCCATCGATTTCTTTCAGTCACTTAAAGTTCTTACACAGCTTTGGTGTTCTGACCTGAGTTTGCTCCCTGAAATTAACAAATTAACATACATCAACTTCTTCCAAGAAAAGTGAATAGAAAAAAAGCTTTGCCTCCTCTTATCTTTCATTTCGTGTCATCTTCTATTTGTTTTGCTTTGCTGATACTTGTGTGTATATATTTTATACTCCACAGTCTTATATCTTCTATTTTGTAAATGTTTTTAATTTTTTTTTTTTAAATTGAGTTTAAACCTGAATTTTTTTTAGGCTGGACTAAAGATTGAATCTTCCCTGCCAAGACAAAAATCAATTGTTTTTTATCCTGAATTAGAAGTTGAATTTACATGTTGGCAAAGTATGCCATATAAAGTACATCATATAGGACATTTAATCAATTACTTCCAAAATACAAGTAATAAATATTGTAGACATTAGCAATTACCTCCCAGAAATTGATCATAAACCAAGTCAAAAAAGTGTGTACATAAGACAGACCCCAAGGTAGCCATTGTTTACACGCTAGCAATTTACACTGCCTGCCTTCTCTATGCAGGCAGTTGTTACCACAGAAACTGCAACACATGGCACTGGCAGAGAGAGCTTCTTCATTAAGAAAGACAGTCAACTAACATAAAAATTCTCTTGATCTCATCCCTGCCATTCAAAGGGTGTACAGCACTGGTATGTCAGAGACTCACAGTAAATAAAGTGAAATCAGTCTTTCACAGAGGAAGCCTTTTAGTTATGCCCAGCCGAACACCTTAGACAATGCAGGTTTCACTGAGAGATTCTCTTCGTGCTGCTGTTGGGTTGGGAACAGCCCCACAATGTACAGATTGCATAGAGCATGGAAGAACTGGGATATAATTAGCTACCACCTCCAGATATTCTTTTATAAATTAAGGGGATTGTGGTTTCATTTTTCCACATGAGCTAAATAAATATGCATTCAGGAGCTCTTGTGGAGATCGCTCCTGAACAGTTCGAAACTATCTGGACTTAGTTTCCATGAGAGTGCTGGTAGAGGTGAAAAGGACATAATTCTCCTTTATCTTTTTCTGTAAGGCACAACAAGAGGTTGGCTACAGACTGTAAATTGGATCTGAGGGAATTCATGGATGTGGAGGTTATAGTCTGGTTGTGTCCCCATGGACAGGGACTCTTCTGCCATCATTTTCCCTAGAATCAGGTGGACTTAAGGAATGAAGAAAAATGAGCATGAACTGTTATCCTAATTTGCCTAAGGCCAATGGGAAAAGAAAGGAACAGATGTTCCTGATCCCTAAACTCAGTACAACCTCCTTTTCCTTGACATGAAGCCCTGCTTTTTAAGCTTTGACTGGAGGCTCATCAAGAATGTACTTTTTGTGGCACTCCCTCTGGACTCCAGTCTGTCCTTCTGGGATCTTTGAGCAGGAGTGGCAAAGGCTTTCCCAAGCTTTAATTATGAGTATTAATATGCAGGAGCCACTCTCTACAGGAGTATCTCTGTATTTCCATCTGTGCTTTCGGTGTTTGCTGGCTTCCCCCATCTACTTATAGTAAATGATGAGCTCGAAATTTGCCTCAAAGATTATGCCCAATTCCCACTCATATGATGTGCGGGACAGAGATGTGATAGCAAGGCTGAGCAGTGTTGTTGCTTGTATGTGCTTGTTGTCAGACAGCACCAGCTTGCCACTGAGGCAAATCACAGTTAAAATACAGGTAGCTTCAAGAATTCCTTTGGGTTACCATAAGGTAGCAGAAAAGAAGAATTTCATTGTCAAGAGGGAGAAATGGTAACTCTGTCCTTCATCTCACTGCTATGTATCCAGTGATATGCTGATGCTCTTTGCTTTAAGAAAGGGATTTGATGTAGCTCAACTTCATTTCAGGAAAACGATTCAGTAGATTGTATAAGGCACACTTTGGCATGATAAACTTGCATGGATACCCACAAATTTAGGAAGTGCTCTGCTCCTGAACTGCTCTAGACCTCTGTCTGGTGGTGTCATATAGCTTTAAGTGAAGAGGTTGCCATCAATCAGCCTGTCACCTACCTCGCTACCCACTTGTATTAAATGATTTGACTATCAGCTAAGATGGAGCACACCAGTGAGTGGCATATTATAAGTGTCTAGAGAGATTAGATACTGAAATTAGATGGATAACATCCAGGCTGTTGTGCTGGATCTCTGTGCTTCCAGTACTGCGACTGCCAATGTGCCCTGCTACAGTCAGATAAAACCTAAAGCTGTGCTGCCTCATTCTCCTCCCTTAACTGAGGCTGCAAGCTAGAGGCAGGTAAAGTCAGGCTCCTGAGAAAGTCACAGTACCTGCGTGCAATATGGCATCTAATTCTTCTGTAGATGTAGTGGCAGATTGCAGTGGATGCCTGAATTCATCAGATGCTTTGACAAGGGTTAACCTCTTCTGTTTTCAGCCTCTCAAACCAGTAGCACCTCCATCAGTTCTTCCTAGGGGTGATCTTTTGACCAAAGATGATCTTAAAACATCATAACTGAAATATCAGCTAAGGGATCAGGAAGTGGAGACCCAAGATGACAGCCACCTTTAGGGAAAGCATTCCTCTCATTGGGAAAATCCACTTTCCTTTGGTGAAGGAGCATGGGATTTAAAATTGCATACATGGGCATTGCTGCACTGTCTTTGCTTCTGTCACCTTGTCATGGGAAAGCATTCTGCTGAGAAAAGGTACAGTATGCAGGCCACAAAATATAGCCAGAGGTACTGCGAAACAGCATTTAAATGCCTGTTTCCACTGTGTTATGCCTTTCTTAAAGAGAAGCACAAACTTAGGACCATGCAAAGGGAAAACTGCGCTGATTGGTGGACTCTGATACAGGGGCCAAAGGCCTTACCACAACTATTTTATGAATGCTTTAGAGATATTCAGAAATGCATAGGGATTGCTTAATTAGTTTTAAGTCATACCTTTAGAAACAAATAGATAGGCTGCTATTGGTTCATCTTTTCAGGACTCAAGACAAGCATGAAAACTTACTAAAAATCTCAGTAACTTTTCTGAACTTAGAAATGTGATGATTTAAGGCCCTAGAGGTTAATACTGCAAGAGCATCTCTGTTTCTTGCAGACAGATGTCTTTTCTAGTCTCCAGATAGGAGAAGCATTTGTAGAAAAGAAATGTTTCCAAGAGTTTAATTTTATATATATGTGTGTCTATTTACCTATGTAAATTAAGGTTCTTCTCTGCTCTTATTAGTTACCACTGAAAGTAATCTTAGCCTCCCTTGTTAAATAAGCTGGCATAGCATTGTCTCGTTCTTTACTGGGGCCTCTGAGTGTTCCTCCAAGAAAGGACTGAAAAACATTCAGGATTATAAAGTAATAAAGGCTATAGTAAGCTTTTTAAGTAACTTTGGTTTGTTGGTTTGGTTTTTTTATGAGAATCTTGTGTGATTTTTTCATGGTAGGAAAGTTATTTTTGGAAATCTCTGTATCTATCTATTCCAGAGCAGCAACATTTGGCAGTCTTGAATCTGAATTTAGATTTATGGTGAGGGTGCCCTTAATTCATATGTTATCTTAAGATCATTCCCTGTAATTTGTGCTACAAAAGATTGGGAAAAGAAAATTCTCCTTTCTTCATATTCTCTTTGGGTGGAAAGTAGAAGAAGTTGTAGAGCAAAAATGTTGTCCCTGACAGGATCACAGATAAGAATTCCAGCTCAGCTATGTACAGGGTGGCAGGGGTCAATTATCAAACAAAATACAACAACTACTCAACAAGTCCAGGAGAATAGCTGAGCAGTGCTTTATTTTACAGGGATCTTCCTCACTAGTTTAGGGGAGTCAGTCTTGCCCAGCCTTCTGTTTACCAGGGAGTCTGAACATTGATGCTCCATGTACAATGGCTGATATCAATTGATTCACTAAAGCAATGCTATAAGCAGAAATGGGAATATGAAAGGATAAATTTCATACAAGCAGAATTTAAAGTGGGGCCCTTGGGCAATCCCATGCACAGGCTGCTGAAGGAAGATGAAGGAGTTGTGGTAGTATTTAGTATCCTTTGTTATGGGGTAAAAGTGTGACTATGATGGAAATTCTGCCAAGTGCCCCTGAGGTTCAGAGCAGAAATAAGAATTTCAGTTCATTGGTGACAGTTTTAAACTGAGCACCTTGCAAGCCAGTATGGCCAAGTCACTAAGGGTAGCATCTGCAGGCAAGAAGGAAGGTGAAGGAGAGAAGTGTTCTGTGGACTCCCCTCATGAGGGATTCCTCTCTCATTCATACCCTCAAGTGTGACCAGCTCTGTTCAATAGGATGCAGCTTTTATTTTTAGTCACAGTAGCAAAATGCCCTTCCACTCACCACACCTGGCCCGTCTCTTAGAGGCTGCATGCCCACCAGCTCTTGGCCTCCTCCCTGAGTGTGGTCAGGAAGGACTAAGGACAAGTCTGTGTCCCTGCCTGCATCTTGGAGGCATTCAGTGAGTCTTGTAAGAGATTTGTTTGTTTTCTAGAGAACAAAGATTGGTATTCAGGGAAAAAACCCAAGATGTTGTGACAGATGCCAGTCTGCCTGGAAAATACTGAGCCTTTGCTGCCATTCTCAGGGAGAAAAAAAATACTGGGTTTTAGAGCAGCATCTGTTGGAACTAAGCACAGCACAGGTACTCCTGGATTTAGCAGTACTGCTTTTGACCTGGTTAGACCTATTTACAGTGGCAAGTCTGGTGAAGTCTAGGGGGTTGTTTTTAAGTAGTGGGAAACAGGATTCTTTCCTTATTTATGTTAGTGATTGCTTTTGAATGGCTTGGGGGAAAAGAAGTGGGACATTTCTTTGCATATTTTGTGAGAAAACTGAAGAACACCTGCATGTCTCACTAGAAGTACTGAAAGGATTAAGTCCTTTTTGTGAAGTATTTTGAATTTCTGGAAAAGGATGTTATGGATTAGTAAAATAATACTCTTTGCATAAATGCTAAATGTAGAAGTTGAAGAGTGATACCTAGGATAATCCAAACCTCATCTTGAGCATTTATAAAGTCTCTTCTTAGCTCTTCCTATAGTCCTGTTGGCAGTGCACTGTTGGCAGCTTGCAGACAAATTACTGGGGGATTTGTAGGGGTGCTCAGCCCTGGTGCTGATTGGTTTCTTTAAAAATCATAATTCAGAATCTTCTTTTAGCTCAATGTAGAAGGCCAAGCCCTGTGCTGGACTAAGTGCAGGTGTTTTTGTTCATCTCTATGCCTATTTGTATTAGCTGAAGTTCATGCCAGTATCCTGATGTACAAATGTCTCTGTTTGCAGTGTGAAAGCTACTGCTTTCTGCTTTCCAGTAGTAAAGATACTGCAGAATAAATAGGCTTCAAAACCCTGCTGGTCATGTGTAGGATGGTTTACAGTTCATCCTGTTCTGTTAATATATAGCATCTCTAGTGCAGGATTTGTTTGGGAAATATTAAAAAGGAGTAAACTGGAAAAAACTTCATAGTTGCTAACATCCACAGAGGCAACTGAATGCTGCAGCAGGGATTACCTAGTATTATTTCAGAATAAAATCCACAGTTTAGGGCTTTAACTCCTCCTGACTGTCTGAAATGCAGTTGCTGTGCTGCTGAACTACCTGCAAAATCCTATCATATGGATAATTTCAGGCTGTAAGCAATAAAAACAATAGCAGGCAAGAAGACTACAAAGAATGGGTTAAATCACAGACTTCCTACCTCTTCGGTATTCCTGGATAATAATCCACCTACAGTGACTCTACACGGTGGGTAGAAAATGCCTACCTCTTTTTAAACATAATTTATGCACTCCTTTGCCTTTTGAAAAGGAGAGACACCAGCCAGATAGAAGACTGCTCTGCTGCATTAGGGCTCAGAATTAACCACCAAAATGTGTGCCTGATGTGCAAGTCAATCTGCCAAGTCATAAATGTTACAAACAGACATTTGATTACAGGGTGCATTTTAAAAGCATGCTTCCTGCCTATGTAGCTTTAGCAAATACCATTTCTTCCAAGCTGTGCTAAAAGGACAGGGATAGGTATGTTGTTAACCTGGCACAATAGGAGATCTGCCATACACTGCCTTCCCTGGAGCATTTCTTTCTGCAAGGGCTGTGTGCTATGAGGCAGTGTCTCCTGGATGATTCAAAGTGCCCTTGACTTGGTCTGCAGTAAAAGGAAGGAATGTGCCTGATAGTTTCTTCTGTGATGCAGTGGTGGTATCTGAGGAGGCTGAAAGTGTGAAGGGGACTTAAAAGGAAGCTAATTCCTTTTTTTTTTTTTTTTCCTTTATGAAAGAAAAGTTCTTGGGCTTGGATCTGAAGGGGTTTGTTTGTAAGAAGTTTCTGCTTTTGAAGTAAAATTGAGACCTAGAAAATTCTCAAGTGGTTGCATAAGTATTGAAATGACAATACTGCTAAAGCCTGAAAAGCAAGCAATTGGCTGGGGAACATATTTCTGTTGTAATTGCATTCTGACCTTTTTTTGTTTTGCTTGGAGTTTTGATTAATTTCACATTAATTATAATTAGTGAGCACTGGGAAAGAAATGGTTTTGTTGTTTTTCGGTGAGGTTTTGGTGGTGGTGGTTTTTTTTTTTTCTAAAATGTCAGCAGCCTTCTCTTGTTCTTCCATTTGGAAGAGGAGTAATTCATGGTACCTTCAGGAATTACTCCAAAAAAAAAAAAAAACCCAGGGAGGTCAGATTTGACACTTTTGATCTCTTGAATTGGACAACCAGGACATGTGCAATTTCAGGCTTCCCCATAGGCCATAAACAAGCAAAACTATGTAAATGATTGAGAGTTCTTTCTTCAAAAGCAGTGCCTTTAGTTTTTTGCTTGTTTGTAGAATGTAATGGTTCCTTAAAGGCATCCACACATCTTCTGCTCTCCTATAGCAGGAGTTACCAGACTGTTACAGTGACCACTGAGTGTGTATGGTGCTGTTCATGTCTCCAACACACTCTGGTCTGCATCCTGGTCAAAAGGGATTTTCAAAGAGATTGGTATCCACAAGGAAGATGTGCAACTCTTCTATTATCTGTCTTGTTCCTCGAGTCTTCAGGGGGAAAACTAGCTACTCCCTGTCCCAACATACTGCCAACTACAAAAGAGGTCTGTCATCTGTGGATGTCAGATGTATCCTGACATCTTTCCATCTCATCCTGATCAGTAATAGTACCTCTGCCACTTCTAGCTGAATGTTTCCTCAGGAAGCAAATAGCTTTTCTTCGGTATCTGTTGGATTCCTTTGTGTCAGAGGTCTTGTAATATAAGATTATATTTATCCTGGAGATAAAGCCACCCAAGCTGAGAAAAAGGTGACTGCTCCCACTATGCTTCGTGTCTTTATGTGATTGCTCAGGGAGCTTCAGCATATGTCAGGCTTCAGCATACAGAGCAGCTGCTCTGGCATCTAATTCTGTAGGGTGCTGGTCGTCTCTGAAGAGACCCACTTTGCTAGACACAGCTCTCAGCTCATACTTAGTCTGCCTGTTCTGGGAAGGAAATGTGTTTTCTGACAACAGCCAAGATAAAACCCAAGGGTTTGTTCTACTCCCACTTCAGGGTTGATGTATACTTAGATTATGGGCAGCTGAATTACACCTAGACTAGTTTCTGGCTTTATGAGATTACTGCAATGAGGAGCCAGTTAAAATGTAGAGTATGATTAAGTTTGCCAGTACTTCAATTTTGCATGTTCTGTTTTAAAATACCTATTTGTGGATATAGATCTTCCTTTTTAAAACTTTTTTTAAAGTTATTTAGCAGATCTGTCAATATTGTGCTAGGCATACTCTGCTGGGCGTGCCTTGCGTTACTTTCTCATTGGAAAAAGCAAAAAGACTCCTCTGAATTGTTAACTGTCATTTAGAAAGGCTTTGTATACAGTGTTAAATGTTCCTAATTTTTACCTCCCTGATCTGTGAAAGCTTTGCTTTCTTCTTTCCTGTCAATCTTATTGAGGAATGCTGAATAATCAGAAGGAAGCAAATGTAAGACTGCCTTCTGATCCCTCTGGTTTATTTTGAGAACAACTTTGGTTCTTTCTGTGTCAAAAAGATGTCCTCACTTCACCTTCTTGGGGTAAACACAATACTGGAAATTAATCCAATACCTCCAATTTATCTCCAAATTACTGTGCATATATTAATTATTCTCCACAATACCCACATAAGATAGACAAGTAGTGTTTTATTATCCTGATTTTAGATGTAAATCACTATCAAGAAGTTGTGACTTGCCAGAGGTAACACCTGAAGTCACATCAGGAGCTGGTGCACTCCAGTGCTTCACATACACGACTGTACAGCTTCTGTCTGCTCCCTTATCTCTCCTTGATACTTCAGCCCCATCACTGTATCTGCTTCTGAATCTTGAACATATATTCATGCTGGAGTCCTCAGTGGCCAGAATACATTAAAAAGCCACATCTTTTCATTAGCCTTCATTTCATTATCAATTAAAGATTGCCCATTTACTGTAGACTTCTTTGGTGGTTTTGTTGTTTGTTTGTTGTTTTGGGTTTTCTTTGGTTTGGTTTTCCCCTTTTAATTAATGTGATCAAACAAGGCCAAAGGAATGCAAACTGTCCCATGAATTTAAGGCACAAAGAGAGTCACCCCCAGAATAATACTTATGGGAACTGCCACTGAAACTTGCACAGCATCTTTCAGACTGGCAGGGCAAGAGTCTATGGCTCCTTCTCACTTTCACAAGTGCCCTATATATTAGGCCAGCTGTTTTCCCCTGAAATCCCATTTAGTCTTTGATCACAGCTGAAAGGAGTCTGTGTGTGTGGTGAAGGCCATGATTCTTGTGCATGACTGCTAAGAGGAAAAGCTGTTTTGGCTGTGTTGGAACACTGAGGTCTGTGCCCTTAAAGAGATGAAGTTAGCCTGGTTTAAAATTTTTTTTTCTCCTTTTTTTTCTCTTCTTTTTGTTTTCTTTTCTTCCTTATCAAGCTCTTGTGCCAACTATCAAAGGTGTTTGATTTTCACAGGCCCCAGAGAAAAATAAGGGCATCAGAACACCACCCAAAATCCTCAAGTTCTGCAATGCAAGCACCAGTGATAATACACAAGGCTTTTCCCTGTGGAGCCTAGCCTTTTTTTATTCTTTGGCAAGCTCACAGCTGTAAAATATGCACCTCTGATCACAAAAATCTAGTATTGCAAATTCCCTTCTTCCTGGGCTCTTCTGAGGGCTTGTGTTCTTGCTTGTGGCACATGCAGAATGTACTGGCATATTGCTAACTCATTTGAATTATTCTGATTAGGTTGTTCTCACCTTGCTGGAAAAACATTTACTGTTAAGTTGCCACAGTCTGAGATTTCAAGCTCTTGACAGTCTTGTTTCTCTACTAGTAGGCTGGTGATTTGTCATCCTACATTCCCCTTCCAGGGTCTCAGCACTATTTGTTCTTCAATGTCTAGTGAAGATTGAAGGGTGAGACTTCCCTCTCCCTACTGTGATTTGTTCTTCTAATTTTGAAACCTCCTCCCATCTCCTATTTACTGCTGCTTCATCCTACTCCAGGCATTTTCCTTCTCATTGCTTACACTGGAACCGCTATTTTCTCCAGTGCCACTTCAGGAGTGTCCTAATGTCTGATGACAACTGCAGTTCCTCCACTGCATAGCATCCCATGCTCTGTGAGCAGACCACTTATCCAAAACAACTAAAATACTGTTAAAGCCCAGAACTTTTTCACCTGCAGCCTCTGAGTTAAACAGGAACAATCAGAAGATGTTGGTTCTCCTAAAAGGAGAGTAGTGTTGTGTCCAGAAAGTGCTAGAGAAACACAGAGCCAGCCTGAGAATCATTTCAAGAAATATTCATGAGCAAGCCTGTGTTTTCCTGGTCTACATGGAAATCTGCTTTTATTCTCCACCCATTGAACCACAAACAAACAAACAAAAAAACAACTCAAACAAGCTAAAGGACTGGAAGCAGAAGATGTATATTTGTAAATTATTGAAATTAGAAAGGCAATTTGGGAAAAAAGAAATCCCTTTTTCCTTGAAATTATTCCCAAATATCAGTCATATTTGTCCTGCAGACTTAAGACTGACAAGATTTTCTCCTTATCCAGAGATTTTAGCACCATTTTATGCAGATTTTTTAATTTTATTTTTTTTTTGGTCATTCTCTCTCAAACTTTGCTGCTTTGTTCTTTCTTTCTGACTACCATTATACTTTTCCACTTTTTTTAATTAAGTAAATGTGAGGGGAGAAAAAGAAACTACAACTGTGGAAAAAATCCCATTGGGATTCTTCTCATGGAGGCAATGGAGAAACTTTGAATAATTTTTTTTTTTTTTTGAGGGTGTGGGGGCGAATGGATGTGGGAGAGAATTGGGAGGAAAAAAACATTCCTGCCACAAAGAAAATGTATCTACAGTTATTTGACCAGCTTGATTTGAAACTGCAGAACATATAATACTCCTGATATTCCAAGAGCTGTTTCATTGCCAAAAAGTCTGCGTGTTGTGAGAAGGCTCCCTCAATATCATCTGCAAAGTTTCTGAAAACACAACCCCAAAAAAATTCATCACTCTTTTCCCTCCTTCCCAACTGGATTTGAAAGACAAACAAGGCTGTGGAATAAAGGCTGAAGAGGGGCTGGTGACACACCTCATGACTTTACTTTTGGCTCATCTCTTTCTACATGTGTGTGTGAAAAATACAATCACTGCCTCAGCACAGCAGGAGATTCCGAACCAGGATGATGAAGGCAGGGGGATTCTAAGAAAAAAAGATACCCTAGCCCAAGCTGCAGGGTGTGGTGAGTTTTATTAACTAGAAGGATTTCATAATTTGGGCTACTGAGGTGGCATAAGAGCATCTCTGTGGCCTGTGGGTGTTTTAATAGCAGGACTGGAGTTAGCACTCGCAGTGAGCGGGAATTATGCAGCTCGATAGCTTCGTGTCATCTTGAAATTCTTCTTGATTACAGCTCCTAGTGCATGCAGTGCAGGTAGTGAATGAGAAGATATTCTTTTCCATTTGTATCCAAATCTTTATTGATGTGCCTCTCAAAATACAGCTTACAGTCTCTTAGTAAATATGGTACAGAGCTTGTGAAGGTAGCTTCCATACATAAATTTTCTGCTGCTTTTTTCTGAATGTATTTCTGAACCCTTTGCCCTTTGCTATGTGTGTACATTACAGCTCTTGTAGGAAGATCTTCAGACCAAACTACTGCTGTAACTGGACAGTCACGGACAAGCTCATAGTAGAAATCTCTCTTTTCTTCTCTCCTTTGCTTGCCAAAGGGAGGAGCAAGAGATGCCACAGAAAGGGATTTCTACTATAGGTTTTGCAGTTACTGGAATGAATGATTTGCCCGGCACTATCAGAAGTGGAAGTTACATCTGCAAGGCTGGCACTGCTAAATAAAACCTGGTCAGCTACCAAGATGAACAATATGGTCAGATATCCTTGTGGCAGAAAAGAGCTGCTGTCCCTAGCATTCAAGTCTAGGATTTCTGCTTAAATTTACCACAATTCTTGCAGCCGTAAACATATACATCTCGCTTCTCAATGAGATTTAGGACAACTAGGATAAAAAGAGATTAGATTAAATTTCTCACTGCTCTGAGTGAGACCTTGCTGCTGAAGTCAAGGGCAAGCAAAGCTTGTATTTGCAAGAAACATCACAAAATCAAAGAGCAGTTGTGTGTGGTGCACTCGGCAGACATACAGCTGCTTCCACGTCCTGCCTGGATGAGGAAAGTACACGCAAGTACTTCACGTTGGTGCTTATAAAAACAATACTTGAATGATCAGAACAAAAGCTCATGGATACAGACCCCCTGTGCAGTATTCCATAACCACACAGACACAGGGAAAAAGAGTAGATACCTGCTCTACCCAAGTTTAATTCCTGTCTGATGGAAGTTGTGTAATCTGAGTCTCTGTGTAAGGGAACAAACGGCTTCAACTGCATCATAGCACAGTTCTCCACCTCCTAGAAGAATGAAAATATGGATGGCCTCCCCAGGTAGGGGAGGTAGAAGGTAACTTCTGCAATTTGCAAGAACCCAGCAAAAGCTTTTTTGATGTGGCTACTTCCTTTGAATTTTTATCCAAATTGTCCTGAGTATTTTGCACTTCGATATCAAATACTTCTATAAAATTCTAAATAATATTTTATCTTTTCCTTTTAAAAGTATTTCTATAAATGAATATGACTTAGAGAACCTTCACGCTGCAGGGAGATGTTAGGACTGGTAGTCTCCTTCTCAGATGATGATAAATATACACATAAAGCTACTACAGATGACATTTTAAAATGTTTTCCATACCTAGCTTAAGAACCTTTCGGGATCAGCCTAAAGACATCATGTGCAGGTGTCACTGACTTTAAAGGGAACTATGAACTGATGCTGAATTTCCTGTTGTGGCCACCTTTGTGAGATGAACATTTATATCTCAAGGGGATTTTTGCTATGGCAGGATGTCCGTGGCTTAGTGGGACCACTGGACCTGAGTTAGCCCAGTGTCTGAAACCTGCTTGTGTTTACCTTGTTTTCAGCATGTTTTCAGATACAATAATAGAATCATAGAATCACAGAATGGGAAGGTTGGAAGTGACCTCAAGGATCATCTAGTTCCAACCCCCTGCCATAGGCAGGGACACCTCCCACTAGTAAGGTCACTCAAGGCCTCATCCAACCTGGCTTTGAACACCTCCAGGGAGGGAGCATCCACAGCCTCCCTGGGCAACCTGTTCCAGTGCCTCACTACCCTCACTGTACAGAACTTCCTCCTAACATCTAGGAGGCCTTTTGGATGTCAAACACAGCATCCCGAAAACACCATTTCTTTCATTGCAAGAGGAAAATCTGCATGTTTAATTATGAAATAGGCTGGAATGGCTTTGCCGTAGAACATACAGAGAACAAGAGGACTCAGAACACAGCTCAGAACTTCCTGGCTTTTGCTCATATTCCTGCCACAGTTTCCAGTTAAATTTTCTCTTCCCTCTACATTTGCTGTAGTTCCTCCTTTCTTCCTTTCTAATAATTTAAGAGACAAGATGACAGAACAGATTAGAAAAATACCTATAAATAATACCGTACGTAAAGAGGCATTTACCCACCGAGTCTTAAAACTCATTCCTTGATTTGGTTCTATTTTTATAAGCTTCATCTTACTTGACACTGACAATGATTCATATAAATATTAACTATTCATTTTTAGTCCACTGCACATAAGTGAAGCTAAACTGTAGTGTTCCTCAGAGGTTTTACCCTGCGGGTCCTTACTTAGGATGGAAAGGGGGACAGGAGAATTCAAAGTACTCTACAATTTGGTCCTAGGGTCTTAAGTACTAGCATAGGTGTAGGATTTTTCAGATATTCAATGAGAGTCATATTTTAAAGCAGGCTTTTTTTTTCCCTCCCTCCTACAGGATATAAAAATAGGATAAATTACCGTGAATTGAAATCTAAATCTGAAGGCTGTGAGATATAACACGATTTCTTATTTAGACCTCTTTGTTGTGTTGTGGTTATGTAGAACAACCCTATCACCATCACATTCTTCTGGCATGTCTTGTTTTTTACCTAATAATTTTTAAAAATATTTTATTTATTGTCCAGGTGTTTGTTTCTTTAGTCTGCACAGCAAAGCTGTTTCAACAATGAAATAAGACATATTTCCCAAGGTTTCTCACTTCTACATTCGAATACAATTGCGTTTCTGTTATAGCAGGAGTAGATTTGATAACAGATGGTAAAACTGCAAAATTGCCTCTGCTTCATTTGAGCCCCTGGCAAGACTCCTATATTAGGTAAATTACAGCAGAGAGGGATATTTACCAATATATCCTTCACAGTTTCCAGTAAGATTTTGAACTAGCATTACGTGTATAGTGAAGGCAGTGAATGCCGTAGCTAGAATGTTTACTGATCACTTCTGTGTTGGTTGTTAATACCAGTGCTAAAGCATACGTGCTGTAAAAGGCCCTAATCTTGTTCTGGTGCTTTTCCCAGTTAAATTTATCTTGGCAAGACTTTTAATTCAGATCACTTTCCTTTAATGGTGATAATGCACTTTTATTCAAAAGTAATGAAAAAGTAATCAATTTCCATTTAAATTAAAAGAATGATTACGTTAAAGTATTGATGAAAAGGGAGCCTTCAAAGATTTTGAGAATGCTTGTATTTACATGGCATGACTGAAAGGTGACAGATTGATAGCCCTGGGAGATGTAGATCTTTTCAAAACAAATTATGTGATGTGTCCTCACACTGCCTCGGGAGCTCACTTCTCAGCGTGGCAGAACTGCTCAGACTCTGGGGTAAAGAAGCTCTCTCTGCTTCCCTGTATCGTCTACCTCTCCGTATCCTCTCTTATTTCTTTGTGCACTTTGTTTGTCACTTCTCCAGAGGGGCTGCCCTAAATCATTGCACATGGCACATCCTGGAGACAACCGCACATTGACAACGTGGTTATTTCCTAACCAGAGCTGGCTTTGAGCTGAGTGATTGGAAATAAAAGCAAGTGTTGTCACACGCCAAACTTGCACTGTCTCCAACAACCTCACTACATCTATTTGTTTCCTGCTATTAATCTTGCTGAGTTCAGTAGCCTGGAATTACCACACAGGAACAGCTTCTTAGTTCCACATTATTGGGAAATGCTGCTTTGCCACATACCCGATATATTGGTTTGTGAATTAGTCATGCCGTGCAAATGGGATCAACTTCACTAACTGCCTGGATTATGCAGCTGTCTGAAGCTAGGAAGTCTCTCGAGCACAGACAGATGAAAATTTGAAATCCTGCAGTTGGAGGAAGATATTAAACCTGAAATTTCACATTCTAAGCAGAAAAACCAGTGACAGCTATAGATTATTACATCCAGGGAACTGTTTCACACTACTAATACCTCCTGTTTTCGTCTGAGAGTGCTTTTGAAAACAACTTATCTTCAGTGTGTCTTCAGCAAGTCCATTTGAAGAACTGTGTCTGTTAGTGAAGAAAAATTCTGGGCATTAAGAAGGCCTTGATGTAAGGTAGTTGCCAACAATACTAAGAGTTGTGGGCACAGGCAGAAACCATACAGTAAGCACAGGGAAAAACTAATATGCATTTGAGAAAATAATATCTGCAAGGTTAGTGCTTTGGGAACTGTAAGTTTGAACTCATATGGCTACACCCTTTCATGAGTCTGACCTGAGAAGTGAAGATGTAGGACCTGACTGCTAGATTTCCACGATGGAGACACGGTGGGTGCCCAGCCTTGCTGTCTGCACCGGCTGTCACAGCTCACAGGCATACTGCTCCTTTGGAGAATCATAGCTTTGGGTGATCTGTTGCTGTCCAGGTTGGTTTGAGTATAGTGTAAAATTTCTCACAGAGATGCTTACTGGTAACTTGCTGGGTTTATGGTACTGGCATTTAGAGGTGTCAACACAGATCGTAACCCTATAATGCTAGTTACTGCAATAAACACACAGCAGTAAAGGAGAGACAAAGAAATGCAAACCTGAGAAAGGTTGTTTTCCTGTTTTGAAAATGACATGCTAAGAGTAGATGTCTTGTATGATTCCACACACAGTAAAATACATTGAAAATTAGAAAGGCTGAAGCATACCCAAATGATGCAGCTCAAGAAGCTAATGTAACACATCTGTGTGCTCGTGCCGCTGCAAACATTTATTGCTGAGCTATACGAATGTGGCTTGACTTTGTCCTGCTGGCATGCTGGAGGGACTAGCTGGAACTCCTGAAAGAGTTCTTCAGAGCTAGCATAGGCAAGTTAGCAGGGCACACACATGATGACATTAGTCAAATCTCCTAACAAATGCTCACTTGATAAGCTACACTAATTCAGTTGCTTGGAATTATCAGTTAACGTCTCAGGTTAGTCTGGTGTGGTTTGGTTTGCTTTGGTTTGGTTTGGTTTGGTTTGTTGATTTTTTTTTTTTTTTTTTGCTTTCCAGTAAATGTGGGTGTGTGGGTCTCTGCATATTTCTAAGGAAGTGTGGACTGTTCTGAATGAATGTTAAAGATCACCTAATAAGAACAAAGGCTTACCCTGCTGTCCTAGCCAAGATATCCTTTGAGTGTAGTTTTAAGAGTTGCTGTAGCTGATGGTAGTAAAAATGTGAAGACAAATTTGTGGGTTGGAGTTGAAGATGTTATAGAATTGCTATTGAACCTCAGATTTTTTGTTTGCCTTTATCCAAGTCACTGACACTTATAAGGTAATCTCAGCTTTTTTTTCTTAGTGGAGCAGGTTCTCCGAAAGCTGTTTTCTTTAGAACGGTGAATGCACTTTTGCACTATTGATTTCCTGCTGCTTAGACATAACTAACATTTCAAGTAATCTATACAGTTTTGAAATTTACATTAGGTCTTTTAATAAAATCACTAGCACCTTTGGGACTTGTTGGTAGGATAAACACTGAACTCATATCAGTTGAGCACTAAATTTCACTATTGCTTAAGCAAAATTCAGACCTAAACTGATCTGCTACTGCCCCAAAAAAAGAAACCCAAAGGCCACCTGCCAGCAGTTGACTCAGTCTGGTACCGACAGTTAGGCTGTTCTGGGTTTCTCCTTACAAGTGCTCTGCTGAAAAAGCCTGAGTTAAAATGAGTTCTGCATTATGCGGGACACATTCCCAAGAAGTGCTAAGACGTACTGTCACTAGATTTCTTGCAGAACTCCACACTAGAAGCAATGGGGAGATCCGTGCTAAAAAAAGAAACGGGAATAGCGCAATGTAGCTGACATCACGTTGTCTTGTTTTTAGAGTAGAGATCAGAGGCTGCTGTGAAGGCAAACCCTTATGCATTGAGTGTTGTGGCAATTACACAGTTGTCCTCGCCCTTAAAACTTTTGCCTAAAATAGGTCTGCACAGGTCTCTGGCTGGATTCCACTAAAATCAGTGGCAGCGGTGACAGTAGCTCTACAAGGCGAGATAGGATTTTGCTGATGATCTCTTTTGCTCTCACCCATGTCCTCTTCTGCTGTAAGACATGACCTCCTTTCCACTGAAGGTTGCAGGTGCTCAGCATCTCTAGGGGTTCCTCCCTATTCATTTTTTGAAGTCTATTAAAAAATCAGAAGGATTCTCATTGAAAGTTTTAATTTCATTAATAACTGGATTAAATCACAAAACTGGCCCCCACCATCTAGACCTGTCAATTGATCTGATGTAATCATGACTGCAAGAATCCAAATAGGAAAATAGAATAGGGTTACTGGAATGAATTTGCAATGTGAAATCTGCAGCTGAATTGATGATGCATGTCAAATAAGCAACCTAAACTGACCATATCTTTCTGTAGCTGACTAGGGAAATGCAGATAATGTTTTAAATGTGCTTTTTGGAGGACAAAGGTGGGTAAGAACAAGAATTCTTTTGCAGTTGAAGCAACGGGCTGTTATCCTGTTAGTGTATTTCTGTGCACCTTTTTAATTTCTTTGTGAATGTTGAGATGATGGTGCAGGAAATTCAGGAAAGAAGATGGATTTAATTTCCTGGTGCAGACTGAAAGGCCTGGCTTAACTTGCATTTGTCTCTGGGAAATTACAAGACCCGGTAGGGATAGGTCTTGCTTTTGTTATTTAAAACCAAATAATCTACTTTATTCTTTCTTAAGAGGCAGTGAATTCTTGACGAGTTTTTCACAGCAAAAGTCAGTAGGATAGTCAGCTGTTTCATGAAGTCACACTACCACAATGGTCTTGAGCAAACATTTTCTCCAAGTAGTCTAGCAGTGCTAAGATCTACTGCTGCTCCTGAAGGATCAACAGAGTTACGTAAGCATGTGCCAGCAGCGTGTGCCTGTGGTGGTAGCTCATGTGCAGCACACGCATCGCTGCCTGTCCACAGCCACCAAAACCTGAGATTTATTGCATTTACAGAGGGCTATTACACTGCAGTTCTAACATGCTGTCATTAAAGGGTCTTACATCATCAGCAATCACTGCAAAAAGCCTTGGACTGAGATTTATTCGTAAATTTTATATCATGATTTACTAGACCCCCCACTAAATCTTATAGGTCATACCCGAGAGAAGTGAGGATCAGTTAGGGTCTGGTCCTTTCACCTTTACCCATGCTGGGTGGTACCTTGTTCTCAGCCTGAAGGAAGCAGGGATATTCCTGGAGTAAGCTATCACTACAGGAGTAGGAGTGAAGACAGAAAAATCCGAGTCCTTACTGAGCACAGGAGAGAGATGTAAAATTTTTTTGAGAAATGACAGCATTTGGTTTATATTCCAGGGGGAGGGGGTGGTTCTTCATAGATTTCTCTGGTTTCATCTGATCCTAACACTCTTGTGTACCATTTGGAGTGAATCACATATTTATGTAATGCAATACTCAGCGGAGAAAGCCAATTCAGCCTTCTAATGCTGTTCTCTCCTCTGATCAAATCCAGCATATAGTAACTGAGAAGCTAATTGTAATACAATTGCAAAGATCTCAAAATGGCTGTTCTGTTAGCCTTACCCTTATGAATACACTGAAATTTCATCAAATCAAGCCTATACAAAATGGAAGTTCAGTTTTGCCATCTAAATTTGCATAAGAATGCATTAGGCCCTTGATTATCAATTAGGGCCAAATTCCTCAATCTGAATACCTCTGCCCTTTTTATTCTGAAATACAGAGCTTAGATATGATTTGGCTGACCATTAACTGAAGTCATGTGTGTTGGATGAGGATATATTCTATAGTCTTTGCAGTAAAAAAATGTCAGTGAGATCATGAAGAGCTTTGTCAGTATTAGAGCTCTGTGTTTTGATGCAGTGTGCTAAAGCTGCTCATAGCTCTAAACGATTATGAGAGTACATACCTGAATATGTATATTCCTAATAAACTGCCAGGATCTACTGCACTTCAGTGCTTTGCAATGGAAATATGCAATACATCCATTAGAAAAAGCAGTACACTGCAATTCATTTGTTAGCCTGAGCCACACTGCAGGAAAATTCATTTGTATCCTTGAAGTTGTTGGTAATTTTGGCACTGAATTTCAATAGCAGTAAGGCTAGGCTCTCTGTTGCTGATTTGCTTACATCTCTCCTTCTTTTAAAAGCAATGCAATATGTACAGACTTCACTGAGGTACTACCAGAAACACACATGGATCAATCACACATATTTACAAATAAAGAGACAAATACCATGGAACACTAGACTGCACAGGAGAAGGAAAAACAAGAGGGCAAAAATAGTTTTCCTAGGTATAGTCTAATATATCATATTTTTGTGAGTAGTTCTAAAATAGAACTATTATAACTGACCCACAGATCTTTTTATCCTTTGTCCATGATATACCAACAGACAATACCAGGATTTTGTTGCCTTTTTCTCCTAACCAAAACCAAAATACAAAATGTCAGGAGAAGGGCAAAGAAAACAGCTGAAGGCACACAGGGATGGATTAAAGAGGGAAGGGACTAAATATCATACTGAAACCAGTCACTAAAGTTACATCGATTTCGGTGACACCGCGGTTACATTTTCAGAAGTATTTTGAGATGGTTTAATTTTGAAGTCCTTCCTCATATGGAAATCCCACTCAGCATCGTAGGAGGTGGCAGTGATAGGAAGGCATATATATGTGTATGCATATGATGGTATGATCCATACAATCACAGCCTTGGCTAAATCAAGTAAATTTTGTAACCTAGAAACATAAAAATTAAGTAAGATTAAAACAAAAATTAAAATGGCAACAGATGCTGTTCTTTTTTTAAGGTTTTAGAATAATAGAAATAAAATTGGAAATAGGCAAACGGATTAAAAAACCTTCCCTAAATTAAAACTGCCAAGTCTGTACCAGCCAGCCATGGATTTGTCAGGTGGGTTACATCATCCCTGCCATCTCCCCAGGAGGTTGTGACTTCAAAGAGATTGTAAGATATTCTGGGCTGACATCATATCTTCCCATGTGTTTCTAAGCAACTCAAAGCAATGAAGCCATGACTCTGCATGGCTGCTATGACTGTTTGGTTTGTTGTTGGTTTGTTTGTTGGGTTTTTTTGGTGGTGGTTTTAGAATTCATTATTTCTGAAGGCAGAGGGACAATTCCCAGGAGTTATTTCTGAGTGTGCCTGCTTTCACCTTGACTAATGCAATAGGGACTGAACATGGGATGGGATGTGAGAGGTGAACCCTTCCTAGCTGGCATTGCAAAGGTTTCTTTGGACAGGACGCAGAGAAGACTACACCATGCTTACTAATGGGTTATATAAGGATTTGCAGTAGTGTGTTCCTCAGTGAGAGAAAATAGGAATAAAATGGGATTTTAGGAAGTATATTAATAATGAATGACAGAATGGTAGTTAATACATGTCTGTCTGTAATTCCATTATACTACAAGTGCAGGGAAACTTCATTTAATGTGGAAAGATTCTCATTTTTCCAGAGCTGTAATGCAGCATGCAGTTAAAATTAGGCTGTGTCGTTAATTGTCAAAGTATGTGGTGAGAATTACTGCAGCCAGCTTCAGTGCTGGATTAGCTATGCCTCTGCAGGGGAGACCTCACAGAAAGGCCCAAGATGGGAGAGCAGCTCCATCAGGCTCCTTTTGCTGAGATCTCTCCCTCAGGAGAAGGTGGTGGTGGGTAGGGTCATGCATGTGGGGCAGCTCTCCTCCCTTCTTTCCCTCAGCACTTGCCATGAAATACTCCAGTGTGTCCCACATCAGATAGCTGCAGAATGAGCTCCCCTTGTCCAGGGGGATGAGTAGCTATTCCCAGACCCTGATGCTTCCCTCAATTCCTGATCTTGTACTGGGCCAATGTAAAGGATGGGTAGAATTCACTTCAGCCTCTAAGCCTCAAGACAGTATGGTTATTCATGAACTAGGTTTCCATAAGGATGTAGCTTATAGAGAGAAAACTGAGTTTAAATGAACACAGCAAGGTTGAAATGCTCTGGAATGCACCAAAGCAAGCTGGAATAAA
Organism: Eubucco bourcierii; assembly: GCA_013396675.1. Lineage (NCBI taxonomy): Eukaryota > Metazoa > Chordata > Aves > Piciformes > Ramphastidae > Eubucco > Eubucco bourcierii. The sequence goes on from VWZE01009695.1 coordinate 308,337, forward strand.
TCTCTGAAGAATATCTTTTCCTCATCTCCACTCTCCTTTTTCCTGTCTTCTCAGTGTCAGAAATTTGTCCTTCAAATATCACCCACTGAGGAAAGCAGATCCTTCTACAGGACGTGAAGGGAGAACAAGAGAGACAGGTGAGTGAGACTTCTGCCATAACCCTTTCCTTTTCCAGAACAGACCTGTATAGGATATGCCAGGATGGCAAGTCGAGCTGTTGAGGACTTGCTGTAAGACCCCAACCAAATACAGTAAAACTGTTCATTTGGAAGGGCTACAAAAGCTTTTCTGAGGGTTCATTAATGAATCTTAATTGTCCAATCTGAATGTGAGCACTGGCACAGAATCTCAGCTGAAAGCTCCTGGTTCCCAAGCGCTGCCTGACCTACCAGCTGTGAATTAACACAAACACAACCTTATCCTGCTGGGAAGAATGGGAAGGAAGGGGGCAAAGATCTTCGATATTTGCAGGCCAGACTCCCCAGGAAGTCAGTGGGAGGTTTGCTAGTTCATGAACAGCATGATCAGACATAAATATAAAGGAGAGAGGCTGCTAAGAAATTTCTTTTTCACACATTTGTATGCTGAGGGTCCTGTAATGGCTTACGAGTGCAGAAGGCAGGACACCTATTGCAACAGAACTCTGAAGTGCTGCCTTAGTCTATCTGTGTACCTTTCTGTGTGACTCTGAGCATATTTCTGTCTTTGCCTCTACTTACGAAAATATTTACAAAGTTACCTGACCCTAGAAAAAAGACAGATCTAATAAGCTTCAAAGAAATGTCTTACCAATTGAGGTGCACAGTATCCATTGACACGAAGTGATCTTTAGCTGCCTGATCAGATGATTTTGAAAATCCACTGGGATGCCTGTCTGTCTGCATATGCACCCAGAATCTCTGCAAATCTGACCTTTTCCACCACTTTATGTGTTACTCTGTACAGAGCTCCAGGTACCAGACTTTGCCTCTGTTACCAAATCCATGATTTGAAGCAAGCTACCATTTCTTATTACAAATTTAGAAGGCGGTGCAATTTTTAAAGGTATTTTGTCATTTCAGGAAGAACTACCTTATTTAAAAGATCAGTGTTTAGAAAACTAGACTTTCATCAAACTCAGCCACTCGGCCAACAAGGAACTGTTGCCTCTGTTGCACCTAAAGACAAACAATTAGTGACTGGGAGCTCATGCTTTATCAAAGGAAGTTTAGAAGCAGACAAAACTTGCAGAGCTAGTTGATTTTGCCTGACATACACGTTTCTTTCATGTGTTCTTTCAGTCTCCCCAGCCATCTGCAATGAGAACCAATGTAATTTAGTATGCATTAGGTGCTGGTGAAGCAAAACAGTCAAATGTATTTGCAAGCAGTGTCCATCAAAATGCTTCAGGAATGGCTAGATTTGAGTAAATGCTGAGCTTTCTGTAGACACTTCATAAATGCTCACTGAATTAGTGTACCAGATACAGCCCAGAGAAATCTTGCTTTATTCAGATATGCAGACTTTCATTTAAGCTTAATATTCATAGACTGTTTTCCCTTCCCTTTTCCAAGTGCAACAGTGTAATGGTTATGTAAAACGATGCTTACATTAAGATGTTATTTTGGTGCCACATGTAAACACCAAACACGGATTTCACAACCACCACTGGTACAAGCCTCAGATCCAATGAGGATGACAAATTTTAGTGATGCATTTTTTGACAGAATGGCAATGTGAATTTGATTTTTTTGCACGACTGAAATGCAGTTCGTTCCTGAAAGTAGCATACACAGTTGAAAGCAAGGTAACGGTAAATTTGTTGCTGTACTTCACTGACAATTTGTTACTGATACTATCCATTATTTCACTGTAAATTAGCTGTTGTGAATTGAAGGTCTTTTTGCCATGCCTGTGTTAGGTTACAAGAGCATAAATCAAACTCCCATCTCTTTTTACATCCATAACCATAACATATGGCTTTTATTATAAAATGTTAAGTGTCTTGTAATGTCTTCTTAATGGACAGCATGTGCATGTGTTGATGATGAAAGCCATCTTCCTTCATGCAAAATATTAATCCATGTGGCCTACATCTCCATAGATACAAGTTAAAGAATCATATTTAACTCATGAAATATTCAGCATACACTTCAACTTTACCCAGAATTCTTATTTCTCTAGTTGTAACAGTCCTTTAAGGAAAGAACAAATTAGAAGTAAATCAGAGGTTGGTACAGCTATCAGGTATGCACATGTAATTGTGAATAAACAATATAATAGCCACTGGGGGGAAAAAACAAAAAAACAAAAAAATAAGCACAAGACCAACAACAGACCCAAATCACTTTGTAAAATATCTCTTTCTAAGTAAGGTACTGTTAGAGAATTAGAAAACGGAATTTATATCCTCCCAGAATTCCAGCTTGTGCATCACAAAAACTCTTAAGATTGCTTATAGATTTTGCCCTCTGACCTAAAATATCACAATACTTCCAAGCGAAACAGTGTTCTAGACTCTGTTTTATCCCTTTCCTTGGGACAGCATTATCCATTTGGGTTTTGGTCCATTCAACAAAGTCTTGGTCTAGCACACTGCTTTGACTTAGAACGTGTTTTACCAGCAGGTTCCCGGGCACCATAAAGATTTGCTATTCCACTCTGTGCCTGCTAACATGGGGCTTGATTAAAGGAAGCTAGCTAAGCCTTTTCAAGGATACCCTCCAGCCTTCCCTCTATGCTTCCATGTTCCCTTGGCAGAAATCAGGGATTTGAAAGCAGCAGTTCAACAGCATCATCCTTTCATCTTGTGCTAAATATTTTATTATTCCTTTATCCTTCATGCTGTTTAAAGGAATTCATTTAAAATATTAACTTCTTTGTTCAGGGAGGAAATCTCCGAAGGGTATGCAAACAAGAATCTTTAGAAAAGCACCAAGATAGAATTCCAGGCTCTGCTCCAGCTTTCCCCATTCATTCAGTCTGCAGACCTGGTGGCTCCCTGCTGGGGATCTCTCCTCAGAAGGAAAGTCTCCAGCAGCTGCTGTTCCACCACCCATTCATACACAACCAGTTCCCCATTCCCCGCGCCCTGCACTTCCACTTCTCTTTCCTCCATCCCTCCAATTTGCTCCCTAATCTGATCTCACTTCTTTGATCCTCCTCAGGAACACTGATCATCCTCCCACACCAAAGCACCACTCATCCCTACTGAGGGCTGACAGCAATTATGCTGTAGCAAAGGTACATTTGAGAGAGGAGCAAAGCCTATCCAAACCAGTTTCATTGTGAAGGCATCATCCTTCATCTGTTTTTCTGCTTATCAATACAGGGGAATCTTCGGGGTTAATCCTGCTGCTGCTCCTGAAGTAAATGTTTACTTTGACTTCAGGAGCAGAATCGGGCCCTAATTAATGTAATTACCCTCCTATGTAATAGCATGAAAGGTACCTACTTAGAGGAGCCAGGTGACAGTTTAAGACCACCTTTAGCCACAGCCATGCTGTAAACTGCACCAGTGTGCATTCCCTTTCCAAAACAACTGCAGGCACTGGGAGGGGAGGAGTTGTCCTTCAGTAGCCAGGCAAGAAACCTGTCACATAGTGTCCCTTCTACATGAATGAACCCTCTCCTCTGTTTAATATTTTGCATTTCCCACAAGGGAAAAGACAGAATGAGGAGGTGAGGAACGGAATTACCCATTCTCAGAGAAGCATGATCATAAATATTTAATATGCTATCTAGGAGAAAAGAGAAAGGAAGAGGCTCCCTTTCCAGCCTAGACTGAGAAACTCTCCAAACCACCTGGTCTCTCAGGGACTGCTTTTTCCCATGATCCTTTATCTCGTAAAGGGAGAGCTGTTAGCACATAGGAGGGCTGAACTAGGTGTCTCTCTTTACTGAGAGATGACTGACTGTAAAAAAAATCTGTGCATGGAGGGACATTACCTGGAGATCTCCCTGGCTTGTGAATGGGACACTGCCCCAAGCTGTGCTCTTTTAGAAGCCTGTTAGAAAATAAGGGTCTCTGGAAGCCCACATGTGAGTACAGATGCCTTGGTGCCCCAATACAAGGGCCTGCAGGAGAGTGATACATCCCCATAACCTGTGCATGATTTTTTGCATGGCTACACACGGATGGCTGCTCTGCTCTGACAGTGGAGATAACACTGATGATGCTGGGAGGAAGTGGGACTGAAGGGAGGTTCCAGTGTTTTGATGAGGGTGCTGGTTGAATAGCTTACCCTTGCATATCTGGAGGAGTAGGGATCCTCAAAGAGCGCCCAGATGCGGGGCTGCCACCGTTTCCAGAAGCCCCCAGACCTGCCATCTGGTGAATCACTAAGTGCTAGGCGTTTTGTCATCTCCAGCTCCTCTTCACCATCACCAGAGTCTCCGGTGCCATCTATGTCTCCGTCCTCGGCACTGCTATCCAGGGGCGCCCCACCAAAGCTGTCCAGAGCCTCTTCGGCGTCACGGTGCTGCCGATAGGTCATCCAACAGCAGGGCTCCACATCGGTCTCATCGATGCCCCAGAAGGCCAGCTCCTCCTCATACAGGGGCCCGCACACGTCCGCGGGGCAGTGCAGCTTGCCAGTGCGGTAGTAATTCAGGATATGGGCGAAGACGCCCGGGTGCCGGTCAAAGAAAAACTCATCCGTGCGGGGATCATAGTCGAAGTGGCTGTGGGCATCGGGCTCGGCGATCCAGGCCAGCCGAGTCCCGGGCAGGGTGCGCAGGGTGCTGCGGTAAGTCTGGTGCCTAGTCCCTCCCACGTTGATCACAATGCGGTCGCTCTCGTCGCCCTGGCCCATCTCGTCTCTTATTAGGCATGTCGCAGACTCATCCAAGCAAGCACGGCAGGCGGCAAGCCCGTGAGGGGACGGCTGCTCGGCGGCAGTCGGTGCCTATCCCGAGCCCAGATCCAGGCCCGCGGGGGCGAAGGGGCCCCGGCCGGCTCGGCTTCTCGGGGGCCGCTCCGAGGGAAAGCCGGTGCCGCTGGCTCCCGGCGCTGCACCGGCGTCGTCTGAAGTCAGGCACTGGGGGGCCGTGGTAGCTGCAGCCGCGGCGGAGGGGCAGGGGGGGCCATGCTCCGGGAGCGCGGGCGCTGCGGTGCCGGGGCGCGGGGACGTGCCGGAGGGGGAGGGCCCTTCCCTGGGTGGACGTGGCCAAAAGCACAAAATAAAAAAAGGGGGGAAAAAAGG
>VWZE01009695.1:313709-344821 GCA_013396675.1 Eubucco bourcierii
GCCGCCGCTCGCCGGGTCCTAGCGCCGGGCACGCGCCGAGGGCGCCGTCCGTGGCTGCCGCCGCCGCCCCGACCCCCGCAACCCCCATGTCGCGTACGTCCTCACCGGTGCCGGGACGGAGCTCCCTGCTCCGCTGCCCCTTGCTGGCGGAGGAGCGCCCCCCGGCCTCGCTCCCTTCCCAAGTGACCGGCCGAATTTCCCTCTCTTGGTGGCACGACAGTCTCCCTGGAGGTCCCCTTTGGGACGCACTGGGGTTCGGCTGTGCAGCCCCGCAGCCGGCTATGGGCGATCCTCTCTGGTGCTGCGGAAGTTAGCTACGGATGCTCCCGTCTTCCGTGGGCTGGCCTCACTGAAAGGCAAAATTCAAGACCTCCTCAGACATAACCTTCTCTCATGATGAGCATTGGTGCCCGGTGTTTGCATCTCCTACTATATCACACCCTTCACATAGGCCAACACACCTGCTCTGGTTCTCCATCTTGTCTTATATTCTTCCTGTTGTTCACTTCTTTCTTCCTTAACACCTGGGTTGCTATATGTGGTTCCTGTTGTTTATTCTATTTTTTTTTCATTAATTCTCAAAGGCTGCCAGGAGAAATTTCACATCTACGAAAAGACCAGTTCCTGCCCTAAGAGGAGCATAAAGAACGGCGGGGAGATGGCTGTGTGAAAGGGAAGTAACAAAGGTATGTAAACATGTTCTGTTTTGTCTTGTTTGCTGTCAGCATCTCAGGAGGAGTGCACTTAGGAGAGCCTGGAAGGCTGAGCCATTGTGGGTGAATCATGGGAGGGCATGTCATGATGAATGGATGAGGTGAAAAAACATATGATTGAAAAGTATACAGTTGAAGATTGCTGTTGGAACACAGAAGTGGTAGAGGAAACATGGTGCTCAACAGAAGAGAGTAGACTGCAGGAATGCAGTGAAGTTGAACAATAAAGGAGGCCAGGGATTCAGGTGTGCTGAAACAGCAGGTGAAGAACAATTGGAGGGCTGCTAAGGAGCAAGTGGTGTGATTTGGTTTGTGAGAAGAGATGTTTGATCATCCACAGCTGCTTTGGGTCTCAAAGGGGCATTGCATGTTTGGGACACAGGAAAGTTCACAGTGGTTGCAGTAGGATATATCAGAGAGGCCTGGAAAGGAGATGTGCCTGTGCAAAAGATAACAGATTGGTCTCGAAGCTGATGAGGTAGAAAGAAGACCCAGGAACTGGTTGCTCTTTGTGTGTGACTCATGGGAAAAGGAAGGGCAGACAGTGGAAAAGGGGAGTATGTTTCTGCTGGCAGCAGTGAAAGAGAAAAGGGAAAGTGAGGCTAAACCAAAGCAACCTGCACTTCAGCTTGCATAAAGTAATGAGACCATCACCAGGAGGAGGTGCCAGACAGCCACTGGAGCACTGGAACTGAATGGGGTGGAAAGGCTGATGACAAAGGGAGAACCTAACTGCAGAAATCCTGTCTGAAATCCTTGAGAACTGCCAGAGAGAGGGCGCAAGGCAGCAGGTCTGTGAGCCTAGGCCTGCCTTTAAGAAAGGAAAAGACAATGATGACTCAGTGACAGAAGTAATACAAGTGCCAATTATTTTATAATCATAGTAAGTCACTACTTTCAATAATAATCAATCTGGAGATCAATGGGAATGCACCATAGGGTGAGTTCTGGGAGGTACAAAGGCTGAGGAAGGCATGTGACCCAGGACAGAGATTTTAGAACCTGTGAACCCTAGGCCAGTGGATCCTTCTGGTCACATCCACAGCTGTAGAGGCTCTTTCCCAGGTCATTAGCTCATACCTTCCATGTTACCTTACCCACATCAGTGATTCCTCTTCAGGAATTTCAGTGTTGAGATCTAAGACAGGGATGAAAGGGAAATCTTGCAGCTTCTGTTGCTTCAGTTGCCTTTATCTGGGAATGTGCAGGAAGGTGGTACAGGACCTTACAGTTAACTGAGAGCACATGTTGAAAACTAGAACGCCTGTTTAAAGCTATTTTTCATGGACTCAGGTGGAGAGGCCATGCTTAACTGACCTGTGAGGTTTCTTTGAAGGTACTAAGGCTGTAACTGATAAAGGAGCCTTGGTAGATGTGGAAGAGCTGGGTATTTCAAAAGACATGTGAGAGTGCCCCAAATCAGAGATTGATGGGCAGGCACAAGCTGTGAGATCTGGAGCAAGATAGCTGCTGAAATGGGAAGCTCTCTTGGAAACCTGAGTTGGAACATGAAGCTTATACATTATTTTGATGTGAAAAATGAAAGATAACTGCGTTTGAAGATTCTATTCGCGTTTGAGAGGGAAAATATTAGAAAGTAATATTTATTAAACAAGGATTGTGGTACAAAATAGTTTCATATTGAGACACAGACTGTGCCTTGCACTGTCAATTCAACCAGTGCTGTTTATCAGCAAAGCTTTACTTTAAGCCTGCCAAATAGTGATACAAAACTCTGACTTAATTCTAAAAAATCATTTCCCATAATTGGAAAGGTTGGGAATGTGACAGACAAACCAAATGATTTCTAAACATCTTACCTGTGAGCAAAAAAATTTCCGTGGAAGTTCATTTAACCCCAAACTATATAGTGACACTTATGCCCCCCTAGTCCCACTGAAAAATAACAATATCATAATTATTTTTTAATCTCTCTTATATTTGACATGTTTAAAGATTCTTTCTGGCTGCAGAACAGCTGCTTGCACAGACTTGATGTCTCAGACCAGAAGCTTCCATCTTCAGGTGCTGGGATGCTGAAGGATCTCCCCTCACTCTGCAAAGACTCCCCCAGGCTATAAGGAGATTCTGTAATCCCTGTGTGCATGTGATGAATGTATGAATGATGAATGTATGAATGAATTTGATACAGTCAGACATACCCATAATGGGTCTTTTTGATGCAAGAATCATTGTGTGCTTCCTCTGTGCCTTGAGGCTTGCCCTGGAAACAACAGAGTCTTTTGCAGAAGCAGGATCACACATTCGGTCACTAATGCCATAGGCTTCAGGGCAGTTATGAGTGAATGGAATGAATGAAGGAATGAATGAGTGGAAATTGAGGTCCCTTGTCAATGAACTGACAACAGTTCTCTTTGAACTTCCTAGATGGGTGTCTTCTCTGCACTGGAAAGAAAAGCTAGACAGGGTGGACTTAATGTGAAAGCAGATGCTTAACTCCAGGAATTACCCGGTCTTTCTGTAGTATCTTTGTCAGTTTAAGTTAAGTTATTAATTAACCCTACAAAGTTTTACTTGCTAAAAAAAACTAACCAAAATTTAATAATATGATGGGGAGATTTCTCTAGAGGGAGTGGAGTTGGTATATTGTTCAGATAGTTCACAATCTGTTCGAGAAAGGGTTCTGGTGCAGCAGCAGCAGCAGAAGGCAATGCTTTCAGAAGTTATTGCATTAAAAGACATTAACCTTGTAATTGTGTTTTGTTTCCTGAGCTGATTTTCACGGTTGATGAGAGATGTTGATGTTCATCTGCCTTGAGCTGGGGCTGACCAAAACTGGGCACAAGTGGGGAAAATAAGCTATAGAGTTTAGAAAGATCTTTCTAAAGGCCTCCCTAGTGGGAGCCTTCTGAGAGGCCAGAGTTGCACAACTGATACTCAGGAGAGTATGTATGTGGTTTGAGCAGTCCTGTTAAGGTCATTGGGTCTTCTGCCCTTCTTAATCAGCATTTTTACTGGTGACAGTGGAAGAATAGCTTTAGGCACATAGATCTGTTTTAGTTTTTAAACTACTGTGTGGCAGCAAAAGAGAGTGAGTTCCCTTACTAAGTTTATCACTTGTGTTATGTCGCCCCGCTGTCTCCTCTGTTCTGATGACACAGGCAAAGTAAGTCCTTCTTTCACCTCTGTATCTGGTGTCCTGACATCACCTTTGTTGCCCTATGCTTCAGCATCTTCAGGATAAGAATAGACTATGGAAGGTAGGTTGTCTTTCAGACAGAAGTCTAAATTCTAGCTACAAAGAAAAAGTGGCTTGTGGGTTCATATGCTACTCTTTAGTTTATCCTCCTGCTCTCCATTTAATGCCTTAGCTGAGAACAACAAGGATTTCTAATCTAATTCCAAAGGAGCTTTCTTATCAATGGGGGAGATGACTGAGCATATCTTCCATAACATTTCTAAACCTGGTCACTCATAACTTTGCAATGAAATGGTAACTTTTTTCCCCCATTTTTCTATGAAGTCATTACACCACTTAGGGAAGACACCAGATTGACAGATCAAAATCACAGTGTTGTATAGGGACAGAAAGCACACAGGGAAACTTTGCTGTATGTTTTGGTGCTTTGCAGGTATAACAAGAATATCTCATTCTGCACACCTCTTCAGCCTTTTCATTCACTGAGGTTCCTGGTGAGGGTACCGGCAATGGCAACAGCCAACAAAGCATTCACTCATGAAATTTAAGCCTAAATCTGAGTTCCTCAGCCTGTTTATATTCAAAGATAAGGGCTATTCTGAAAAACTTGTTGACCAGTTCTATCAAATGCAGCAATGTAAAGAGGGAGAAGAGATGTTCAGAGAACATCTCTGACTTTGTGTGCAGCTATGAATACAACTGGAGAGCATATTCAACATGTTTTAAAGCTAGAGGAGGGTGAGAGGGAGAGATTTATTTGTAAAAGTTATAGTCTCAAACCAAAAGGCAGGCAGGGCTTGAATGCTGTGATTCAGACTGTGCTCTCTAGTATTGAATTCATGACAACTCAACACTAGTTCGATGCAGTTCTGTATCAGTTTCAGATTACATCATGCTGTGAATCGCACTATCTGTTAACATTGATCTTTGTAAATCATTTGGTTTGAGGTCTTCGGATGGGAGGCTGAGATCCACTTCAGCATGCAATGTACTCACTTTGTCCTTGAAAATCATTTAAAAACAAAGCAAGCTGCAGTTGCATGGATGATACTACTTTTCTGAAAGACTAGATATGCAGTCCTTTGAACTGCCAGTAGCTGGACAAAAACCTTCCATGGAAAGAATGAAAACAGATAAAAATTCTTGCTACTTGATGTTGACTGAGAGAGTCACAGAGGTGCTGCATATCTGAAGAACTGTGTAGCCCAAAGCCTGATTCAAAGAAGTTATGATGCTTTTAATGAGTAGCCAGAGCGCAGGAGTTATGACTAAATGCTAGTTCCTATACTTCTATCTATTTAGATTTTTTTTCTTATTACCTGAGTTTGGTTTGAATACATCATTTTCACCAGTGTTCTTCAACTGCTGTGTGGCTTTCCTATGAGCTGAGCAACGCTGTGCTGTGCCTGATGAGTTGCATCAGTTTGTTCTCCAGCCATTTGTACTGGGCTAACATTTAATTGTGAGTGAAGATTATTCTTTTTTTTTTTTTTTTTTAAACCCTTCAGAAGGAGTCCTGGNAAATAATATTGTGATATGTTAGAGATTATTATTGGTCTTTATTCACTCCATTAACTAAAAGAAACTCCTACCTGAATCCATTTGATTTTGCTGAAAAATTATGGGAACTAAGTAAATAAGTGCACATGAACAAGGCAAGGTGATGGGAGGAGTGTTCTGCTGCTTGCTAACGGACTAGGGAGGGTTCCAAACTGACAGTTTCCTGTAGGGAAAGAAGATTGCTCCTTCCTGGCAAGAGGAACACTAAGGACTGAAAACAACTGTTGAGTTGTCTGTCTTACAACCAACACCTGCCTGAACCCAGCACTGAAGTGGGTCAGGCACTGTGCTTCTCACTGGACCTGAGACAATGTGAATTTCTAGACAGACCTTAGTCAAGCCTGTAGTAGAAGTACCAGGACTTGTCTTTGATGAGGCATTCCCCAAAGCAGAAATCATGGCTCCTCAGGAAATTGTGGGGCTAAATCACAGCAAGGTCTGCTTTAGATACACTGCATTTCCTACTGTATGTGGTTATAGGAAGGGTACACACTTGTCTTTTGTCTTCTTTGTACTGGTGTAATCCATCAAAATGAGCAGCTGGTGACAAGAAAAAAACCAGTTTCTACAACTGGGAGATACAAATCAATCCTTACAAAAACATGCTTATAGGAGCTGCTAAGTGTGTGAGCTCTAAATCTACACCTCTGAAAGAATGAATGAGCATACACAGAGCTGACCTATTCTTCCCATGTACCATACCAGAGTTTCAGAAATTATAATGATCTGGATTTATTTGATTATTTGTTTTGGGGAATCTTTAAAGGTCCTTGACTTTCTCAGACTGACCTAGTCAGCTTTTTCTGAAAGCAACACTCCACTAATGCTGCCACTACATTATTTAAGTCTCTGCTGATTTGCAGGTGCATGAACATAGCAACAGACACAAACACGTAGATACAGACATGTGTATTTCACATACACTATACACAGAATACAGAACAGGAGGTGCTAGTCTTTTCTTGAACAAGGCACGCAGTTCTCAGTGCCTCAAGAGTATCTTCTTCATTTAACCACAGGAAAAATCCGTTAGATGGCTGACTGAGGAGTGTAGGACATGCTCCATTTTATGCTATGTATGCTGGCCTGTCAGATGGCTATTTCTCTAATACTTCAAAATAATTAGAACATTTCTTTCTTCTCTCTCTCCTTTTCTTTTTTTTCCCAAACTGAAATCAGAAATTTATTTTTGTTGAATGATTAACTTTCCACAACTGTTATTACTTCTCCAGCCAACTCTGAGTTTGCAATAGTGACTGAAGTGTTCTCAGAGAAACAGATGAGAAAATGGCCTGTATATCTTTATTGTTAGAGATGATTTGTACAACTTGGGATGTTGAAAGTAAGAGTAGTTCAAATAAATCCCAACAACGCTGACTCAAAGGTTTTAAGCATTGCTTAAATCCCTTGATTAACCCAGCTTCTCAATATTTGACATGAATCAATAACTCTGAGATGTCTTTGCTGTTCTCTGGTTTTGTAAATATTTACGCAGCCAGTCCCATCAAATATGATATTTAATCCCATTCAAGTAATTCTTTGTATGCTGAATGTGAAGAGACACAAAGTGTACGAGTTCCAGTGATGCTACTTAAATAATTGGCACTAAGGATGAAATCTGCTCTACTTCTTTTGTCAACACCCAGGATTTATACAATGTAAGTGTGAGTGAGTGGAAAGCAAAATCCACCTTCTGTTAGAAACCCTGGGCCAGCTGTGGGGAATGCAGATCTCCTGATCCTGGGCTTGTGTTTGTGGCTCAGCATCAACAGCGGCCTTTTGTTACAGTTGAATGAGGTGTTGAGAGCTAGATCAAGGCAAAGAGCAGAAGGATGCCACTTCTCTTTGCTTGTCTTCAGCCATCCCTTTCTGAGACATACTATCATGAACTCTCTGTGCACTCTAGGAACAGGGAGATGCTCTACACAAGGTTTCCAGGACCTTTCAAAGCCTTCTGTAGGAATCTCAGTCCACAATTGTTGTACCAGCCCTCCAGACCATGGCTGGCATTCCTGCTAGCACGTGAGATTTGCAGTAGGTTTGTATTTACGTGGCTCAGCTTAAGAAGCACAGTGATAAGCTGGTTCCAGTGACACCACACTTTGAGTCATTGTTTACTGATCCAGTCTGATTCATCTGTGGGTTCTGCCAGGTTCTGCAGTTGTACTTCTTGCCTCTAGGTATTGCAGAAGGAGAAGGGATTGGGGAATAATGAGGAAGTCCCAAAAGATCAGTGTGAACAAGATATTAAGAGCTGGCCAACAAGAAGTCAGAAGTGGATCTTCCTTCAGATATGCTCCATTCTCAGGCATAATTTGACCTTTCTATGTTTCACAGCTGGATTCCTATCATATAAGAGAGCCTACAATGGCATATGTATTGGCTTTCCTATGAAGGGATGAGAGAGAATGAGTAGCCAGTTCTCAAATCCAAAATTTTTTCAGGTTGTAATAAAAAATAAAATACATTCATGCAAGCTCTCTTAAAATTTTTATCTAACTCATAGGCATCCTGCCTGTTAAAAAGTGGAGAAAAACACTACATTCTGTGTTAAATGTTTAGAAGTATTTTAGCTTCTTATTTGCTTTGTCTTACCAAAGCCCTTAAGAACTCTTTCATATATGAAAATGTCTTCATGCAGAAGTACCACACTGGTGGTGTGCTTCTGTAGCCCATGACCACTGTACAGTTCAAGCAGAGAGAAGTATGCTTGAGAGGACATAGAAAAGGTGAAGTGGGAAGCCAAATGAATTTACTGTCAGTTTTCCTGACTGTGTGCATATGCAGCCTATAGGAAGTGGTTTGCCTATATATCTAGAAATCCAGGTATTTCTGGAAAATTCCAGAGTTTAGATTTCTAATGGATTCTTCTTCAGTTTTGTTTCCGTGTTCTGTTCATCAGATTAACTGGCAGAGGGGAGATTTAGACTGGATATTAGGAGGAAGTTCTTCACAGTGAGGGTGGTGAGACACTGGCACAGGTTGCCCAGGGAGGTTCTGGCTGCTCCCTCCCTGGAGGTGTTCAAGGCCAGGTTGGATGAGGCCTTGAGTGAGCTGTACTAGTGGGAGGTGTCCCTGCCTATGGCAGGGGGTTGGAACTAGATGATCCTTGAGGTCCCTTCCAACCTTACCATTCTATGATTCTATGATCTTCTACTGATTGCTTCTCCCAAGCTAAGTAGGATCTGCAGAATGTCACTTACATTCAGGGATGTACTTTGAAGTACGTTGGAATGAAAAACAAAATATTTCTGCCGAAAGCTTTGCATTTTCAGCCACACCTGTTTGAAAGCCCAAGAGATTTGGAGAGGATTTGGTCCAGCTGGAAATCAGGCCAGAGATGATATACTGAAATATGAATTAAGACTTTCTAGCTGAAGATATAAAATTACGTTGCTTATGAAAAAAAGCAATCTTCTAATTAACTCTGGCCAATTAATATCAGCTTTTAGATAGCAAGTTAACAAGCAAATAAATAGCCATAGGACAAATTAAGAGAGGAGCTTTACGTGTGTAGATTCGCTCAACCAATCAAAGTTCTTAAAGGTTCAACTGCAAATCTACAAACATGACCACTGGTGTCTGAAATAGGGACACAGAAATAGATGATTTGGGTTGGTTTTGTTTGGTTTATCTTTTTACCTTATGTGGTTTACCACAAAAAACAAACAGAAAAAAACCATAGGTAATGCATGGTCATGGAGTGCTTGAAAGGGCACATGCCTTCAGTCACCATAAGTCAAAGGCATGTCAGAGATGTGTTGCTTCAGCTACAAAACATACATGCAGAAATCCCTACATACCTGGCAGCTGTGAGGATTAAGTGATCTGATCACAATCTTTTCTGTGTCCTTTTTTAATAATAATTATTTTTACTTAAAAGATGGAATAACATTTGGTCATCCACATCTGAGGACTAATGTTTCTCCTTGCCTTTGATGCACCGCAGATGTTGTAAACCTTACTGCAAAAAAAGGCCAGAGAGCAAACAGGGTGAAATGACAGATTCAGGTAAAACATGAGCAGGCAGCTCACAACAAGCAAGTTCAGTGCATGGCAATCTTCCTGCTCCTCCCTAGGGACTGAGCAGAGCTGTTCAAGAAGGAGCAGATGGAAACAGCTGCCAACAGATGAATATTGGAAAGCATTCAAGCCACAGTACTTGCTGGAAGTTTGTGATGGCCTGAGCTTACCCAGTGACAGGTGTCTAAGATGTAGAACCAGACAGTGATCCGTAATTTCTTAGCTATGAGGATCAGGAAAAAAAACCCAAGCATAGTGCAATAAAAAACACGTACAAGACATTCTCTGAACAGAAAATATATCTCTGAGAATTGCTGTGATGAGAGGAATCTTATGCTGCCCATAGTATGAAAGATAAAAGAGCACTGCTAATGCATTTTTTTGTGAATGTGTCTATCCTGTAATTCATTCACTTGAAATGGTGACTTACCTTAAGCTAAGATTCAACAAGTGGGAAAGAGATAATTTAAGGAAATTCAGCAGCACAATGCTGATATTTTTCTGTCTTCTTGCATCTTTTCTAGCAAAAGCTAAAGTGTCCCTGGCAAACAAACAAAATAGCACCCTGTGATATTTTTACCTTTGCTTCCCCTCACCACACACATTGTTTACTCCCACAGAGCTTGAAATATTAACCCAGCATGTTAATTTATTTCTTCCAGAGTTGCCCTGGCCATTGGATTTAACATCTTTCTTGGAAGTACTTCAAACCAAAGTCTGGCTCCATCTCTAGCTTTGTTAATCAGGCACATTACTTTGTTGCCTTTTTTCATATCGTTTAATGTAATTGGCATTTGCAAAGCTTTTGAAAGGCGTGTTGGGGACTACAACATGTGCAGCTGGCTTCAAACTGCAGGCTGCTTTAAATGCCTCCTTCTGTAGAGGACACCCCTCGGAAGCATAGTGCATGTGTGCCCAGCATGTTCTGTGCTGCTTCCTTTCCAAGAGGCATGAAGTGACTGGTGTGGTGCATGTTCCTCCCAGCACACAGCTGTAATTCCATGGTGTTATAGCTGTCATGGGAGCATTACATGACCCCTTTAAAGTGCAGGACTTTCTACAAGCTGTTGTATAGATGCTTTGTTCCAAGGTGTGGTGTGATGTGAAGCTCTGCTATAAGGACAGGCTACGAGAGTTGGGGCTCTTCAGCCTGGAGAATAGAAGGCTTCGAGGGGACCTGATAGCAGCCTTCCAGTATCTGAAGGGGGCCTACAGGAAGGCTGGGGAGGGACTATTGACAAGGTCTTGTAATGACAGGACAAGGGGCAGTAGGTTTGAACTGGCAGAGGGGAGATTGACACTGGATGTTAGGAGGAAGCTCTTTCCAGTGAGGGTGGTGAGACACTGGCACAGGTTGCCCAGGGAGGTTCTGGCTGCTCCCTCCCTGGAGGTGTTCAAGGCCAGGTTGGATGAGCCCTTGAGTGACCTGTGCTAGTGGGAGGTGTCCCTGCCTATGGCAGGGGGTTGGAGCTAGATGATCCTTGAGGTCCCTTCCAACCTTACCATTCTATGAGTCTATGATGATTTGGGAGGTACCTGCCCCCCCACTCTATGAAAGTCACCCAGACTAGACTCAGCTGGCTGGAAGTTAGGGAATGAAGCTTTATATTCACAGCTTAGCACAATTTACAAGCAGGTATTTAAAATGTATTACAAAATACATACAGCTATATGCAGAAATATAGAAGTTAAAGGTAATACAGAAACACAATCCCCCTCCCAGAAATCAGAGTCCCCAGGAGGGACTCCCAACCACCCTTCCACCTTTTTCCCACTCCTCTACTTTATCCCAGGGTCTGCCTTATGTGCAAGGTGAGTTTGGATGATTGGCAAGGGAGGTTAGAAGCAGAGTGATGAGTTGGGTTACACAGCTGCAAAAGCCCAGGGAGAAGACACATTGACTCCAACAGAGAAAGACTCTGTCTTATCTATGTTTGTGTCCTTGTGTTTATACATCTCAACAAGTCTATGAGAGAAGTAGACTTCGCCAGTGTTTGCTTTTCACAGCCTATAATCTCAGTTTTTTTCATTAAAATATTCCAATTAGCCTCAAAGCAGCACACAAGGTGTTGTCATCCTAACCACCTGTAGACAACTTACAGGGGTACCTGGTCATACAGGCACAGAAGCCTGTGGGTTTTCACATAGAAGCCATGAATTTGGACTTGCTGTAATAATTCCGACAGGTGAGGGTGCCAGTACCGTGTCAGCTGCCAGTAAGATCGATGAATGCACACTAGGTAGGAATTTAGCTTATTTATTTGAGTTGTCTTGGTGAAGTGATACTCTGTACTGGAACCGAGGAAGAGTTAGATATAGAAAACTGGCGCGGGGCGGGGGAGAAGTAAGCGCTAGAAGAGCTCCTGTCCCAAGTCCTCTTTTCTATAGACAATGCTGCCCTCCAGTGGCCTGCAAATCCCCATTCCCATTGCTTGTGCATTGCAGTCGTGTGGCTTCCAGCTGCAGCGGTCCGCAGCTCCGAGCGTCACCGGCACGGGGTTTGCCTAGGCTCCAGCCTCAGGAAGCCCGCAGGCGGAATAAGACCAATTGCTTTACCAGGCCAGGCCCACTGACTCTTCTGGAAACAACCATCTCAAAAACTTTCTCACAAATTACAACCATGCCATAGTCTGCCCCTCAGGGACAGTCAAACCCTCTGACCACAAAGAACCACATACAAGAAAATGGTCATGAATGGGACAAACTCACAGGAGATTTATGTCCAAATGCAATGTTTTGTCACTGGGAAAAAAAAAAAAAAAAAAAAAGTAAAATCCTGGCCCAACAGTCAGACACAGGGCTCTGCAGATGCAGTTGTCAGTGAACCATGAGGATACTTCTGTCTTCACAGAGCTTGAATCTCAAGACACAGATACCATACAAGTTCTCCAGGTTCTGTCTTTCACAGCAGCCAAATGCATTTTGAGTAGGATTCAGAAGTAAAGCATCAATGTGAAAGAAATTACTGTTGTATGGCCAAACCATGAGTTAGATGATCTTTAGGTTTGTCACCTCTATGCTTGCTTACCTTTTTCTTCCGTGGCTTCAAATGGTCTTTCCAAATGTGCAAGAGTGTTTCTCAACTTGTCCTGTTCTACATCTGCATGTTAGGTGGAGGTTATCATGCATGCTGAGATGTATTGTACCCTGCTGAGGGCCCTGACCACTAGAGATCACATCATGGTCTTCATGTCATCTTCTGTTCCTGTGCATCTGCCTCACCTGCCTTCTGGTAAGCAACCTATCCCTTCCAGGACCATTGCTAGCATCACAGGTGATACAGTGCCTTCAAACAGCTTCCATTTCTCTCTCCTTTTGTCTTTCTTTTTCACTTAAACCAAAGAGAAATAGAATGGCACTCCAAAATTTGTGCAGTAATAAGAAAACCTCATACTAGTCCTACTTTCCCCCTCCTCTTTCTATAGGAGGCTTTTTGTAGAGAAGAACTTGGGTTTTCCAACATATTTTTCTTGTGTTCCTAATGTTTTGGGGCTTCAGGTGCTGACTGAAGACCGTGAAATATTCTTGCTATTTCTCCACCAATAAATTTTCTGTTACAGAAAGATGAGGGAATGCTGAATTCACTGAGACACTTCCAGAAAGAAATGCAGTTTGTGTTTTATCCAGCAGATGTGGCTGTTGGACCAAAAACCTGCACAATGTCAGTTCAGGTGGATTAGGGAAGAGGGTTTCAACAGTTCCAGGATTTTATCCAGCATGTCCAGGTCTGGTCCCTTGAGATTGGGGGACTCCTTTTGACAGTCACATGCCACACTAGGTGACTGTGCTGAGAGACAGACCTCTGAGTCTGGAAGCAGAAAAACAGCAATAGCCCAAACACAACCACAACCTCATCCAATCTTCTGATCAAGTGAGTTAATTTTTAATACGTTTTTATGTTAATAGTAGGAAATTTCACTTCATATACAGGATTTGCCTTCCTATTGATGAATATGGGATTATTCCTTGAGTCTTACATAAAACAGCACACTTGATGTTGCTGAGATGGTTGTAGAAGTTACTGATGTTTTAGAAAGAAAATGTGAGTTCAGTGCCATGCTGGCTGTATCACTGGGAAAGCTCTGACATTTTCTGTTACCCTGTGGTTACAGGACAGGCCACTTTTCACTATTAAACTTGCAATCTTAAGGACTCTATTCAGAAGTGTATGCAAAAGACAGATTTCTGTGGTTCTTCTCCTGGTCCAGGTGGCTTTATGCCAGGCATGTTGCTAATGCCTGGTGGAGCATGGGTGTGAAGGGACTACCTGGGGTCTCTTGTTTATTACACTAGCAACCATTCCCTTCCTCATTAGCCCTGAAATTTCAGACATAGAAAGGGGAGTCTTTGGTCTCCACTTAATGACAGTCCCAGTTGTGCAACAAGCCTTTTGAGAAGGAATTGTGCTGCATAGTTCAAGGAGAGAAAGTTATGACTGTTCAACAGTTTTACTGGAAGAACAAGAGGTATGAAATGCTGAGGTGAGAAGCTGTGCTGGTTTGAGGCTACTTAGAATATTTTAATAGAGAAAATTACACTATAGGCTGTGAAAGGAAAACATCATGATGTCTACTTCACTCATACGCTTGCTGGAGAATTGTTTGGGAACACTAACCAAAACAATAGATAAGTCAGTTGCTCTCTGTCGCTTGCTTGAGCAGGAGCTGCTGGTGGGATCTAGCAGCTTCTGGGCTCTGGCTCCTCTGCTGATTAATCCTCACTAACCACTTTCCTTCTAACCCTCCTGGCCGATCCTCCTAATTTACCTTGCACATAAGGCAAACCTTGGGGTAAGGTACAGGGGTGGGGAGAAGGTGGAAGGGTGGTTGGGAGCCCCTCCTGGGGTCTCTGATTTCTGGGAGGGGAGTTGTGTTGTTGTATTACCTTTTATTTGTATATTTCTGTAAATATTCTGTATATAGTGTAAATATCTGCTGTACATTGTGCAAAGCTGTAAACAGAGCTTCATCATTTAACTTCCAACCGACTGAGTGCTAGTCTGGGTCATTTTACAAGTGTGGGGGGGGAGGGGGTAACTCCCAAACCTTCACAGAAGCATTAGTAAATAATGCTTAATGGGGTACCTGGGTATGCCTCAGGAGATGTTCTCTGGAACATTTGACATGTGGGCCTATTATTTCCATCCCACACTCACACACACTGCATGCAGATCATGTTGTCAAAGGTTTGCACTCTGGTTGTACAGAGTTTCACCTGCTGATGGTGAAGCCAAGATTGCTGTGTGCAAGTTCTGCATAACAACCTTCATACCACCTCCTGCTCCCACAGGCTCATGTCAGCCATGCATTTTGGAAAGGTTGGAGACTTTCAGTGTCATTATGGGGATAGTTTCTGGTTTGGGTTTTCGGGATCAGGTGAGGAGGGAAGCCTGCCAGCTTGCTCAGTGTGATTGTGCTCAGGGATTGGCATATCTGAAGGTGCTGGAACAGAAATGGGTCAGTGAGCAGTGCACAAGCCAAGGCCACAGCATGGGGTTTGTCATGGCTTTGCACCACTACCTAAGCACTATGCCAGACAGCTTTATGTACTTGAAAGTATTGCTACTGAAGTTGGAAGTTTTGTCACTGATTTCAAGGAGAAAATTGGCATTTAAAAAAAAAAAAAAAGTTAAATGCTAATTTCTTCTCATTAACATTTGAGTGGTATAAGGTACAAATCTTTGCTTGTGTGTTCACTTCTGAAAAAATGTGCCAGAAATAGTTCATACATTTCTTTTACCTAAAATTGAATTTCCAGTATGTGAAAGACTTTTGTAGCAGCTTTAATGATGACATGGGGAATGGTGTGTAACATCCATACTTTTAAACCCCAGGGACTTCATCACACTTCTTTTACAGTGAAAATTTTGGAGTAGAAAAAAAAAAGGAACCTCTTCACTCTCCTATGTGCAAATGGCCTGATGAAATTTCAAATCAAAGCACTTAGCATGTGTAAGTGAGATATAAATGAATTCCTCTTCACTTTTTCCTTAGCAATAGTTTGAATAAGATAAGCTGATAACACTGGTTTTGTTGTGCAGCCCCAATGGGGCTTTATAAGATACCGAATCAAATCAAGGTACACACTTATGTCTGTGTTCAAAGGCAGCCACTTCCCTTTAATTCTTTGTGGCTATATGACTTTCTCCTTGGAGGCAGGGTTCTATAGACATGCCAGACTGCCCAAGTATCTTTAGTGAAAAGCTCTAAACCTACATTCAGGTGGCTCTGTGCCATTCTGCCAAGAGAACTTAGGGAAAGGAACACTCTGCCTGGCAGTCACCTCCATTTCTCCCAGGCTCTGCATGTTGTGCATGGTGTTTGTAGCCCATGATGAAGTCTTTCTGCAGACCAAGCTAGACTGCAGCTTGTCTTGTAGGACGAGCCCTCAATGCCTAAATACACCTTCAGGTGCCCAGTTTAAGAACAGAAGTTTGTAAATGCTGGATCAGTTTTGTGTCTGTTCTCCACTCTTATGTTCCCTGACACTGTTGGAACTAAAGTTCTAAACCCAAGTATTTCCCACTTTTAAATGTTTGCACCCAGACTGAAATATACTCCTACCAGTAATGTGGTGTCCTCTTGATGCACAGGAGAGTAGAGTAACCAGGCATTTGTTTTAAACATATTATCTTAGAAATAGACAGGGAGAAGTTGCACAGAGAACACATTTTCCATATTAAAGTTAAAAGGTAAATATAGCTGTAACCTAAACGTGTATTTATCAGCACAGACACCCTTTGGCCTTGCTCCAGTGGACTTTTCTCACTGACATCAATGGGAAAAAGATGAGCTCTGCATAGGAAATCTGTGAATATTTTTTTCCTTCTTCATCCATCCATCTATTTTGGGATGTGCTAAATGCTTGTTCTCTGTTGTAACATTAACATCAGTATGTGGAAACTCGGGTTGCTAAAATAAATCAGTGAAATACAATATACATGACTTCACATGGAACTGCATGTACATTGTTGAGCACAAGTGCCCCATGTCCACTCTGCTGTGCCAGCTTTACAACCAGGTACACCTCATTATGTCCTGCAGAAGTGAGGTGCTGTGGTGAGGCAGGCATGAACTCTGTGCTGCCAGTATCCATAGTCTCTGTAGCTCCTGAGCTGCCAAAATGCTTCTTAGTTGCCTTTTACACGACAGTAAAACTGGTAACTTTTGCCAGCCTCAGAGCATGGGGAGGGCAAGATCTGCAGTATTTTACAAAGGCGTGGCTTGCACCCCGGGCCTGATGAGTGTTGGCTGAAGGCAATGAATGTTCTGGTGTTGGTGTGTGAGGCATTGATTTGTGGGGCTCTGCCTGTCGCTCTGTAGTGTTTGTAAATTAACAATAATGGCTTCAGATTAACCCGAGTTTTTTTTTTTTTTCCTGACATCCTGCTTCATGTTAGCATGAATTAGCACATTCTCAGGTTCTTTTAATTTGTATTTTTAATGGAAAAAATGAAATGGGTAAGCACAACCTTTATGGGCTGCACTGTTTTCTGCCCACAGTGAAATTCGTGGGAGACCTTTACCAAGTCAGACACTGATGAAGGCATTGAGAGGACAGTCCTGCCTCAGACTCACCACTAATCTGCAGGAGCCTGGCCGGCTCCACAGAGTGGTCCTGTGCCTTAATGCCAGTTTATCATCCACCGTGGTCACAAGCACATGGATGAGAAAGGAATCCCTGTGGCTGCTACCTTTCCTGCCCCTCTGGCTTCCCATAAGACAACAAACTCAAAGCAGACCTCTACCTCAGAAGGAAGGAGAAGCAAGTGCATTGTTCAGCTGGCCATAAGGCTGCTTGCTCTTCTCTCCGTGAAGCATTGATCTTCAGGGCCCCCATGACTAAAGAATGGGAAACATTTCTCTGGAATTAACTGTTCCCTCTTTTTCCTGCTTGAGAGGTAAGAGCTGCACAAATTCCCTCTTCAGTAGTCACCTAAGAGAGAATATGACAACTGATCTGTCACTGAAGTATTTAGAGCTGATGACGGTATCTGGGTTTGGTTTTAGGGGTGTTGTTTTATTGTTTGGATTTTTTAACTGATGCTTAAACAAAAGTCCTAAACCACAAGGATATGACAAGAAATGGGTTGTTACATGTTGGCTGTAGCTGCTCTTCATTCTTGTCTGAATGTAGAGAAATGCCCTGATGGTTACTTAACCAATGACGACTTGCTCAGGGCTTAACATTTTTCAGTTTCATTGGCAAGCTTGCAAGGTTACCCATATATACTGAATGAAACATAGCCTACTGGTTATTTTTAGAGAGGCTCTAAACAAGAAGTAAATCCCCAGAGTAATGCTGCCAGTGATGTGTAAAGTTCAAATCCAAATTAAAACTGCTTAGCTTTGGCCTAAATTCTAATCTGAACTTGAGGAAAACTTTGATCTATATCTTGAACTCTACAACAAAAAATCTTTCACGATTGTTTTCTAACACCTGAGAAAATATGAACATGGTACAAAGACTTGAAAACTAAAATTTGAGTGAAAAATCTGAAAGTTTGTCCAAGAATGTAGTACCTGGTCTTGTGAGACACTGTTGTGTGACCTTAAGTTACTGTAGCTGGACTGGAATTTGGAGAAAAAATTATTTTAACTCCCAAGTTCTAACACATCTTTAGGAGATCAAGTCCTGTCATGTAATTGTAAATTATGCAGGGAGAAAGAGAATGCTTTATTTGCCTACAGATCTCTTTAATACTGGCCTCTGATGTGCAGGACTTGGTTTAGAACTCCTCAGGATACAAATGAAGAAAGCAGATTCCTTTTCAGCAATATATTTATGCAAAGCAGTCAAAAGCAGCGCAACTGAATCTTGGTCTTGATTTCTTTGCTGAATCACAGCCTGTATCTTCTTCCTGCCAAGGCAGCGATCTTAATACCACTCCTAAATGTAAGAGTAATTCTAGAAGCTCTAATGAAAGTCAAGATAACACCACAGATTTTATAAATAAGGGTCTTTATTTAGAATACTGTTGAAAACATTCTTGGCAACCACATCGTATAAATATATAAAGTTTGACACAACAAACCAAGCAATATTAAATATTTTTTATTTTTATTCCCCTTTTCGTTTGTAACTTTGTACTTTTGTGGGTTTTTTCTTTCTTTTCCCTTTTTTTTTTCCTTTTCTTTTTTTTTTTTTTTTCTTTCCAAAGCAAATCTTATTTAGAATTATACAAAAAAGTTCTATAAAAAATGGTCCACAACCTCATTTTGGCCGGAACAGGAGTAACAGGAAGAAGCAGTCATGCCACTACTGTTGTAGATTTCTATTCTCCTCCACATTCAAAAGCCAGGTTCCTATTCCCCAGAACCCAGATTAAATATTGGCCATTTCATGGTACACAATTTTATCTCTAGACACATTAAATAACTTTAGTTTAACAACCAATAAATAACTAAGTGTACTTTGAAGTAATATATGCTCAAAAAGTTACACATTTGAAGGAATTTTAAGTGATATTTTAAAGCTGGAACAAGTCTTGAGAAGTCTTTTCAGTCTTAGAAGGCAGGCTTTGTAGCATGGCAGAACAGAGCCATTTGATTTCAGTGCAGTCCAGCTGGACCTGCCTTTATAGCACTTGGTAAATAGGATTGCTGCTGCTGTTGTCCTGGGGGAGTGGAGTGCAGTTGGTGGGCGAAGGAATTTGGGCTCCTCCATCATTCAGACTCACTCCCTCTTGAGGGGAACAGGGACTCCCTTCAGCAACAGTTTCCACTGGAGGCAGTATAGGACATGTGGAGTTGTCTGTGGAAATCCTCTCTACAATGCTTGAGAGACAGTCAAGGCTGGAAACAACGGAACTCTTCCCATGCTTTGGATCTAAAAAACAGACAAGAAGTTGCTCAGTTTATCCAGTGGGTACTTAATGTGAGTTCATGCATAAAAGCCCAGTGAACACCTGCCAGCATGCATGTGCAGACTGTAAAGATTCAGGTGAGAAGTGGTTAAGGACATCAGTCATCAGAAAACAGAGACCTGAATTTGCAAAATGGATGACAGACCACACCAAAGTATGTTACTTTGGGGGTGAGTAGATCCAGGCCTTCATTTTAGTCCATAGAAAGGGAAGATGTGAAAACAGTCAACAATTTCTCCACTTTGGGTCAATGATAGAGTTAGAAGTATCTTCATGCAAAACACTGAAAATTAGTTAATAAAGGGAGGACTATATTTTCATCCAGATGTTATGTTTGCAAAATAGGAACTGCAGCTGTTAACATATCCCTGTATTTGCAAGTGCATCTAGAGGAAATCCAGTGCTTCTAACTAGCATCCACAGCTTGCTGGCTGCAAAGGGAGGTTCCTCTACCAGCCTAGCGAGGGTGAGCTAAATACCAGGGGACGGAGAAGGCATGTGGAAGCTTGACTGCCTCTGTCTCCGGGTTTCACGCAGCCAGTACAGCACATACTCACCATTTGGTGATTCTGTGTAGTAGCTGCTGTCATAGCTGTTTCTTCTGCGAGAGCCACAAGGCGGCCCGCTGTACTCCATCTGGAAAGGAGAGCAATGGAGTGAGCTCACTGGCTGGGGACAGCATTTACTGAAATCCCAGGAACCATCCAATTTCATGTTTGTCTGTGCCATCCTTCCATGGCTGAAATGCCATGGAGTTTTAGTTTCTCTGAAGAAGGCAGAACTGAACTCGGCTGGAATGGGACTCACCCCAGAGTATTTTATGTGGCACAGCTGTTCCAAAGGAAAATCAACCGGTTTTGTATCGCATGCTGTAGCTGAGATGAGGGTTCCAGCATTCTGATCAGATACTGACCTACTATCTACAGCTTACAGCAAGGAGACCAAGAGGGTAACAAGCCTTTTTTGTTGTTGTTGTTGTTGTTTTGTTTTTTGGTTTAACTTTTGAAGGTTTTTCCAAACACGAGTTTCTCTTTAAAAGCTTCTGGTCTACCTTTGCGCCTAGCTACTTTTTTTAGTTTCTCTTCCCATTTCCATTTTGCACAGGAAAAAAACCCAAACACTGACCAACATATTTGTTTCCAGCACTTTATTCACACTGGAATGACTGACAAAAGAAAAGGGCTGTACTTTGAGGAGGTGTCATTTGTGTAAATGTCCTCTCCAATCTGCCAACTGTCTCATAACCACAGATATTCAACTCACTGCTCTGGCAGGACCATCCCGGAGTGGTGACTTGAATTTCTGGCATTCAGACCAGAGTCCAAGCCTATAGTCTCAGTGAAAAGATGTGATGATCCTCTCTAGCACAGAGCCTTCTCCCTTCCCCCTAACAAACAGGACCCAAAGCCTTGGGGTTTCCTTCCTATTGCTGGTAAATGCCTACAGAAGGGATTAAGTGCAAGGAGAAATGGAGAAACTTTTTCATAACGGTCAAGAATAACTACTCCTGTTAGAACTTCTTCCTGTTATCATCACGAACAGCAAAAGAACAAAACCCTTTTCTTATCACCTCCCCTGTATCTACCATGACCCAGGGAGACCTTCCTGTCTGTTGTCCTTAGAGACAACGGTAATGATGCTGAAGAAGATGGAAACAAGAGATGCCCCAGGAACTCTGGCAACTCAGGTAGGGCTCAGATCTCATTATGTCCCCAGGTACCCAACCTAGGCAGCTTCCTAAAGTGCTCCCACAGCAGCAATCCTCTGGCTGCACAAGGACAGAGAAGGACCTGCCTAACTTCTCATCCTCGGGAAAAAAATGTGTAAAGAGATTTTTCTTTTTTTGCAGACATCCCAGCACGTGGGGACCCCACCTCCCTTCACTGTTGGAGCTCAAAGCACAAGAGAGAACTTTGTCTTCTGCCTGGGGAGGTACAGAAAGTAGCTGCTAGAGGTAAAGCAGGAGGACATTGACAGTGTCTGGGGTGCATCAGTGGCAGGGTGTCTTCCCTGGGACACTCACCATGCCATCAGAGCAGTTGGAACGAGGGCTGGAGGCATCTGATTCCCCGCTGTAGTGCTCCAGCACTGGGTAGTAAGCGTCCTCCTGCTCCCGCAGCAGTGCCTGCAGGCTCTCGATATAGCGGATGGCATTGCGCAGGATCTCCACCTTGGGCAGGCGCTGGTTAGGGTTGGTGGAGGTGCAGCGCTTGAGGGTCTCAAAGGCTTCATTGACCTTGCTGAGCCGTCGCCGCTCCCTCATGGTGGCAGCCTTGCGGCGGTCGGCATTGGTGGTCTTCCTCTTGCAAGCCTTGCAGGCCCACAGCAGGCAGCGGCCGGCCTGGTGGTGCCCACTGGGTGCTCGGACATGCTCCTCCTCGTGCGGGTGCCCGTGGTGATGCCCGTGGTGGTGCGAGTGCTCCTCGGGCTTCAGCAGCCCCCCCACGTGCACCAGCCGGGGGTCCAGGTCCTCGAAGAAGTGCATGTCTGACGTATTGAAGCATGGGTCGTCGTAGAAGTCATCAGCAGCTGTGAAGGAGCAGAGGGAGCCCTCTGTCATCTCCATGGGGCCCAGTAAGTCCATTGGGGCGGTGGAGGAGACAGTGGGGATGAGCGAGGGGTTCAGAGAGGGGGCTTCGATCGGGCCGTTCAGCGGCTGCCTGTGGCGGGGCGGCTGTGCGGAGCGGAGGCCTCACACTCTCCCAGGCGAGGCCACCAGCACTGGCAGCAGCCGCCGACCCCCTCCCAAGCTGCGCCGGTCCAGGAGAGCCACTCGGGGCCGTATTTATGCCGGAGCCCCCCCTGCGGGTCGGGATGGGGCGGGGCGGGGCGCGAGAAGGCGGGGAGGGGTCCACGGGCGCCGGAGCCCCCGGGGCAGCGCGGGGGGGATCGGCGGGGCAGGGTGTCCCGCGGGAGCCGTCGGGGCGGTGTTTCGTTTGCTCGTGGTAGTGTAGAGCTACAAGGCAGAAGCTGGCGGCGCTCGCTGCACGGTGTCTTTTCTACTTTTTCCCCGGTTTGCTTGCGCAGCCCGCCCTGCCCAGCCCGTCAGGGACGGCGAGGTTCCCCGATGCCCGGAGGTGCTGGCAGCCGCCGGCCGCATGCCCAAGGGGACAGCAGTGGGGACGGCGGCGCTCCCGTCCGCGGCGGCGCTTTTCCCTCTGCGTCCCTCCGGTGGCCGGCGGTCGTGCGCACGCGGCGGGGCTGCGGCTCCGCTGCATCCTCCAGGGAAGAAACCCGCAGCCCCGGGACGGGTTTCTCCGCGGCGGCCGCTGCTGTGCGGCTCTGTGGCCACAGGGTAACTACTCCGGGGGTGTTCGTGAGGGCGGACAGTGCGGGCGGCATCTCCGCACCAGGGTCGGAGCCCGGGCGCGTAGGGCCCGGGGACACTGGAGAGCCGGGGCCGTGCCCGTACCTCGGGGGCAACGGGTGCGAGGGGACAGGCAGGACTAAAGGTGGCTGAGGGGAGCCGGCTGTGCGGCCGCCAGGTGGCACTGTGCTCGGCGCAGGCAGTGTCGTGACAGGGCGGCCTCTAGAGGGGGGCCGCGGGCCGCGGAGATCCGCTGCGATCTGTCGCGGCCTCTCTTAGTCACCTCTGCGCCGAGACTAGCGGCTGGACAGGTACCGGGGACGTGACTCCCGCCAAGTCTCCGGGAGAGCGAGAGGAGGGAGGTAGTCCGTCCATGAGGGTCGTTACTCGGGAGCCGTCGCTCTTTGCTCTCACTTGGGAAAGAAATTTCCCAGAGAAAAAGCGGATTTGGGGCCCGATGGAGTGCGTTAGCCTTTTACTCAGGAAACAGGGGTTGTCAGACCGCGGCGAACCCAGGTACAGGTCAGAGATACGTACCGAGCATGGAAAATGGCCAGCTCAAGGCTTAAGAGCAGTTGTTTATAAACAGTTTCACTCAGGAAAAAGGAGTGTGAGAGGGCAGGGTCGGGTGCGGCCAAGACACCCAACTAGCGCCTAAGCAAGTTTCAGGCAGGGTTATCAGAGAATTAGTTGGTCCCTCCAGTAAGGCAACAGTTTAGTAATGATGTGCCGCAGAGTTAAAGCCTGAATTATGATTTGCTTCAGCAAATTACTCTTCATGGAAGACACAATGTATAAATTTGCATTTCAGCTTGCTCTACCAACTCAAACCTATGTACCTTTATTCTGAAATCTTTGAAGCAAGTAACTTCACCTGGCAAAGTAGCGTAGGGCTGCACATGTAATCATACTGCAGCTGGGCTGCTCGGGCAGCAAGAATTGGGTAACTAGCAGTGGTAGTTTGGATTTGGAGAAATGGGATGTGTTTTGGTAGCCTCTCTCAAGGGCTCACAAATTTTTACTCTGCTTTGGAATATCATTTGAAATGAGAAAGGTCTTTTTGTGATAGGGAAGCGCTCCAGTGATTCAACCATGGTTTCTTTGACTTCATGATTAAAATAGTTCCAGGTATTGTTAATGTACTGTGAACACAAATGTGTAAAGCAAAGCTCTGTGATCAGTAGGCCAAAGGGCTGACAGGGAGAATCTGAAAAGGTAAAAAAAAATCCATCAGTGATATAGTACCCAATCCCTGTGCCTCTGGGCCTGCCTATAGCAGAGAGGACCTAGAGTAATGGTAGCTTCTTTTGTTGTTATATGATACAGCTTCTGCAAAAATGCCTAATGTGCAGTCCGTGTTCTTTACTTACTTAAATGTCTTTAAGTACAAAGATAAGGACTGTTAATCACAATCTGTCATTATCACCCCAAAGATGAAATTCTTAATTTAAAGAAAAACCTGTCTGTTTTGGACTCTGTACAAAGTTCTTTCTTTCACTGTATCCAGTGCTGAAAAGTGATATGCCCCAAGGAGATCAGCTATTGACCACCCTTACACATTTAGAAGTGTATCTCCCAGCTGTTTCTGAAAGGCAGGGTAGCAAACTTGTAGAAACACTTCACTATTATTACAGAGGCTCTCTGATCCAGGAGTGAACAGATTTTTTTTTTTTTTAATATATATTTTGAACAGTTAAAAATAATTCAAAGCAGTGCTAGGCATACAATAACACATCATAAATATGAGAAGTAGTTGTGTGCTGTAGTAATTGAACATGTAAATTGAGTTATCAAAGCTTGGTTCTGGCTGTGTGGCCCACTTAAGATACTTAAATTCTTTCCACATCATTAATTTATGGAAAAGATAATTTTACCTCATACTGAGCCAGTGTTGTAGTACATTTCTGCCACTGTGTGTGTCTAGGCTATATGTGACCCCAGGAAAGGGCACTTTGTGATTCACACAACGTAGTGGTTACCTTGGGCGTAGTGGTAGCAAATGATGACACTTGGACAAGCAATACAAGGAAGTTGCTAGTAATTACCCATGGATACACTTCAGTGGAAAAGTCAGGGGGAAGCCCTGACCTGGTGATGAATTCTGCTCAGTGATCTTCCAGTGAAGGTGCCCTCGAGGACTCCTTTCCATCTGCTGCTACCAGAACTAACATTCACTTTCCAGGAATATTCCCAAGGATGGCTTTGTCCAGAAAAATGTTGCCTTGTACAGTTGACCCTGAAACTAAGTCCTTGCAAGGAACACCTCCTTGCACCTCCTGAAGTGACTCTCCTCTCCATAGTGGAGAGGATGAAGGAGAGCAGAGGATCTCCTGGAGAATCTATGTGAATACCTCACCCTGAGAGTAAGCAGCAGCAAGAGCCCTGTCTGTCCAACTGCAGGCAGTGCTTATGGCAAGTGTTAACACCGTTGTTAACACCTGTTTGGAAGCCTCTGGCTGTAATTCCTAATTTCAGTGAAGATTGTGTCGCTCCAGAGCTTCCGGTTGGATGCTTCTATATAGCTATTCTGAGCTGCCCCAGATAGTGGGTTTGAACATTTGTGGAAGCTAGAGTGTAGATGTACAAACAAGGACTCAGAAAAGAATTTGTAAAGCTTCTCTAAGTGTTGTTGCCCTTATATCTGTTTCACGTTCACCTTTCATCTTTTTTTTTCAGGGTGTGGTTGAAAAGGAGGCTGGGAAGGCAGCGGCAGCCTGCACTTCCTGCAGTCAGAAGCATGTGCGCCCTTAGGAGAAACAGCATGTGGACAAGAAGAGCTTGATCTGTATGGTAATCAATTGATTTCCCTTTTCTTTTTCAGGGGATAGAGACAGGGGAGATAGCTGACTGTGAGTTCATCTAGAATTAGCAGGATGGTTCCTTCAGACAACAGGCAAAGAAAGCCATTTGGAAAAGGTAGAGAAAGACCTAGAATCTGGGATTGTATGGATACATTCAGTCTCTGAGAAACAAACATGGAAGTGTTTGGGGGAAAAGGAGTAGACAGCTGAGTCTCATTTTGAAAAACTTAAATGTTGGAATTCATTGAAGGTAAAAGACAGTTTAAGTTCTGCAAACTCTGGAGGAGGCTGTACCTACATTTCAGGTGGTTACCAACTCTTAAAGACAACTTGTAGAAGTGAGTCAGATATTACCAGTAGCATTTTGAGTGGTGTGATATGGTACTAATTTGGAATAGAGTTAGTATCTCTGCTCTGTTCATACTTAGTGAGCTGTATTTTAATATTGAGAGGGATGGATTCCTTTGTTCTTATTCATGTAGAGCTGCAGTCAGTGGAACTAGTTGTTGAATAAGGTATTCTCAGCATGGGGATGGGTGATGGAATCTAGCCCAGATAGAAATATCTTTTCAACTACAGCTGTATTAGAGAGCAGCCATGTCAGTATAGGCAAATAGAGTACACTGCTACAAGTGCTTCAAGCCATTCTTGTGGCACACAACAGTATTTTTATAGATAAATACAGTTTGTTTTAAAGTGATCTCCCTTCCCCCCAAGGCTGAACCCTATGAACAGAAAGATTAGGAAAGCACCTGAATTGTAATGGTCTGTCTGGTGTTAACCCCAACAGAAAGCAGGCAGGCTAGGGCAGTATTGCAGAAATGTATACTTCACCACAGCTGTGTAAAAGTCATTTTACTGCAAACAATTTATTGTGAAGTGTTTTTGTCTTAATGCAGTTTTCTGACATTTGTTTTCATTCTGTGTTCTACTTTTCTACTACTAAGAAAGTTGTACGAAATGGAAAAGTGCAGATGCAGTTCTGTATACGTGTGCAAAATGTCTTGGAGGAAAATACTAGCAGGCTGGTGTGGTAAATTTATGAATGCAACATGCCAGTTTTAACATGGAAAAGAATTTATTTTCAAGCACAACAGGAATATTTCTTACTGTGTTACATAAGCGTGAGAATCTTTCAATGAAGCAAATCCTAATCACAAATGATAGCATGCATGGTGACACCCCCCCCTAGCTGCATGTAGCTGATCTAGCCAATTGCTCTTCTACCCTTGGTAGAACTTGGTAGCCAGCATACTGGAAAAAAGAGGCATTCCTGTAGGAAATGAACAGAAGGAATTGGATACCTCTGAACTGTAACTGAGCTGGCTAAAGGCCTTAGGTGTGGCAGTGCTAACAGTCCCCCTACTTGAACGTGGCTCTAATTAAAATGCAAAATTAATGCATGGCCACTCTCTATGATGCAATTCTAGTTAAGTGCTGCATTTTTGATGGTTGGACTCAATCTTAGAGGTCCTTACCAACCCAAATTATTCTGTGATTCTATGATTTTTTTCCTAGTCTTACTCCTCTACTGAGGACCAGGACAGGGAATACAAGAAACAGCAGTAGTACAGAGTAATACTGTAATTTAGCTATTTGAAATAGGGCTCTGTATGGCAATTAAAGCAACCATCCTAGATTAAATCTGAACAAAGCTCTCAAGATAGTGTCTTCACTGACACTTAAACGCACAGTAGATGCTGTAAGGATCATATCTAATCAGAACCCCCAATTTACCTCCCATCTACTTTCTGAAGATGAGAAAAGCCAACTAGGCAAAGAACTGAGGGAAAAGACCAAGCATAATGTCTTATTCCCATTGTTGAATAATGTTTGCATCCTTCATCTTGGAGAAGTATACCACTAGAAATAGCTGGGTGATAAGTAAATTAGATTTCTTGTTGTATTTCTATCATAGTAGCAATTTAAGTAAACATTATAACAAGTATTTTTAAAAAAGTTCATTATGTTAGTGTACTTGTTAACAATATAAAAATCTATCAGTAATATAAAATATTTATTATAAAACTAGAGCTTTAGATTATGCTGCCACATAGAAGTTTCCTTGTACTGAAGTTGTAGGGTTTTTGTTTGGTTTATAAAAAAAAAACAACAAAAAGTTATTTATACTGTTAAAAATAATTTGCACTAACTAATCCTGTTAATCATTTAAGACAGAACAGAGGCTTAGAAGTTTTTAGCTTCTGAGAAGAATTGCCTAGATAAATGTGACTAATGCTGACAACCTCGCTATCATTGAAAGTAATGGTATGGGCTAGATTCTGAATTGTGACTTGAAGGGTGAGGGGACAGCAGGAGTGATACAGCACTGTATCTCCTGAGCTTCTGTCTCACATCCCCCCCTTCATACAGGTCTGCCTTAGGTGCTGCCCCATAGCTGCAGCAGCCACAGCATTAAAGGCCCTCCCTGCCCTGCTTCACTTTTGCTCCTGTCCCATCATTGCACTGTGGCAGTGTAGTAGTGCAGTGTATGGTTGCATATATTGGCCCTATGCCATTTCTGTGCTGGCAAGATTCTCTCTGGGGTCGCTTCAGACCCTCTGCAGCTCCTGTACACTGCTGGAGAGGCTGGCAGGGGCTGCAGTGCTGACTAGACTCTGGCTCTATGCCTGTTCTGAACTCTTTCTGCAACCGGTCCATAAAATAATCCCCAAGACTGTTTCTGCCATCTTGGGAGCAGTCAAGCCTGCGAGCATTGGTCAGTAGATCTCCCATCAGCTTGATCTTCCGGATTTTGGGCTCAATAAACTGTTTCTTGATGGTGCTTGCACTATGAGGGTCTGCATTTTCAATACTCAGGGCATAAAGCTCTTCAAAATACCGTACCATTGTTTTCCACTGCACCATTGCTAATTCCAGGGCTTTCACCAGACCGACTGCATATTCAGAGTTTGGTTTCTAAAAGCAAAGATAGAATAGCATTTATTCAGAAAAGCAGCTCACTTTACTGTGTTAATCAATGGCATATGACAGGGAAACTATATCTGGACGTCTAATAGGGGATTAATGCAGAGATCTGAAGTACCAACATTAATGCAAGAAGTTAGAGTGATTACTGCAGACTTCAAGCAGCTTGAAAGTTTGCTGTTTCCTACCCACCTGGATGGTTTTAGAACAGTAATGGCCACCTCTTTCTTGCTGATACTTCATCAAAGCCTCTGCAGCTTTCCTCTCTTCCAGAGCTTGATGCAAGAAGAATTTGGAAACATTCGGTAGAGCCACATGTGACTGATCAAAATATTCACCCTAAGCACACAGAAAGAAGAGTGTTAAGATTTGCTGGAGATGGGACTCACAGCAGAACCTAGCTTTACCAGAACTTGGGAGACCCACCCAATAGTATTCAAAGCACTATCACTTTGAAGACCTTAATCCAAATTTCTGCAATAAATGAAGTAGCTACAGTCTTACAGGAAAAATCTCTCTACTTGTACTAGAACTCCTTCTGTCTTTTAGCACTGGACAAATCAACTGTAGTACTCTCCTAGCAGCAGTCAGAGATCCTCAGAATCTCTGGTTCAAGTGTGTGCGTGCTTTGGGATGTTTTGTTTTGTTTCTAAACATAGTCACAGCACAGAGAATGAAAGATTTATCCCTTCAAGTCAGCATTCCAGCAAAAGTTAGCTTTCAAAGACATGAGGACATCAAGGCAAATACCAAAAAGGGAACAAGCACAACTTAGCATCTATTTAACAGCTTCATGATGGATAAAATTATTTCAAAATAAAAATACTGTGTACACCTTTCATATTATACATAGCTCATGTCTGGGAATACTTCTGAAATATTAAGTGTCTAAACTCATTGCAGGCCTTGTTCTGTTCTGTCTGGGAAAGTGACAACTTCAACCACTGCAACATTTAATTATGTTAATAGTTCTCTCAGCTCCTTCATTAGAAGGGTTTTATCCGTGGTACTGCTGTCCCACAAAAAGACAAGAGGATTAAGAGACAGGTAGTGAAGGAGAGCCAGGAGGTGATACTGGTTTTAGCATTGGCTCTGCACAGTTCCAGTGTTGGGGAAGATTAGAAACAACATCTGAGAATATGCCAAGAACCAAACTGAGCACTACAGCATCTTGCTGCTTTTTCCCACATGGAATGCAGCAAAGCTTTTGCCTGTTGGGCATACTTTTGGACTGGAGTATGCATATCAAGCTGTTGGACAGTAGCCTCCCTAGGAGGACTGAGGGCCCACTTTCATCTATTACCCTGTGTAAATATCAAATAGTTGTGTTTCATCTATGATGTTTGCTTAGGAAAAAAATGCAGAAAAGTAGCCCACACAATGCAAGCTTTTTTTCCTCTTGTATTTTTATGGCCATATTGGGATACCCAAAATCTGTGGCACATGTGTGACCATAAGCTATTCAAGAGAAAGTACATGCTGGAATGTTTTATTAAGAACACTCATTGCAGTATTTGCATAATCTTTTTCCTGAAGGAAATTAATTCATGTTTCTTTTGACAGAAGACTCAAGATTCAGTGTTCTGTAACCAGCATTCCAGTACAAGTGTGCTGCATGACTTCAAGTAGAGCACAAGATCCCACTCCTGCTTAAACCTGAAGGTAAATCTTTTATGTCAATCATCAACTATTTAAGATACATTTCTAGGTTTCATTTATCCACAGTTGATTTCTAACAGCTTTTGCTGTCCTGCACAACTGCCAATCACTAGGGTGATTTTAATCCACATGCTTTAACAAGCAGAAGTTTTACTGCATACTTAAATTCTTAGTGGACCTGACACTTAGCTAGATCAAAGGATCTTGGGGATATATTGAGTATAGCTAATGTTGCTTTTCAGTGGGTACCTGACATCAGAAGGGATGGCATTGATCATTTTGTGTTATTTTAATGGCTCTTTAAAATTTATGTTGCCTTAAAACTTGGTATGTAACACATTACATAGTATCAGAGATAAGTTTTGTAATCCATGTCCAGATTTCCTCCCTGTTGAGCAGAAAAGCATAAGCCAGTAGCAAGGTTCACAAACAACTATTTCACCAGTTAACCTCACAGACCTATTTCAGGTGAAGAGTTTGGGAGAAAAGCCCACAGGATCTGGACTCCAAAGCTGTCAGGGTTCCCTAGTCTCTTTTCACAGGCGTAGGTCTCGAGTGCCCAGTTCATCACTCGCATGTTCCAGACCTTCATTTCTGTTGTTTCAGCCAGGGACACGTTCCCAGGCAGCAGCGTGAAGCCGGAGCTGACGGGTGGCTCTGACAGGCCGCTGATGCGGAGCGAGCCTGCAAATCCCAGCGGGACACGTAACGGGGCGAGCACCGCTCCTTCACGTCTGCCTGGCTCTAGAACCCCTCTCGAATATAGAGGCTCTTTATCCCGGTGCCCAGCCACAGCGCGCAGGGACGCACGCCGCTCCCTCGAGCGTTTCTCCGTCCCCCCAGCACCCAGTCCCGGCCCGCCGCCTTACCAGCGCCTGGAGGCAGTAGGCGAGCTCCAGCAGGGCGCCGGTGACGCCGCAGAGGCCTTCCTCCACGGCGGGCGGGAAGTTTTGTCGCACCCGGCTGCCGGACAGCGGGCGGTGCGACGGGCAGCCGGGCAGAGTGACGCGGGGCCGCTTGGAGCGCGGCTCAGCCATGGCGGGCGCCGCCATTGCGCCGGGCCGCCGCCCCGCCGGGCCGCCTGATATAGGCCGGG
>VWZE01009695.1:344841-393195 GCA_013396675.1 Eubucco bourcierii
GGGCACGTGGGCCACCCCTTGCCGCGCCGCCCGCCCCGCCCCCCTGCCGCCCAGCCGCGGCCGGATCTGCCTGTGCCCGCCCGCCCTCGCCGTGGGAAGGGGGGGCCGTGGCGGCCGGGCGAGCGTCGCCGCTCTTTGCGTGCCCGTGGGCAGCCACGGTGAGGCTTGAGGAGTCTCATCCTCGCACGGGTATGTCGGCCGCGGCCCGGCCTGCGCCGCGAGTAGCCGGGTTGGCAGGTGCCGGACGGGCCGAGAGAGCCCAAGGACCCCTGGGGCACCTCGGCCCCGGTATGCGTCCCCTCGGCCCGCCGTCGGTTGCCGGGGCGGGAAGGGCCGCCCGGTGACCCGGCGTTTGTACAGCCTATGTGAGGGACGGTCGCCACGGACGCCCAGTCTTACATACCCCGTTCTAAGTTGTGATAGCGAATGAGCGACGTGCGAAAGCGCAGCGTGGCAGAGCCGAGAGCGGAGCAGCTGATGGTAGCTTGTAGACAGAGACAGTGTTGGGGAGGAAGCGATCTGTCAGAATACCCTGGGTATTTCACTGGGTGTCTGTATGTGTCGGCTACAGGCCATGTCTTTTTTTTTTTTTGATTTAGCAGTAAAAATGTTTGTTCCAAGCTGGACCTATCTAGGCAGATGAAACCATCTTCAGTGTTTTAGTAATTAATAATCCTTAGTCTGCACAGTATCTTCAGAACTGTTTCTGGCTTTTTCAGCTTCTTCACCATATAGATAGAGCTCTACATGTTATTGCTTGAGCACATATTTGCCTTTGATACAGTCAAGACAGTGAGGTGGAAATATGAGTAATCTCAGCACTCTTCAACTTTGATAATTTTTCTGTTAATTTGCTTCCTGCTTAGTCAGCTTAATGTTATGTGCTGTTCTGTGGAGTATTTTTCTAGGAGATGACCCAACGCCCTGATAAATCCGGGATGCTAAGAGCAGGATCATTATTCTGGTGCATATTTTAGTTGTTATTGGATCTGACTATCTAGAGTAGAGCACAGATCATCTGAGTAGTCAACTAAAGTTGTGAGAAAATTGCTCCTGAGAAACTTTGGTACTTCTAGTTCAGTGCCTCCGTCTCATATGCTGCTCAACCCTCTTTGTTGACTGTAATGGTCAGTTTTTTCATTATTATTCTTCATGATGCAGTTAGAAGTTTCAGCAAATGTAGAGCAGAGCAAAGTTCAGTTGAAAAACACCCACCGCATTTAAGCATATGCTTATTTTACATACTTGAATGAAAATGCATACGAGTAAAGTATACCTGTGGTGTTTGCAAGGTTAAAGTAAGTACCCAAATGAAACAGTTCCAGTATATTCACTAATAAGACAGTTCAACAATATCTTATGAAGCTCTCGTTATGTTAGTGCCTCTGTGGAAAGGTTTATACTTCTATTTAGTTAGGTAGGCATTCATGACTATCATTTCTGAGCATATCAGCTCACAGAAGCTTGTATCTGGACCCATGGACACCTGCTCCCTTGAAAGTCAAGTTACCAATTTCAACGAGAGAGAAGTAAGACACAAAGACATTTCTTAAGGTCACCTATGATGTATGGGGGCTGATCTGAAAACAGACTCTAAATGTCATTAAACTCCATACATTCCTTGATGAATTTTCCATTATGAACATTCTCTGTATGAGAACACTGTTCAATTTACTTTGCTTTGAGCTTCACAGAAATAAAGGAAATACATATAATTTGTACTGTAATGAATGGTATCATGGGAAAGTCTCATTATTACAAAGTAGTGTAGGGATTCTTACTACATAGGTTGAGGTGCTGTCACTTGCTGGTCCTATTTGGATTGAGGGAAGTTGTTTTGTTGCCTTTCAGCACTGTATGACTCATTAAAAGGCAGCTTGAAATTTGGAAGGTTACTACTTAAGTAAGGGTAGAAAAATAACTTTTTTAACTGTCTTACAGTGAAAGTACTCATCAGATGGTCCTGCGGTGACAATAGTACTGTGCCAGGCTGTAAGCTGGACATTCTGGAGAATGCTTGTTGTCTCTATGTCACTGAGCAAGTGGAAAGCTCCGGTCTGTTGTAGTGCTGTGAGATCAGCATGTTTTAGAAATACAAGAGAAGGGCTTCCCAAAAGTAAAAGTTAAAACCTAGTTTCTATGAAGCCATACTTGTGATGTTGTTGGTATCAGACAGAACAGGCAGGATACATGGGACTGAGGTTCTGAAAATTCCTACACAGTGCTGTATCTGTAGTTTTCACACATATTCCTCTTACTATAATGAGGTAGCACAGTGAAATGCTGTTTGTAAAATACTTGGATTAATTTTATTTTGGAAGTAATGTTTGAAATGTCTGTTTTGACACTCACCTCAAATACTCCTTAGCTTTCCATTGCTTTTCTTTCCTAGAGAGTCAAAGATTTTCTTCCTCTCGTTGATAGTTTTAATTTGCAAAAGATCCATCACAATAGTGTTTAAAGACACTTGAGGTGTTTGGGGGTGTTTTTCAGTTGTACTGGAAAACAGCCACGTCTTTTTTGCCTCCATCAGCTTTCCTACTTTGCGTGAGTACCCTGATAAAGTTGCAACACTTTGTGCCTCTGATGTAACTTGTCTGGGGCAGTTCAATTCCGTAGGCTTCCTTTTGACAGCACACTCAGAACTCGGCTGACTTGTCTTTCTTCCTTTACAATGAAGTTCTTCTTAAAGGGACTTCCCAAACACTGGGTAATATAAATTATGATAATGTATAGAGAGTTCTTTGAAACTTTACCAACTGAAGTCTGTCCTTGGAACAGAAGAAGCCCACAGCCTGTGGGTGTGTCTGTAGACATAGAATACAAGTTTGTAAAAGTTTCTGCAATATGAGCAAAACTTAACTTTAACCTTGTGTTGCAACACAGGTATGGAAGGGTCGAGCTGCATATGGCCCTCTTTGAGTGAATGTGGCTGTGCACGCATGCCTAGACATCTTCATGCTGGGGCTGCAGGTAGAACTGCACTGCAGCCACTGGTGACATGGCTGGCACCATCTATCACTGTTTTTTGTTAAACACACATCACTATTTCCAATGCAGTGTCAAATGTTGAAAATTCGCCTGCACTGAGCTGTTCTCTCTTAGTATTTTCCCATGGTATTTACAAAATGGTTTGGTGTGCTGGTTAGGCTTCTCAGCTTGTGCGTGTCTTTAAGAGCCAGGCCCCTGCCAGTGCTCAGGAAGCTGTGGTTTGGCTTAGGCACAGGCAGCAAGAAGAGCTGCCCTGTGCTGCAGCCTCTGGCTGGTCAGCAGCCAGGCTGAGCAAGCTGCAGCCTGGTCAGCAGTAGTTTGTTCTCTTATAAATGCACTTAAGCTGTAACTGAACTACTCATTTCTGCTGGCTGCTGCTACCTGTTTGATTTTTTTTAAGTGACTATGCTTAGGAGTAAGTTAAAGTAAGCTGTCAGGGTGTTCATTGGCCTCCGAGATTTGAAACTGTTCTTTCAAACCACATTAAAAAAAGCGTAGGCCAGCAAACTTACAGCTCATCCTTGCAATCTGTTCATGGCATATCCTGAGCACAGTCCTTTTACTGTAGGCTGAAGCCCTGGGTCTCAGCACTGGAGCAGGTTTAAGGAGATCCTGTGGAATTTCTGAAAACATGTGGTGCTCCCCGGGCAACATGTTGCATAAGGGGGTTATGCAATCTCAAACTGCCTGAAGTCTGTCCATGTGTATACCTTGCCTTTCTACTCTGCCTTCCTTTCCACGACTGTGGGTAACCATCTGGACAAATGAGAAAACAAGACTTGACATGTTGAAAAGGCAGTACCTTTTTTTAGTACAGCCTGTGCCATCTGAAATCAGTGACTGCAGGTAATGCCTTCAGTGTAAACTGTAGTAGATGCACTCTGTGCCCATCAAACTTATCTCTTTGAGGTGACCATGAGCAGATGCAGTCTGTGCCTCTTCTCCTTGGTGGCAAACAACAGGATTAGGTTACAAGCTGTGCCAGGGGAGGTTCAGGCTGGATGCTAGGAAATACTTTTTTCACAGAAGGGGGTTCTCAAACATTGGAATGGTCTGCCCAGGGCAGTGGTGGAGTCGCTGTCCTTGAAGTTGTTTAAGCAGCATGTGGAGCTGACACTTAGGGATGTGGTTTAGTGTTGACCCTTCAGTGCTGGTTCAAGGGCTGGACTGGATGATCTTTGATGTCTCTTCCAACTGGATGTTTTCTGTGATTCTGTAATGTTTGGGCAAGTAGAAGTAAACTACAGTCAAGGGGTGAATATCCAGAAACCATTTCCTGTCTTGCTGCTGTATGCTACTGATAATCAGTGTACATAGAGTCCCTGCTGGAACCAAGAGCATTTGCTTCTGAAATACAGGTACTCCTGGGAGTTAAATGCATTGCTTGGCTTGAGAGAGAAGAAATTGAAACTGCAGATGTGGTAAGATGTGTGCAAAATGTTTGCAGGGGAAGAGGAGACGATTCTAAATGTGGTCACCAAAAAACAATGAAAATTCTCTTTTGACAGTTTATGTTTCAAAAAGAATCCTTTCAACTTTTAAATTAACCTACTGCAGGAAAAAAAAAAAAAAGGCTTTCTTACCTGAAACTTTAATGTGAACATTCATCAGCTAAATGTTTGTTTTAAAATTTTCATTGGTATGGATTTGGCATTGGTGAATCAGACAGAACAGAAGTGGACAATTTCACTCAAACATCATAGACCTTGAAAACTATGCCAAATTCCAGTGAAGTAATTCCTCTTCTAGTGCCAGTCACAAATGACCCTTTATTGCTGCTTTCTGCTCAAAACAGGGCTTTTCAGCCACCTACACACCATCCTTCACAGTGTAAGTGTTGTGATTCCATATAATTTTCTGCCTAATTCCATTTTAATGGCTTTAAATACATAATAAAATTCTTATAATAGTAGGTGTTAGATTATAGTTTGTGGCAGTATGTCCCAGGCACAAGTCTTGCACTTGTTGAATTGGGCATCCTCCTGATTTCATTGGGATTAAGAGGTGTAACTCGGAGTGTGTCTGACTCCTATTGCTTCAGGCAGTCAGAACCGTTAGTTGGTGTTCTTGGGGAAGTCACTTGAATTCTGATTTTTAGGGCACAGTGGCATTATTAACAGTGATGCAGTGAAGTGTTTTTACTTGTTCATTTTTAAACCACTAGCTCCAGTTGCTATATTTTTTTAGAATTTAGAAATTGCTCTGCTCTGAGTATTTACAAATTTCACAGAACATTTTGTTCTCTGATTTAAATCCTGCATACCAAATGCCTGCCTGGGGCAAAGACAAAAAAAAGTTAGCTTTGATACTCCAAAACTGGTTGAATAAATCCCATGCAGCTGGCCTGCATGAAATGTGTCCAGTGACAGCCACAAAAAGGATTCCGAGGGTTTGGAAGAGCTCTGTGCCTGTCAGATGCTAGGGGTGTTTTATGGCTTTTGCTGTGAAGGGCAGTAACATGTATGCATCCATACTGCTCAGTGTTGTGTCCAGTGGAGATTGCCATGTGGCTCCCTCAGGCATATATGTGGACAAACCTGGTGCATAAGTGTGCAATACTGCCTTCTTGGTATGTTTATACATGCTTTGATGTTTTCCAATTTTGGAACTGTGGTTAAGGCCTCAAAGGGAATCCATGAGTGTGCAGCAGCTGAGAATATGTTTCTAGCACTGGACTTTGCTTGTGTTTCTGTGAATGTCTCCTCGTTGGTGAGGAAAGGATGCTTGTCTAGCCTGTACTGCTGTGTTTGTCACAGAAAATTCTCAGGGACTTACCTAAATGGGCAAGCCAACACAGGACAATTTACAGTTGTGTGTTCTTGTGGGTGAGATGCCAGCAACTGTTAGGGACTGGAGACTATTTCTTCAGTCTGTGCTATTCTCATGAGCAGCTCTGCTCCTTTAGCTGTCTCTGCTTTGCTGCTTTTTGTAATGCAAACCACTAGAGACACAGTCCCAAGGGGAAGGTGACTTAAACAAATCTAAGTCTCAGAAAGTCATGAGTTAAGGTTCAGAAAAACAAGTTTTGGACTGTGATGTTTTGAAGTTTGTGTTATGTTTAAGACTGGTTTATGTGAGCTGCATGGAGCGAGGTTGTGTTTTCCTCTAATAGTGCATTGACAATGGACAGGAATTCGAAAGTCTGCTTTTACTGATGGTTTGTGAGCACAGTGCCCTGCAGTGCCACCTTTATGGATCCAGCTCCATTCTCAGGCTCCAGAGAACTTCCAGGTTCTGTAGAAACAGGCAAAAGAGTAACTGCAAGGAGTAAGATCAGATCTGCAGAACTGACATTTGTTGTTCAGAGTGACAAGACTTGGAAAATAAAAAGTGTGGAAGCTTTTGCTCATAGAAGCCTTTATCTGTAATATTCTGAGTGACTTAAAAATGGGTTTGTATGCATTGGGTCGTATCCAGCTCCTAGCAAAATGAAGTAAGAAGAAAATTTTTTGAGCCAATTTGGCCAGTAATGGTTTCTGGTAAGGATGGTTTTGTACTTTTCTTACATCATTTTCTACTGACCACGCACTGAAGTAGTGCACTGGGCTATGTGGACCACTGCTCTGAGCAAGTGTGTGGCAATTTTTGTGATGCCTTTGCTGAAAGACTTCTCTTAAGGGACCTGTACAGGGTTTGGTCTGATTAGTTTCAGTGGGATCGCCCCTGTTCCTGTTGATGCATGCATGCTCATAATCTGGACTCCAGGACTCAAGCGGGGCTGAGGGACACATCTTGTCAGGCAACAGTACAAGTGTGTTACCTGTGTAGAGGAGGATGTTGAATTCTGCTATATGTAGTTTATGACTTTTCAGCTCAGCTGTTTGATCTGAACGAAGGGACAGGAAGGTTTATTTTCCATTTTGAGGGAAGATCAGCACAGAGCAAGGAGAAGAGGTGAAAAATCATTAGGGAAACCAGAAAGAGAATAGGAGCATCACAGAACCTGGTCCAGGTCTTTTACTGATGTGTGTGAGCATTGCTCATACAACTTCGACAGATAGTACATGCTTTAACTGAGAGCATGTACCAGCTGAGGACTTGGCCCACAATGTCCTTTATAAAGCTCTGATTCCTCCCCAAATAGTTTTTCCCTCTCTCTTCAAAGAGGCACCTGTTGTTGGTGGAGTTGATGATGATGCTGGATTAGTGCACATGCGGTCAGCCTTCTTGGCTTCGGCCCTTTGGACCCAAAATGAACTCCAGCTGCTGTTGCCCAGAGCAGGTGCTTCATCCAGCCCTAGCAGCTGCTCGAATGTATGCTGTCATGGCCAAGAGGAGGGGGTAGGTCTCCTGAAGTACCCAGAGGAAGGGCTGATCAGCAGGAAGGAAAGAAATGGGAGTGTACTACAGAGACCTGATTTTCATACCCTACAGCAGCAACAGTCCAATGTTAGAATGAAGGGGAAAAGACAAGGATGCATAGAATGGACTGGTTTAGAAGAGTCCTGTGAAGGTCATCTAGTCCAACCTCACCTGCAGTAAGTAAGGGTATTCTCAATGAGATCAGTCTTACTGCATGTTTCTTGGAGTAAGAGAATCACAGCCTTTAAAGGGAAGAAAGCAGCTTAGAGTAAGGGCAACCTAGATATGCTTCAGGAGGTACTGGGGGAGTATCTTGCAGAGCAGGGAGTCTTAAAGCAGTCTTAAACTGTTCAAAGTCATTCCCATTGCTGGCCTCACAACCAGCCCTTCCAAGTGCTTTCTAGCT
This sequence comes from Eubucco bourcierii, assembly GCA_013396675.1. Lineage (NCBI taxonomy): Eukaryota > Metazoa > Chordata > Aves > Piciformes > Ramphastidae > Eubucco > Eubucco bourcierii. The sequence continues at coordinate 352,541 of VWZE01009695.1, forward strand.
TGCTTTCAACTTTCTCACCTTGGACTGTTCCCACGACCCAGGAGAGATCTCTAGTTCTTCACTCTGGCTATTCACGCGCTGCCAACAACAGCTATCCAACTCCCTTTCCAAAAGTATGTGCCCACGTATGTCACTGTCAGCATTAACACCAAATTTCATGTCACTCCTTAGGGTCCTGTTCTTTTTTTCAACTAAAGTTACTGGAATCCTTCCAATTTCTTCAATAACCTTCCTGTCCCCATTATATCTCTACTCTGCCCATGGTTTTGGTCATATCTCATCAGCCAGGCTTTTTGTTCTGTGTTTGTGTGCTAATTGCTTAACCAAGTTTCCACTGAACCTTCATAAAGAGGGGTAAATGCTAAGCAAGGACATTTTTCTCTGTGTAGCTATAAAAGGATTAAACAGGCCATATTTTATTACAGCATGGCCCAAGAGCAGAAGGAAAACAGAAATATTGGAGGCCTCCCTTTGTCAGGAAATGGGATTTCCGCAGGTGCTCAGTTGCAAATGCTCTGCGTGCTTCTAGGGCTTGGCACGTGGCATTGCTAAATCCTGATTCAGGATGCAAGAATGTCTCATGGCCCCTGCCATGAAACTGGTGTCTGGCCTTGTTTGGAAATCAGCCGTCAATGATGGCAGTAGATGAGTACGGGTAAAAGGAGCAGCTTGGCTTCAGCACCGAGCAAGACTTGTTAAACATTGTAAATACAGATGCCAATTCGTATTTGGAACAATGAAAATTACAACCTTTGCTGTAGTGAGTGCTGTGGAGTTGGATAATATTTCTTCATGTCCTCACTTCCTTCCCAGGATTGAAAATCACAGAATCACAGAATGTTAGAGGTTGGAAGGGGCCCCAGATATCACTGAGTCCAACCTCCTGCCAAAAGCAGGATCACCCAAAGTAGTCCACACAGGAATGCATCCAGGTGGGTTGGAAAGTCTCTAGAGAAGGAGACTCCACAACCTCTCTGGTCAGCCTATGCCAGGGCTCCATCACCCTCACTGTAAGGAAGTTTCTCCTCATGTTGAGGTGAAACCTATGTTCAAGTTTGTGTCCGTTGTCCCATGTCTTACTGCTGTGCACCACCGAAAAGAGATTGGCCCCAGCCACTTGACACCCACCCCTCAGATATTTATAGACATTGATCAGCTCCCTTCTCAGTCTTCTCTTCTCCAGACTAAACAGCCCCAGGTCTCTCAGTCTGTTTTCATGTGGAAGATGCTAAAGACCCCTAATCATCCTGATGGCTCTCCATTGGACTCTCTCCAGCAGATCCCTGTCTATCTCGAATTGGAGAGCCCAAATCTGGACACAGTATTACATGTGTGGTCTCTGCAGGGCAGAGGGGAAGACAACCTGCTTAGACCTGCTGGCCACACTTTCCTTGATATACCCCAGAATGCCATTGGCCCTCTTGGCCACAAGAGCACATTGCTGTCCCGTGGAGAACTTGCTGAAAGACCTCACTCTTTGTATATATTTATAATTTGTATTTGGTTTCTTTTTCATTTTTTTATTTCTGAGTTTTCCTCTTTGTTTCCTCATTTTTTTCCTCTTAGACAGGTGTGACTTGGTCTTCTTCAGCCAACACAGTGAGCCAGTGACAAGACTTGTCACCTGGTTGCAACTCCAAGCAGAAATGACAAAGGGTCAGTTATGAAAAGTGTGGTTTCAATGCAAACACTACAGTCCAGTTTTCTTTTTTTTTTTTGGTCTCCTTCTCCCACATCTCCTTCATTTCCTCTCCATCTCCTTTCTTTTCCCCCATCTTCCTCTCTTCATCTCCATTTCCATCTTTTCCTCTCCATCTCCCTTCCTTTCAGCAACACCTCCTCTTTTCCACTGTATCTGCCCCTTCCTCACCCCACCCCTCATTTTCCCCTTTTTTCCCTCAAACCCAGAGCACCTGAGTTCTGTTGCAGTCTCCTCCCACCCCAGGTGTGACCACTTTGCCCTCCTTCTCCACTCCCTTTTTAATCCGCCCTGGGAAGGGGAGAAGCCCCACGCTGTGCCCATCGGGGCAGAGGGATCCTCCTCCTGTCGTCACTGGTGAGTCCCTGTGGTACACACTGGGTGAATGGGAGTGGGACAAAAAGGCCGGGGGGCCTGGTGGCCCCCCGGTTAGGTAGGAAGAGCTTTACTGGTTTCTAAAAATCTGCTTCATCAAAAAGATGTGCTTAAGAAGTTTGCTAACAGGTTTTTCTCTGGTTTCATAGAAGTGCCTACCTTGGAAGGAGGGACCTTAGAGATCTTCTACTCAAATCTCCCTGCCTTGGGAGACTCAACTAGATTTGGTTGCTCAAGGCCTCCTCCAATTTGGACTTGAACAGCACCAACATGGCCTTGGTCACCTTCAGTGTTTGCATTAATGGTTGGGTTTGGTTTTAGAGGATACAGAAATGTGTTAGTCTGAAAAAAAATCAAAAAAGCTTCCTTGAGCCATTAAATTACTATAACAGCTGAAGGTCAGCAAACCTTCCAGCCCAGCACACCACACATGCAATTTGTTCCTCAAGAATTGTCAGTACAAATCCTTCTAGGGAGTGAAGCATTCCCTTCAATAATACTTTCATTAGTGCTTCCCTTAAGGGGCTATGAAATACCTAAGGATGAGCAATTAAAACCTGCCAAACCTGTGGAGAGTTTGAGTTCTGCACCTGGTGTGCTCTCCAAGGTGTAGGTAGACTAAATATTGTAATTCACATAGTGAGTCTACTTTTTTCTTTTTTTTTTTTTTTTTTTTTTTTTTTTTTTTTTTTTTTTTTTTTGTTTTTTGTGTTTTTAATACACATTCCCCTNTAGTGTCTTAATAGGAAGTGCCCAGTTTAACTTGGGTAGTTCTCAACACATCATTTCTTACAATATTAGTTAATACCTGACCTCTGGAGATCATTCAGTCCAATCCTTTGCTGGACTAAAGCAGGGTCAACTATACTCTGTTGCTCAGGACTATGTCCAACCTGACTTTGAATAGTGTCAAATACAGACACTCTTCTACCTCTCTGGGCAACCCAGCCCAGTGTGTGAGCATTTCCATTTTTTGTATGTTTAAAAGCTTCTTTCTGTATTTCAGTTCATGTCTGCTGTCTCTTGTGCCAGTGGATATCACTGAGAAGATTTTGGCTCCATCTTGTTTACACACACCCCCCACACCCCCCCCAATCATTCATACAGGTTGGTGAGGTCCTCTTCTCCAGGCTCAGCGGTCTCGGCTGTTCCTTGTGTCAGATGCTTCACAGAATTGCAGAAACATTCCAGTTGGAGAAGACCCCCAGGATGACCAAGTCCCACTGTCATCCCCACTCTACAAAGTTCACCCTTAAACCACGTTCTCAAGCACCACATACAAATGACTTTTAACCACCTTCCTGGGCAGCCCATTGCAATGCCTGACCACTCCTGCTGAGAGAAAATGTTTCTTAATGTCCAGTCTCAACCTACCCAGTGGCAGCCTGAGGCCATTCCCTCTTGTTCTATCACTGTTTGCCTGTAGAAGAGACCAGCACCATCTTCTCCACAATGTCCTTTCAGTGGTGAGGTCTTCTCTTTTTCAAACTAAACAGCCCCAGCTCCCTCAGTCACTCTTCACAAGATTTATATTCAACTCCACAAGATTTATATTCAACTCCTTAAACATCTTCATGGCTCTTTGTTGTACTCAGTCCAGTACATCCATGTCCTACTTGCAAGGGGGAGTCCAGAATGGGAACCAGCATCCCAGATAGGTCTCGCTGGGGTTTAGCTCATCCTATTTATATTGCTTCTATATGAAAATCAAGGAATGAGGAAAATAGCAACAGAAACCTTTCAGGAATGCAGTTCTCACAGCTGCTAAGGAAATAAATGAATTAGAGTTCAGCAGGTTGTGTGCTCACATCCCTTGTCCATGTCATGTGGTGTATGACTATGACAAGTGTGATGTACATCCGTGCTAAGGAAGCTGTCCTCCGATGTGCTCCTAACTCCTGGGCTGATGTCTTTTCCACTGTCAGTAAATTACACTTCACTTGTGCTGCTCTGGGTTTGTCAGTAGTAGCTGCCCCCTGTCTCTTTGTCTGCCCAGTAACACTGCTAGGTGATAGATGCACACACTGCCAGATCACTGGTGGCAGGGAGGCAGGTGTTGCCTTGCCTTCTTCCTCTGTACCTTTCTTCCTCAACTTCTGCCACTATTTTCCTTATGGATGCACCTGTGTCTTAGTAATTTAAATATAATTCTGTACCAAGGACCTTTGTGGATTTCAACTGTTCCCAAAAGGTGTGTGACAATGTGCGTTGTCCTCTCTGGTGAGGAACAACAGAGTGAAGGACTTTGGCTGTAGTAAGTCATAACTCACTCATTAATTAAGGAAATAAAGTGCTTTTTAGCTGGCCTCCATGTTTCAGGGATCTGATGAATAGGGTTTTTTTGCCTTTGATAGAGGCCATGTGCAGAAATTCCCAATTCCAGGTCAAAAATACAGAAAGTGCCCTTTTACCATATACAGCTGACAATTAGCTTGCTGCCAGTAGAAAAAAACAATCATTAAGTGGTGAGTGAAAGTAGTGTCAGAAAGGGACCTTGACAGAGTGGTAACATACAGTTAGACCAAGTGACATTCTTCACACCTGCTGTGCTGCTTAACAGTAGCTGGCTGACTTAACCCGTGGCACTACAAGCAGAGCATTGTGCTGTGACACGGCCTGGACAACGATTGAATTACACACCGATTAGGTCTTCAGCTTCTCCCTGCCAGTGTGGACAATGAAGAATCAGAGAAGTGGACATGAGAGCTTTAGCAGGCCTTGTGCTCTTGAACAGGGAAGGCTTAATTTGTAAATGGTAAATTGTGTTGGGGCCAAGAGTCGTAAAACTGAGCTCCTGCCCTTCTGCTGCCTCAAAGGCACAGGCTTTGCAGAAAATCTCTTCTCCCCCTGCTTCTATGGACTGCTGTGATCAGGGGAGGGGAGGGCATGTGGAATTCACTCCTCTTTCCTCTGCCAAGAAGGAAGAAGACACTAGTACATCTGTACAAATGTTGCCCCCCATCTCTCACTGTCTTTGCTTAGAAAGGGCATGGGACTAAATTACTTGGACTTTTGCCATTTCCACAGAGGTGTGGACTTGCCTCTCACTGAGGTGCTGCTGGCTGGGTCACGGCCTGGTAGAGGATGTCTTAGACCTGATCTGATGTGAAGTACACACTTTCTCAGGAGGTTTGCAATAAGCTTGGAGAACTGCTAATGTTCCGTTCTTTCTGTCTTGTCATCTGCTTCCACCCTGAAACACTCCTCATGACAAAGCTTTGTACAGAGTGGACTTTGCTTCTGGTGGCAGTACCCCTTGTTGCCTTGTCACTCACAGAGAAGAGTAGTTCATTCCTGCCTTTATTCCATGGGGACCAGCAGCTCCACATACAGGAACAAAAAGTAGTACATTTTCTTTATCTTGTTCAGTTTTCAGTTGAAGGTACACATCATATCAACTTCTTGGGGTTTTTTGATAGGTAAAGCTTTAGTAAAAAGATCAGACAAGTTGAACCCAAGTTAGAGAAACAAAAGCACTGTGTGGCTGCTATAGTGCGTGGGAGCACAGAGCACTCCCATTCTGTCTGGTCTTGTACATCCTGTCCCTGTGGTAGCTGTTAGTGTAAACTCTGAGGTGGGCAGGGCTACTTTGCCATGCGAACATCTAACTCATGGCTCCTTCCTATTTTGTAGAACAAGGGTTTTCTATGATAAAGTGGGCATCTTAAATCATTGTAGGAGATAGGGGGGTGTAACTCCACTTAACCTGACTGGATTAGACATGCCTTCTGTCTTGGAGCTTGCCGGTAAAGAGCAAAGTATGTGGTCAGTGTAAACAGGGCCTTCTTAATCTGTCGCTGTGAGGATGAAAAGGGCAGTCTTGAAATCCAGCAAGCTTTCAGATTGTCTTAAGGCATATTGACTCTTAGTCATCACAGTGAAGTTTGACAGGGGTGTTCCTATTGGTGACCAATGAATATAGATATGATTGTATACATGGAAAACTATCTTGTTACAGGTACCTTTATTATTGTAGTAAATGATACTAACTCTCCCTATAGACTTGATCCTATTTGCAGTTGACATTTGTTTTGAGCTGGGAAGCAATGCATACCTAGATACTGCAAGAGACTTAGAGTGTACACATTTAGAAAGAGGTTGCTTGTGCTCTGGCTCAAATGAGAAAAGATACTTCTACTTGGTTATTTCTGAAAGTAACAGATTTGCTATAATGCACCACTTCAGTGATTTGCTCATAAACTATCAGTTCCAGAAAACTCAAATCTCTTGCACCTACTTTCTCTAATAGGTGGCAAATCCTTACTGCCTCCCAAAAGCTGCTTACAGATCTGCAGGGTGTAGAAGCTTTGCTGCTTTGGTTCTTCTGTTTTAAAGGTTGGTAAAAAGGTGTGAATGAGATAAACTCATCTCTTTCGCTACACTGTCACTGCTGACAACCGGTAGTTCCTTTTACATACTGGAAAACAAGTTCTGTTCTAAGTAGCCACTGTTGTCTTTAACACCACAGACTATTTCCAAGGTAAGTTTTAAAGAAAAAAAAGAAAACCAGTCCTTCACCAGTGCTGATACAGGAATGACAGAGGTTAATACCACTGACATCATGTTGGAACTGTATAGCATTTTGTTAATGGTTATTAATGCCCTGCAGCTAGGAGACTGACAGTGCCAGCTGCCAGTTAGTGTGGTGCCTCCCTGCGGGTGTGCTTAGGCCTCTGCTTGGAAAGGAGAGGGGCATGAGGGAGGTTCAGATCTGCTCCCTCTCTGGTCATCTCTCCACTGAAACAGGAGAAGAGATACTGAGAGAAGTTAGTTGCAGCACCTTGCTCCTGTATCTGCTGACATCACAACAGAGTGGAGCAGGAGCAGCAAACATCTACAGAGCCATGTCTAGAAGGCACTGAAGACTTGCATTCAATTCAGATCTTCAGGTCTGAGCTCAAGATACACATCCTTTGGAAGAAAACAGTGAGAAATTTAGACAAACATTCGTGGAAATGATGCTAGAAGGCCCGGGGAAGAAACCTAGGTTCATGTTAGAGAGCCTTAGAGCTTTGGACATCAGTGGAAAGAAGTCAGAAATTGCATAGAGTGGAGGAAAAAGCCCCTGAGAGGAAGGGCAAGGAACTTTGTAATGGCAGAATGATGATGGATAGAGAGCAATTAATTAGCTTTGACTAAATTGTATTCATTATACATCCAGATTTGTGGAGTTAGCTGCCTCACGTGGGGCTAGCTTATTACTTTGCTTAATACCTTTGAATTTCATCCGCCATAAGGGAATAAAACAGATACAGAAAGGTGCAATATGTCATTGTAGCATACCAAATGGAGAAAGGCATTTTTAGCAGCCTGTACTGAGTGCAGATTTAAACCAGCATTAGATTATTCCTTAAGTGTATTGTTGTTACGACAAATCTGAAAGGAGCTAAAAGCATTTCAATAGATGAAAAAAACAAAAGTATTTCTTTTCCCATGGCTTGGACCCAAAATGAGACTGTCAGCTGGGTTTGCACAGCTTGGCCTTGCGTACCACACAGGCACCCTTTTGTGAATTGGAGTAGAAGGTGTAGAGATCAGTTGAGTCCTGCAGGAGGAAGTGGCTCACCAGGCCTCTCCCAACGGTTTGGCTTCTAGATCTCTTTAAATCTGGTGTAATGGAACCTGAATAACACACCAAGATTGTTCAGAAAAGAAATGTCTGATGGCCTAAGGACACTTTGATGGTAACTGCTGGCTGATGTGCTGCAGAGACTGTTGCACCTCTCTTCTATGCCAAGGAAAAATAAGAATATTTACTTAAGAATGTTTTCTAAAAGGGAAAATGAGTGTTATCAAGTAGTTAAAGTAGTATCTGGAAACAATGAAGTGAATCACACTTTTGCTCTGAAAAGGATGGAGTCATAAGTCAAACTTGCAGGCTAGCATAAGTGTCTGTCTCTGAATCAGCACCTAAGGCATCATCACATTGCAGAATAGGGCTCATAAGAATGGTGCAAGGATTTGGATAGTAAAACTTAAGGAGAAGAGCAGCTCCTTGTCTTCAGAGGCTGCTTTATTTTTAAAATAGAGGCCTTACTTTCCACTGCCACAACCCTGTGGTGCTCGGCAGTGCCTCAGCCTGATCTATGAACTTAAAACACATTTGATCTGTATGATGGTGCTTACTACTAGGTCCAGCCACTCCACCTGAATAACTATAACGTGCTCATAAATCAGGGGAGAGCATTCCTCTGTGACACCATCCCAAATGCCCTACTGAGCTGAAGCCTGTGTTAGCCATCAATGTCTCCTATATAAACATGTCATACTTTCAAGTAGGGTCTTACAAAAGCACAAACAATATACTGCCATAGAGGGGCCACACAAAGTCAAGAGCTGTTAAGTGGTGGGAAGAGGAAGAGAAAAATCTCTTGATAAATACATCTACCAGATACATGTGGAAAGAAAATACCTAAGGCTAGGTTACATTCACTTCAAAGTGGAATAGTCAAATATGGAAATGTGGTCTTTTTCCTTTTAAAACTTAAGGGCTACTAGCAAATTAAAGGTGCAGGAAATACTGACTTCTGTTGTGCTTGCTTCAGCCTGGCCAGGGACTCTGTCCCACACCTTGTGCATTGCTATTTCTTGCTTAGGGAGATCTGCATGCTACATCTTTATGCAAGATTAGTTTTTCTCCTAGTCTTAAATTGATGTAGTTAAGAAGCATGAAGGATGGTAGATGTGGTGCCCAGGTGCATAGTTTAGCGGTGTCCTGGCAGTGCTGGGTTAATGGTTGGACTCAAAGGTCTCTTCCAACCAAAACAATTCAGTGATTCTACAATTATGTTTCTTTACAGCACCACTTGAAACCCCTCTCATGTGCCATAAGACTGTGTAAGTCTTGAAGCAGTCTGTGTATTTGGTCAGGTAGTAAGGAAAACCAGTTTGTGTTTGGTCTCCTATAGAAAGCTGATCTTAGTTCTTGCTCAAGGTGATGCCAGTTTTAGGCATGGTGGGAGAAGTCTTGAGGAGCATCTTAGGCTTACCTTCATCAGAGTGCACAGCTGACAGGCTTGTAAAACTCCTGTGTTTGTGTCAGTGCAGCCTTTGATCTGAATTGGTAAGGCAAGTGCTCCCAACAACAGCAGCTGGAACACACACAGCCAAAAGTGACACCAGGCTGTAAACAGTGGCTCCAGCCGTCCTTGTCAGATGGGTCACAAATCACAGGGGCTGACAGGTGCCTGTGCTGGTGTCCTGCACACAGGGTGTGCCTTGGTGTGGAGCAGCAGGTAGGGAACCTGCGTGGTGGGTGGCCAGCTTGTGACTTCAGTCACTCAGGTTCTCTGCTCAGCAGAAGCCTGTTGCACAACTTGGTGCAGAAATAGGCATATTTGCTTTTCTTTAAAGTGGGATGAGTAGTGTGTGTGCTCTGACTTAGAGGGGGCTGGCAGCACCCATAGCCACACTGCAAAGGAGGGCTTTATTCTGCTGCTCAAAGCAAAGAAGCTGCTCAGATAGGTCCAGGAGCCTTGATCAGACTGATGTGTAGACCATAAATTGCCATCTTGCAGGTTCCTTCAGCACTTCCCTCAAATGTGCCTTTAAACTTCCGCTACTAATTGTTACTCAAAAACCAATCCTATGCTCTTAACAGTTGTGATAACCTTAAGGTTAAGTTGTGGTGTTAAGGCAATTGCATTTTGTAGATTCGGGTCCAACCATTATCTAATTCTACCAGGGCTGCTACTACACCATATCCTTGGGCACCTTATCTAGATGGCTTTTAAATACATCCAAGGATGTATTCAACCGCTTCCCTGGGCAACCTGTTTCAGTCTTTGATAACCTTGTGGCAGGTGTGCACTTTCACATCCTATCCCTCAGTGAAGCAGGTAGGCTCTATCAGAGGGGAATACCTTCTACATAACTTTAAGAACCACAGGGCAAAGTCTGGGCTGCAGCTCTAAACATGCACTGCCTTCTGGAGAGGCTCCTCACTGCTGTGCAGCTGTTGTGAGAGCTGAGGAGCCTATGGGCCTCCATAGGGGAGTACCACATGTTGCTTAGGCAGCTCCTGGCAGTCAGCAATCCTGCCTGAAGTCAATTTCTGTTTAGGTGGGGTTTCGGTTTTTTTCTCCAGAGACACTTGATAGGGTGTAATCCTGTAAGATGCTCAGCAAAGAAGCTGATACAGTAAAGTATTTCTGCAGATGCTTAATTTTCAGTGAATAAGTGGTCCTTTTATGTGGGTGAGTGCACTCATGTGCTTAAAGTTAAGCACGTGCTTAAGTGCTTTTTTGGATCAGGGCCAAAATGCTAATATGCTGAAGATTCCCTTCCTTTCTCAAGTAACAGGCAGTGTTCAGGACCTTCATGTGGAGCCTAGGACCTGCAGGATTACTCAAATAGACCCATGACTGACAAGTATTAGATACTTATATTTTTAAACTTGTCCAGCAAAATATTAGAGGACTTTTATGTTTCACATACAAGGCAGTGCTTGGCTAGGCCTGTGGCAGACCTGAAGAGAAGCTTGTTTGCTAACTTCAAATTAAATATATTTAATAGGATATATTGTTTTTCTGCTTGAGAACAAAGTGTTCATTGCAGCATTCTCTGCTCTGACCCCACTGCTTACTTTTAAACAATTCCTGCTGCACTTCTGGAAGAGAATAAGCTTTTAGCAGGCACTAAGATGTTACATTCAAACTATTGGGAGTCTCTTGTGTGATATTGCACTTGGTGATAATAGTCTGCTTTGATAACAACACTGGTAATGGGCCCAAAGGACACGTGTGGGATGACAGTGGCATGCACCTGTCCCGAGCAGGGGGCACTAGGTCTTCCCCTGCAACAGCCTTCGTGGTGGCTGTGCTAATCACCAGGAGTGACACTTGCCATGCCCAGCAGACTGGGGAACATAGCAGGATGTCGTGAGTCTAAATACACAGCTGCTTCTCAAATCATAATGCAGGGGTTCAGAGGTCAGTGCAGTGAAAGCAGATAAAATTATGCTTTCTACTGCCACCATGCCACATCAAAATGTCAAATTGTTTGTTCTGTAGTGGGTCTGTCGAGCTATTTGCCCTGCCTATAGCAAGCACATGAATTTTTCAGATCAGTCATAGTGCTTTAAAAATAATGGAGGTTATTTTCAAAATACCATGTTGGAGATTTCTTTCTGCCCACTGTTTTTATTTGAATGCTGCTAGAAAATAGAACTTTTGTGAAGTATTTGCTCAGTAACTAAGCTTTAAGGCTTGGCAGCAGATCCAGGGTGTGGGGCCAGCAGTGCTGCAGGATTTGTCTGTCCAGCCATGCTCAGTGTGGGCACAACAGCCCGTGGGCTGTCCTTCAGATACCTGGGATTGAGAGTTAAGCTTCATGCAGATGGCAATACACATGAGGAGCCACCTAGGTTAATAACTTGGGCAGTGATGCTGTCAGACATCCAGTGCAGAGCAAATAGGGCAGACTTTTATCCTGTGTGTAGCATCCCTTCATTTTTCTCAGAAGTGAACATTCTTTATTTCCAGTCACACCTCCTGTTAATCTTTTGCCATCAACAGTGATTTCCAAAGGAACTGTCTTAAGCATTGCTGTCCTCTCTTCCAAATTGTGGACTGCATATCTTAGATGCTTTTCTCTAGAGTGCATGGTCTGAAGGAAATTGGGACAGTTCTCCTTGTTGATTGGAGGTGGTGCTCTATGTCACGGCTCAGAATACTTCTGAACATCTTGATCATAAGGGTTTGTCCAAAGTGGATCTGTTGAAGCATGTGAATTCTGCAACATTCCTTGGCCAAGCTGGTGTCTGGATCCTGTGGTATTACTCATCTAAGAAGCCAGCACTCAGTAGTGAACTCAGACTGTCTGCATATCTCACTTGGCCCTGAGGAGTCTGGGGGGTGATACTTCTTAAACTGTCATCCTCTGTCACCATAGGACAGAAGGGAATAGCTGGAGGTCATGCAAGGCACCCAGGGGTGCTTTAAGCTCTGGGAGCACTGAGACTTCCCACAGGCAGTGGTGCTCACCGTAAAGCTGGTCATGAGCATGCTTCAGTATGTCCTGGCTTGTCTATGGAGCAGTGTAAGTAGATCCAGAAGAAGAGTTTGAAATGAGCTTGGTGACTCCCTCTGGAGCTACTTATTTAGTCACTCTGTATTTATTGGGAAGCTACAAGGACAAAACCTCTCCAGTGTCCTTTCCTCTCTGGAATTTGTACTGAACAAGGGATGGCACTTTTAAAGAACTTGCTGAACCAAAAGTGGGAACCAGACTGAAAAAAAAGTAAGAATTAAAACATGTAGGGTATGTGATGTGTTCTCCAGCTTTGACTTTTTTTGAGTTCTTCTTATTGTGAATTGCTTGTTAATTTTTTGTTAAATTCTTTGACCATAACTGTGACCAAAGAGAGGAATGCATTTGACAGGCACTATGAAGCAACTGTTCCATGTTTATGGCAAGTGCTATACTTGTATGCTGTATCCAAATTTCCTGGATCCTTGCAAAACTGGGACACTGTAGTATTACCTACTTTGCTGGAACATGGTTCAAAAGGGAGTATGTTACAAAGTGGTACACATCTCCTTGTCCAGTTTTAGAGGGAACAGTCTTGGAGCCATAGGGTAGGTGTATATGTATCTGTGCACTATTGGTTGAGCTGCATTTTTGTACCCTGCAACAGCTGGAATCCTCTACATAGAAGAATGCCACTGGGTAAAATAGAACAGTTCAGTGTAAAAAGAGTAACAAGTACCTGAGTGTGAGGATATGAGGATAGGGGTCACTTCCAAAATGCTTTTTGCTGCAGTGCTGTAAATAAGCAGAGAAGGCACTGCGTGGTGGCTTCAGTAGTCAGTCCGCTTTGAAGAGGCAAACGTGTGTGTGTGTGTGTGTGTGGATGCTCTGGTAGTCCTGAGAAAATACTAGCACTGAAGGCTGCTGTTCCAGACTTCCTTGGAACACGCTTTTGCTGAAAACCAGAGGTGTGAATAATTGGTTATTTTTTCTTCAGTTTGGTGGCTGGACAGGCAAGAAAAAATTATTTGGGCCCTGACAAACTTCTTGGAGAATGAAGAAAGCATTAATGTGTTCCAAGAACAAGAGACTGCTTTAATTTCAGGGATTTTGAAACTTTTTTTCTAAGTAAAAGGAAGAAATTGTTTTTTTACAGGATAGAATTCAGAAGTCATGTACAGCTTTTAAGATAACTTGTGGGAGGGAATTTGGGGGTCTCTACCTCTTCAAGTGGGCAGTAGGGTGAGATGTCTTACAGAGCTACTGATGCTGTTCTGTTAATCAAGCAGAGCAGAAAAAGGATCTGAATTGGAAGTTCTGATGACTGAGTGAAGAATAGCAAGTAGAAAAGCTAAGAAGGATGACCATGGTGAGCAGTATCAGAGCTCCCATGCAGATGTGACTTCAAAATGCAGCATTTTGTGTACTGCTGAGGGGGAAGAATGGTGATGGGGCAGGGCTGGGAGCAGTAAGCTGGGAAAGCTCTCCTAGTTAACCTTGCCCAACACTACTTGGGTTTACATTTTCTTTGAAGTCTGGCCCTAAAGATTGTTGGTACTGAAACTAAGACAAGCAGTGGCTGTCAGTGTCTCCTTCCAGGGAATGAGTCCGTTCTGGGCTCTTCTTGATCTTGGTGTCCATGCGCCCTCAGTCACTTCTGGCCCATGGCTGCAAGCTGATAGCTGGGCTAGGTCTTCAGAGTCTTGTTGGAGTGAGTCTACTGCAAAGCACAGGGGCAGTCACTGTGACAGGAACAGCTTGTTCTTGTATTAGGATCTGAGTAGGACCGAGGCACTTGGTTTCAGAGGCAGATGTTTCAGAGGCAGGTAATCCCTCTTTGTCAGCTCCTCATCTTCAAGGGAAATTTCTATCCTTTGCTACTTTAGTTTCCTTGGAGTGGCTTCAGTGCCATGGTGTTCAGTCAGATCTTTAAAGTGGCTTTTAACACTAGTGACAGAAAAATGCATTGATATTTTTTAAATCTAAACCTCAGGTCTGTGGTGTGTGTCAGTATCGACCAGAGTGTGTCATTCCCTGCCTGTCATGTTGAGTTTTCCCTTGTGCAAGTGAAGCAGGCTTCTATTTGAGGTTTTTATCTTATACCTGTGTCCTCTCTTCTGTATTTAGCAATTCTGTTAATCTAAGCTGTTTCTGAAGAATTTTCTTCGTGGATTTGGAGGGGCAGAACTATAGAACAGTGAGATTGTCTGCTCTTGGGCAGTCTTCCTACCATATGTGCCTTTCTTCAAGTCCACTGTTAGATCCACTGTGGAGCCTGTGACAAGTAGGTCATCACATGCTATACGTTATTCTATAGCTAATGCCGACTGTAATTTCAAGTGCTCCACACTAATCTCTTCCCCTCATGTATTATTTCCTTGTGCAGCATTAGCACAGCACATGCTTATCCACTGTTGCTTCATGGATTTAGAACACAGTCTACAGGCCCACAATGATGTAAAACTTTAAATATTGTTTTAAGTATTGGAGGCGCCATCCTGCCTGCACGGTACTTAGGGTGGGCAGCATGCCAGCATGCTTGCTGCCATGTGGCTGAGAACTGGAGCATGCCCACTCACAGTGAACAAAGCAAAACCCAGGACAATAAGGCAAGAATGATGACAGACAGAACAGGGCTGTTCTGTGAGTTGTGCTGTTTGACCATAATACCAGCTTTGGAGACTATACTGTCTGGAGGGCTAAGAGTTTCTTTCTACACTCCTGCCTTACTGCCTGCACCTGCCCATCTGAGGGCAAGCAAGAATGAAGGGACAACATTACAGATCTTCCAGGAGCTTGTAAGTTAGATATTGTATAGTAGGTTTGCACTAACTGCCTTATACTGTTCTCTTAGTTTCAGCATTGGCAAATAATGCAGGGCTGAATGCATTTCTCTGTGGTTTGCTTCTCTCTTCCTCTTTGCAACAGCTACAAGCCTGTGTGTACATGCATGAGGAGAGCTGAGGAAGCCTGTGTGCTGCATGTGTCACTGGCACAGCAGAGTTGCTGCCTGATAGGAACTGTGAGCATTAAGCATGGGAGCTGGGAATAACACTTTCATCCTGATCTTGAGGAATGCTCCTTCAGAGCTCCTCTGTATGTGGGTGGTGTTTTGGGATCAGTCTGGAGAACCTATATGCAGACACTTCTGAGGTGTGCCTTTTCTTTCTGCTCCAGAGGATTTAATTGCAGGCTGGCTCATCTTCACTCTGCTAGCTGTTCTGGTTGGTATGCAGGAGTCCTGATGGGCTGCTCTTGAGCTCCTGGTTTTCAGCAGTGAATCCATGCCTGGGCTCACCTTTTGGACAGGACCAGTTAGGAGAGAAGATGCCTTTTCTTTTCCTTGTGTTGACTTTGACCATGGCAGTTTGAGTAACCGTAATGAATCATCCTGTTTCTCTACTGAAAACCTGCAGTTGTGGGATGTCAGCCTAAAAGCTGCAGAACCTATGAAAGGGGCAGGGGTGGTTTGTGCAACAGCTCACCTCTCTGAACACAGCCTGCCCATCTACATTCATCTATCAGGCATAAACTGTGCTGGGGTTTTATACCGTGCCCACTGCATAAGCACTGATGACCTTGTCCTTACCTAATATGTCTCAGATGTGAAAACATCAGTTGCCTTTAACTTCATCACTATTTCAACTTCTGTATTTGCTCTCAAATTCCTTGGCAGACTGAGCACTCATCCTTTGCAAGGTGTTTGTTCACTTCTGACCTCAAGGCACAGTGAGTGAGGTTTTGAAAGGCAATCTTTCAACTACTGTTGAAAGCATCTACCCATAAACTACTTAATGTAGTCCAGCACATTACAGTGTCTGTGTGGAAGAGACAGGAGGAGAGGGTTGGCCGTGAATAGTATCAACACTAATAAGCACAGCATGATCTGTTTATATGCTCAGCCTTTAATGCATGTCAATGTGCTAATTCTGTGAGGACTTGCAAAGCCACAAGCAATATGAACTTGGATTCCAAACACTTCTTAATGTATTATTTCTCCTTTTGTCTGTAGGTCCTTCTCACAGCAAGTGGGCCAAGAGCTTCAAAGACCTGCCACAACTTGTCTGTCCTTCACACTTTCACTTCCTTCAGCATGGTGCTGTGGCCAAGTCAGCTGGTCACTGACTCTGCATCCATGCTGTAAGTGCTGTATGCTATAGCAGCTTGTTACCTGGCCCAGGAATAGGCACCTTGTCTCATTAGAAAAGCAGGCAACTCTCTTCCAATGAACTCAAACTCCTCATCAGCCATAAAATGGTTATCACTGCTTCTGCCCACCAAGTTACATCTTACTTGGCCAAATTCATTAGTTCTTATTTCTAGAAACTGCAGTATCTCAGTGGGCTTCTGAACTGATCACAAGGGTGACTGTAATATAGGTAAGGTACTAGCCCGAATTTTCGTGTGATGGGCACAGATTACTTGCTGCAGTAGCTTTCTTTTCTAAGAGGTGAAAGCAAGCCTTGCACAGTACTGATCTGCAGGCTTGCAGCATTTATACAACACAGATGAGGCTTAGGAGTTTTTCTTCTCAGGTGCTTAAGTCTGTTTGCATAGAGTCTTTCTTCTGGAGAGTTGCTGTAACTAGTTAAATTGAAAGACAAAATGCATGAAAGCCAGACATGCAGCTTAGCTGCAACCCCCTGAGTGCAGCATTCTAGTTTTTCAACCTGTAGGAAAAGTGTGTAAAGCTGGAAACTGTGTGGGAAAGACCTGAAAGGTGTACAAAACATTGGAATTCCGTGGGTAAAAGTATCTTGTTAAATGGACTCAGGAAATTCTTTAGTGTAGTTCAGGGTTTTTTCCCTCCCTCTAATGGCTTACTCATGATAACATGAAGTTTTGTCCCCCCAGTAAAATGGAGCATTAGCTTAGAGTACTGGATTACACATAGCACAAGTATGGCTGCTATGCTCAAACTTGCTATGGACAAGGACAATTTGTGGGAGTTGAGGTGAAGCTGTTTCCTAAGCTATGAAAGTGATCCCCAATACCCAGCCTGCTGGAATGCCTGGAGAGTTTATGGATTCTTTCTCTGTTAAACTCACTAGCAGGGTATCTGCCAGTGCAGGCTCTTTCCCTGTCCTATTCACTCTAGTGAAACTGGCTTAAGGGAAAGCACTGCCTTGACTCAGTTTTGTTTTCTGACTTCATGTTTGCCTCCAGGAGCACTTAGGGCAGCCTATTCTGTAGATGAGTACAGCAAAAGTGGCTTCAGGTATTGGAAAAGCTGAATGGTACTTTCATGTTTGAATATGGCACCAGGCCCACACAAGGAGTTGGAAGATGTCAGTTTGTATTCAAACCTAGTCTCAAAGAGTGCAGGGAAGGTGCTGTCTGCCTCCAGCAGTTCAGTGGCACTGCTGCTGCTGGCCTGGCTCTGGGCGTCTCACTTGCTGTTGTGCAGGTACAGCCGATGAGGCTTTGCACCCCAAGGGGAGATGCAGTGGTCAGACACAGCATGGCCCAGGGATTCTTTTGCCTTTGACCAGATTCTGGGACCTGAAGCCAAGCCAAGAGGCAGAACTAAACACAGGTAACTTTATGTCTCTCTTCTGGCTCAGTCCTTAACTGAGATCCCTAATGTGGGAAGGGCTGGTGAAAGCCCTCATGTCATTCAGGTGATGGAAACAAAAACTAGCAAAATAGGTTTTGACCTGGACCTGAGGAGCTGCAGCAGGCTTGGTCTTCTCACCAACTCTTGGTGTGAAGGGTGTACACTTGCTGGTCCTATAACCTGGCAGGTCTTAGTGGTGGCTAAAGGTGACTGGGAAAAAAACTCTTGAGAGTACTTTGCAAAGAAACAAATGTGTTGCTCCTGCATCAGATTCCCTTTGCACTCCCCCATGCAGTTCACAAACTGTTGGTCTGGCTCTGCTTGCCCAGTGCTCCTGCAGGTGACCACAACCCTAGTCACAGCTTTTTACTGTTCTTAGCTCTGGGGAAGCTCTGTGTTAGAAGCATGCACCTAAATGAAGGTGTCAGAGTGGTTTCTTTAGTGATACAGTTACAAACCATACCTGTTTATGGACATGGTTTATGGAAGAGTGGAAGACTTAAAAGGGTGAAGCTGATAAGCAGCACCTAGAAAGATAAAGGTGCCAAAGGACTGATTTTCTCTATGAAATGTAACCCCTATCATTTAGTGCATCATATTAGCATTGACTGGGAGCTAGTCTGACTTAAATTCAGGGCTTACATGCAATTATGGAGAGTTGGGTGGATGTTTTAGGACTCTAGAAAACCAACTTTTGTCTCCACAGAAACAGAGAGATGTTCTGAGCCTGGATGATGGAGGTAATGGTCCCTGAAGGACAGGACTCACCAGACCTGTCTTAAATTGATGGTGACCTTTGAGAGTAACCCATTCTCTGCTTATGAGGCAGGTGAAGTCAGAAATTTGTGCTCAGGTTGAAGTGAGCACAGCATCGCACTTGATGAATCTGATCCAGACTATATTCATCAATCTTCACTTATCTGCCTTCTTATTTTTGAAGTCATTCACTCTTCGCCTGTGTTTGTCTGACTCTGCTGGACTTTCCAGGCTTTTAAAAGGTAGCTGGCAGACTTGGATCCTGGAAAACTGTGTTTTAAGACAGGACCTGAAGGTGAAGTTCTGTGTAAGCACTGAAAATGATACTAAATTGAAATCAGACCTAGAAAGAAACAGCAGTGAGCAGAAAATGTCTTGCCTTAGTTGAAGCAGTTGCTCTTTTCAGACCCTATCTCCCTGAACATGTTTTAAAGTATAGCTGAGAGCTGAAGTAGATCTCAGCTCTAGTGTATTGACTGTCTGAACAGAAACACAATGCACTGCAGCCTCACTCTAATTTTGTCTCAGTCAGCCACCACTATTCTGGAGCAGAAGCAAGGAAAGCCAAAATCAATATCTGAATAAACAGCCAATTAATTTGATGACAACTGTTCTCCATTTCAGGGTCCAGAAAGCAGCGAAGGCAAGTGAGCTAATGAGAACACCAGAGCTGTGCAGACTTGGGGGAGGTAGGGGCTAGAGAAGAAAACAGAACAAACACTCTTTTTGTAGCTTGGAGCTAGGGGATTCAGCCAAAGGTTAATTGCTTTCTACTCTAAAATGCTGTGAAGTGTTGGTGCATGGTGTCATACAGCTGCTTCGTTCCAGCCTCGGGGTGTCCATTTCAGTGGTGGGTGGCATGAGCCAATGTCCTTTTCTCGACCGCACAGAGGTGTTGTGAGGTTTCTTGAGTTAGGACTTCCAAAAATCTGGTAGAGCCTGGTTGGTACTGTTTAGGATATCACTGCGCCATGGACGCACTGAGCAAAAATACCAAATGAGCAGCCCCTCTGCCTCCTTGCTTCTGCCACACTGGCAAAAATATGGAGAGGGAGCAAGTGGCAAATTCTTGATAGATGAGCCCTGCGTAGCTGGGAGGAGCTGGGGTCTTGAGGAAGGGGGCAGAGGATCGCTCTGTGTTCGCCCACTTGTGCAACAAACATGTTTGCTGCCTCCGCTGCCAGTGGCCAAACAACTACCCCATTCTGTGGGCTTGCTCAGGAATTGGAGGTACTGAGCTTAGGTGCAAACCACCTACCCCCTACCAGCCTCCATTCGTTGCAGGCTTGAGGCTCTACAGTGGATAGCTAGTCACAGAAAAACCCCCAGAATCAGTGAAAACAAAGTATTTTGGGTGAAATGCTAAGAAGCAGTAAAAGGCTGTGAGTGAGACCTGAGAGTAACCCCAGCAGTCGAGGCAGGATGCCCAGGCCTGCGGCCAGCTGGTATACGGGAAAGGGGAATGGAGCTCTTGTGATCATCATCTTGTGTCCACTTTCACAGTGAAAAGTTCAGTCCTTTTGTGCTCAGCTTGGTTCCAGTTCATTGTTTTGTCTGGCTCATCTTTAGACTGTTGAGTAAAAGGTGCTACAGGAATCAAAAGACAAGTACAGAAAGGAAGTCCAGAAGAGACTTCAAGAATTAGAGAAATACGAAGTCATTGACAGGAGCCTTGGCCATCTAGGAGTGTCTCGCATTGCCCTGTATCAGGGGTTAAACTACAGTGGCTATTCTACCACCTAGTGACCCTTCCCTAGTAGAGAAAGGGAATGAGGAAAAGGACGGAAGACTCTCATGTTGCCATGAAAATAGAGTTAATGAAATAGTCAGATTAATACCAATATAAAGTATACAAAGTTATACTTAGCCCAGAAAATGTATGGTGGTCACAATAAACAGGAAAGTAGCCCTCAGGATCTGGGAGAGGAGGAGCCCAGTCAGGAGGCCCTTCATCCTCAGCAGACCCCCGTGTATATTGAGTGTGATGTTCGTGGTATGTGATACACCTGTGAGCCAGCTCAGGGAAGCTGCCCTGGCTAACTCCAGACTGCTGACAGTCTGCAGACCATGCCTGGTCTAGCATTCTGTCCCAGCCAGCTAGGACACCAGGGCATAGATGCGAGCACAGTGTTTGCTGTGGCAGTTGCAAAGAGTAGAAATGTCCTTCCTTGAAGTGGCTGAGGCATCCCTGGTCTGCTGCAGCAGCACCTTGTTTCTGGCAGTGTGAGCAATGGTGAGTTTTTCCTTGAACACTATAGGTGTGTGGACAGCACTTTAAAAGACTGAAATCTTAATGCCTGCACAGTCATAATAGCATCACTGAAAAGGGTTTTGCATGAAGTTCAGTGCAGGCATCCTGTTCACTCATGTTTCTGATCATGTCATGGACTACCATATCCAGTTCTCTAGATGTGACAACTTTTGTGTTGTAGTATGGCTTCAGAGTATTCCTATGGCTGTTGTAACTGGCATCAGATGTTGCTTTGAAGAATAAGCTTTCTGCCATGAGAAACCTCTTTGGTGCCTCTTGATTGAAACTTTACCTTGAACAAAGGGAGTGGAATTCTTAAACTCTGTCTTGATCTCTGTAAAACATGGCTGTGGCCATCTCTTCTTGACCTTGCTCATGTTTTCTGGTTGAAGCTGGTCTTTCTAATTCAAAAACCACCTAGCCTATTTTCTCCACTGCTGACTTGTGCTTGAGCAAGCGTTTGCTCATTTAACATTGGAGCTTGACTAGTTCAATGCCCAGCTCAGGTAAGGTGGAGTTGTTTCCTGTGTGAGTCTTACGCTGAATGACAGGATGGTCTGAGAAAGCCCTGGAGGTTTTGTTAGTGTCTCTTCCTATCTCAGTCATGTGTGCATGGCTCACCCTGCACTGCTGTGCACCCAGTCTGGTTCCACCCAGCTGCAAAAAGGCAAACTGCAGGGTCACAGCACTGTTCAGAAAGAAACTTTTTACAGACACGATGCCCCTCAGTAAGGGGAAGATGCAGGCAATGGGAAAGGGGCATAGATGTGCTTCAGATTCTCACATGTGTAATCCTGCTAATCTCTTCTGAGAGCTGCTTCAAGTGAGGGTTGGCCCTTTCTGGTTGATGGGGACAGGAAGCTGGGGTAACCAGGCAGTAAAGCACTTGAGAAACCTGAAAGGTCTTTCAGGGTCTGAGACCTCCAGAACAGCTTTTGTGGCTGTTTCATGGGAAATGAATCTTTTCCTGTGTTCTTTCTTCCCATTTGATAATAGTGTTAAACTAATTTTATGCAAACCTGCATTCAACTGTCTGCCTAATTTACACTGGAACTAATTTGACACACCTCTAATGAAAAGCATAGTGGAATTTTGCTATGGACTGCAATGTTCTCTTCCACTTGATAACTGTCATAACAGCAGTTAAGTAACCTGACTGCTCCTCTTCCCTGCCAGTGATGAAGGCTTAAAATGTCTTAAAAACTGTAACTCTTCTTTAAGTCTGCCTTAACAAAATGGTATTTATTAGTCTCTTAATGTCTTGCTTTCTAACAATCGGCTGCTGCTCAGCCTTCAGAGAGCTCTCACTGGGATAGGTAACCATGGCAAGGGCTTCAGGCACTTAAGGGCTACTGCTTATCTCAAGGACTCCAAGAGGATCGTTGTGATCCTGTTTGTTAGACTGCAGTTTTCTTGTACAGAGACCATGTTCACCTGCCTTCAAATCCATAATCTGTTCATGTTGTGTGCTTCTCTGTTAATTCCATGATGAGACCTTGGTCCATACCCAAAACTGTAGCATTTCTGGCCAATAGTTGTACTTAACTCTACTCCTTTGGTTGCAGCTGCTTAGTGTGCCCCTAGAACAGCAGGGGCCACATGTGTGGTGTATTATTTTCCCTCCTCTCCCATAGGTTCACTGGAGGTTTGCTTACAGTGTGCTGTTAGCTCAGCAGTCTGTGCAGGGCCTACTTCCCATGGTTGTCCTCTCTCTGCCAGAAACAGTGTGGAGATAATGCTTCCAAAGAAAAATGAGATTTCTCCTGTCAAAGGTCTGAAGGTTGGGCTTTAATGTGCCTTCTCTGTGTGCTTGACATAGCCTTGAATGGTGCAGGCATTGCTGTCCTCCTGCTTCTTGAGACAGCTGGAAGCAGGGCTGAGAGCTTGGCCAGAGGGGCCCTTTGCCTCCAGAATCAAACTCTTGAAAGAAACTCATCTCTTCAGAGACAAACCAGCTTTGCCCGTAGATGCCATAAGAAAAAAGCCAGTGTGGTTCAAAGGTTTTTCATCAGTCACTGTCTAGCAGAACTTCTTTTGGGCTACTACAGCATAGCCTTCTCTCAGCAAGAGCTACTTCTGCTCCATGCTGGGTCCAGCAAGGCTCTTGGCCTATCCCTGTGAGAATAGCTGTAATGCTATGAACTGTTCCGTGGGGAAACTTCAGCTACTGTGCTCAGTGGGTTTACAGGAGCTTTGTGAGTCTGCTTTTAATGTGTTTGTGTTGGTGGGGATTCTGAGTGGAATTACATGCTCAGGCTTTCAGATAACTGCTGTAAATACACAGATACACTCTAGTCTCTTACTTCACAGTAGCAGCTGCTGTGGTGTTACAGAAACTCCATAGCTTTGACTGCATCTTATTAGTTCAGCACACTATTAATATCCCAGCAGCTTTTTGTATTAGTTTCCACACTTAATATTGGTTATCCTTCCTTCTTCCCCACCCCCTCCTTCACACTGAGTGATTAAACTGAGTTCATCTTGGGGCTGTTTGGTTTAAGATGCCCCTGCTGCTCGCACCGAAGAGGGGAACCAGACTGGAAGCAAAAGAACTGCACTTATGGTCACCAAGTATATTTAGTGGCAGTGTCATCTGATGTGCATTTATTCCTCAGAACTAGCATCTTTCTTCTTCCATGTGCAGCATTTGTAGTGCTGGCAAAAATCTTTCCAAACAGCTGCTGATTGGCTCTTCTTGTCTATTTGAGGAAAGATCTGCCCTTAAATACTTAGTTATACCGATGCTAAAAATGGCACTTGGCACTATCGGGATGGTCTTGGAACTTTACTGAGATGTGTTGGCTGCATTGCACCAATACCTGGTGAATCCTTGTCCCCCCACAGAGAAAGGACTACACATGTACCAGCAAGACAGCTATTGGGTGTAGGTACATCTTTAGGCAAGTCACTACATGAGGCTCTAGAATGCAAATTCCCATCTTCCTCTGGAAGGCATTAAAAGCAATTATCACATTATTAGGGCTAAGTGGCTCTGGTGAAAAGGCTACAAGACTCAGGTTCATCCCAGCTACTCTTTGTTCTTTATGTAAAGACATTCTGTCCCAAATGGCAGCAATGCCTCTACTGGAAGTGGTGTATCTCAGTACAGGTCATCTTCTGAGTAGAGACTGGGAGCCATCTTGCCTTTGACAGTCTGCTAATAACAAAAGCAGGGCAGGAAGGAGGTCTCCATCAAGCATACAACATGATTACTGCAGCCCTCAAGTGCGCAAACCCTCTGGCTGACAGCTGAGTGAGGCACAGGTCCTAGGCTGGGCAACTCACCAAAGAGAATAGAAGTATCTTACCCCTTTGGTTGAGGATGAGGACTCACCACTTGTCCCTAGAGCTCAGTCAGGAAAATATGACATCCAGACAGCTGCCAGAGTACAGAGGGGTGGGCTTTTCCCCAGAGCCCAGGGGGAGTGGTCACCTCTGAACTGTGACATCTGGCACAACTGAGCGGTGAGTTCGTTTGTGTGATATCACCTTGAAACAGAGGCTGACTTAGGGCAGTCTGAGGGTCTAGGACACTGAAATACCTTCCTGCCCAAAATAGTTTGAATTAGTTGATCTGCATGGCATGCTGCCGGCCTTCAAGGAGAACTGGGGAGGCCTGGCTACTGGTCAGCAGGCTGGGCTGGCGATAGGAAGTTATTAATAGCTGCTCTACCATGGAAAGAATGAGTTTGGCTTAGATGTGCTGCAAAGCTGCTGGATGGTACCACAGCAAATGCTGGAAGTCTTGTTTATTAACACTCAAGTGAGCAAGTTGTGCCCTGTGGACAGCTTTGAGCTTGTGGCTTGAGGTCTCCTGGATTGGCCTTTGAATCTGAGGTGTGTGGTCAGACTGTGCAGGTGCAGGTCTGAAAAAAAGAGGTCATCAGCTCTTGGTCAGCCTCAGGGTGGTGTGGGTTTTCCTTCTTTTCCTCAGCAAATTTAAGTTCCTTCATGTTTCCTTATGCCCCAGTTCTCACCTGTAAGAATCTGCTCTCTTGTCTCTGAAGCAATTTGGTTTAAGGACAAAGTAAGAAAGATACTAACATTTTAGCAAGGGAAGATTATCTGAAAAAAACAAACCTCAGCAATGGCCAGTGTGGAACAAAGGGTGGAGGAGATTTGGAGAGGTGAACAAAGCACAATTCCCCTCTTGAGTGACATAGTGATGAGGAGCTCCTTAGGGAGAATGTAGCTGGATGGAAGGGTGCAGGAAAGCACACAAGTTTAGTAACCTCACTTCTGCCAAGTCTGGGCTGTCAGTGCAGTGGCTGTGCTCATCTGCTGTCAGCTTGCTTAACTCACCAAAAGAGTATGAAAGCTTAGCAGTGTTCAAGGTCTGGAAAAGCCACCTCTTTCTCAACTGAAATGAGAGTCCAGTTTACAAGATGCCTTGGACGTAGTTGTGTGTGCCTTTACTTGGAGTATGATGAGGAAAATGCCGTGAGCTCTCTGTCCAGTTCAGAATCCACCTTTGAAAGTGTGCAGCTGTGTCAGCATCTTGGCTAGGTGAAGTCAGGTGAGCGTTTCTGGTGTGCAGTAGCTATAGTGGACTCTAGGCCTCTGGAGTGGGTCTAGCTCCTGCTGACAAAGCAGGTGGCAGAGCATTTCACAGGAGGTGATTGGTGAGTGACTTGGTCATAAACTACTCCAAAGGTCCTCTGTTTGAAATGACTTTTGGGCAAATGATTATCAGAGTTCCTTTAATGGTGTTGCTGCAGGGTCTCTTGTCTTTGTTCTGGTGCCTTTGATTGGAGTTCGCCTTTCAGGTTTTTTGTGTAAGGCAAAGGCTAGGAAAATCAAGTGACATTGCCTTCAATCTGGGGCTTGTGCTTCCCTTTGTATCCTTCAGTTCCCTTCAGGAACACCTACCTCTTGCAGGAAACTAACACAAGGCTCTGGCTTAATACACAGAGGTCTCCCATCGAAGCCCTGTTCCAGGGGAGTCACATAATACATCCATTGTAACAACTAACTGGTGATTCTTAAGGGACCTATCTCCCAGAATGTCTCTATGGACAAGTTTTGGCATCTCCCTCATTTTAAAGTTTGTACCTCTGGTTGTCCTGCTTGAAAGGAGGGCTGCCAAGAGAGAAGGAGGGGCAGTGAACAAGAGGTGATGGAATATCCATTTCTGCTTATTAAAAGTAGTTCTATAAAAGTAGTTCTTTTCCTTACTCTTGTAGAGAAACTGCATGTCCTTGGTGCTGGTGTCTTGTCTGTTTGATTTCCGCCCTAGAAAACAGGTGGAGAGATGCTATAAGTAGCGAGAAGTCTAATGCATGCAGCGAGTTCCTCACAGACTCTGAATTACAGTTTTCCTTCCTGTACCACAGCCTCAGGTCCCTGACCTGCAACTGCAGCATATTTTCTGTGACTAACAGCTGTAATTCCCTAATTATCATGCTCTGTTCTCCTGCTGTGCTGTAGATTTTGTTACCAAGGAAGCAAATGAAGTTTCCTCATTCCTGCCCTCACTCTGTATAGTTCCAACTGTTTTAAATCCACCATTTGATGCAGCCCATAAAGACAAATGACTGTCTCTTGTTTCAGATATTCAGAGTCTCCAGAACATTACATATCTGCATGCTGGGGAGGAAGAGGGCAAGAAAAGTTGTTCTGGCCTTTCTGTTAGTGAAGGCAGCTGGTCCAAAACTATCCCTGTGTTAAAAGAAGTACCTTCAGTGGCTGTGAAGGTAGGGCAGAGGGCTGGACTTAAAAGTGGTGTGCTGGACAGTGGGACCAAGCAAACCATGCTTTTGTAAGATGACTGGCACAACTGGTGTAAGCTCTCAGAAGGTGGAGGTGTGTTAAACTCTCAAGGCCAGGCTGTGTGTGTGTTGTAACTGGCATACAAGCCTTGTCATTTGAGGTTGTCAGGCATGGTAATGGGGTGTATGGGAGATTTCCTTTTTGGCTTCCCTGTTTTTGAGGCTGGGGGCAAATGATCTGTGTGGCAGACAGAAATTAAAATAAACTTGTGCTGATATAGCTGATGAGAGCAATACAGCCAGACTGTGTCGTGACAGATAAGGAATTGATTGAAATAGCACAGAGACATGTTAGGCAGCAGGAAGAGCTCATTTCCACAGAAGGCACACCTGCATATTAACCTGTTGAGTACCCGGAAGTACACCTGGCTTTGCACCTTGTGCTCCATTGGATGATGCCCACCCTCCTCCCGAAGGATGCTGATACTAATGCTCTGCACAGTCGTCAGTTGGGGTTTGTTCAGCCTGATGTGGGTGTGTCACTTGCGTAAAGCCCCTGGGATGAGTGCTAAACAGGAATGCTTTCCATGGGCCCAGCCTCCAGTAATTCCTATTTCACGTCTCACTCCAGAAATATCATCCAAGTTCCAACAGTAATGATGTCTCCTAGGTCAGGGGATATAAATTACTGACTCCAGAGGGATTTGCTGCTTGACTCTTCTGGCTGTTAAGCTAGCGTGGAGGAGGCTGCTCCTTCCTCTGCATCACTGGAATTTAATCCACAACTGGGTCTAGAAAACATGACACCCAAGGAGAGGGGGGTGTGTGTGCAACAAAGGACATTTTCTGTTTGCCCTCAGTCAGAGGAGAGGGGAAGAAGAGCTAGAGCTGTCAAAGAAAAGGAGAAGGTGCAGACAATACAAAACTCTTCCTAGAAGCAAGCCTGCTCAGTAGCATTTTATCTACAGACTTTGAAAGAGGGTTAAGTAGAGTGTACTGAACTGCTGGGGCACACAGATGAGGTGTAGGTGCACATAAAGCTTATGGGGCTTGCTGTGGCTGTATCTGCACTAAAGAGTGGTGGTGGAAGGAACTAGATGACCTCTCAAGATGCTTTGTTTCTTTTCTGCAACTTGGGTCTTGTACATAAATGTGTAAATGTGACATGTTGTGCACCTTGGCATATACTCATCAGAATATAAAATGTAGAAACTTGCTCTTGAGATGCCCCAAACTCAAGGTTATAGGCAACAAACTTTTGTGCTTCATAGAAAGTCAGGTTATGGTGGTGGCAGCTCAGCAGATGTTTTGGCTTGGTGACACCACATGATGCAGCCTTCTTTTGTAATGTGTTGTGCTGCACAGTAATGGTAACAGTGCCTAGTCTGTGCTGGCATGCAAAGTCTGACCAAAACTGAAATGCTGGGTTTGGAAATGCTCCAAAAAAACAAAACCCAAATTGAATTCAGTTTCAATTTGAGCATGGTGAATGTTTGAGTAAGAATCAGCTTGCACAAGCTCAGCACAGCAGAGGCACATCATGTGCATGGGAGAAGCATTCTTGGTCAGAGTGCCTGTGGTGTAATCTGCCCATGCCTCAGCTGGGGAAGATGATGACATTGAAATAAAGGCACCAAGAGCTCATGGCTTTGACAGTTGGTGTGTTTGTTCTAATGCTTTATCTGAACATCTTTATGTAAGACAGAACTTACCCTATGATGTGATTTGAAACTGGTTTAGGTTTCTCTGGCTGTTCGTTGAGTGTCCTCAGCCACACCTTTGAGGCTTCTTGCCATGGCCAGCAGGTTACAGCAGGTTTGCTTAAGTCTTAGGATGGGAAAAGTCACCAGTGCATATTGTGTTACCTGTCACACATTGCCACTCTTCACCAGCAAGGTGTGCAGGTGCCCTTCTACCAGCACTAGCATTCTTGCTCTGGGGTATCAAAATCCCTTCTAAAACAGGAGTTGGATTTGTAATTTAAAGCCTTACTTTCAGGTGTAACAGAGAATCAAAGGTGTCTTTCTCCCCTCAATGTGGCCTGAAAGAAACTGCCCTGTGGCACTCTGCAGCTGATACTCATATTAGCTTGGTAACCATGCCTCAGAGGGGTCTGTTTGAGGCAGTCTTGTGCTCTGGAGGTCTGAATTGCTTGCGTAGCCAGTCTTGAGTTGTTCAGTATCTAATGGTTCAGTGGTTTTGTAAACTCCACAGGTGAAGGTGTTCCCTTCCCAGCCTGGGCTGTCATGGACATGTACTGCTGGCGGCCTCAAGGTGGAAAGGAGTGGATGGTGGTTGGTGACCAGAGCAGCTTTTAGAAGTCCTCCAGAAGAAGAATGCACTCACCTGCCTTTAACTCAACAGATAAAGCATTTTAAAATCATCAATCAAACCAAGGGAGCCTTCTCCCCTTACAAAGAGTGAGTAACCTGATGAGCAGTCCTAACAACTACTGTGGTAGCACACTTGGAAACTGCTTGTCTTAGCATAAACTTTAGGGACTAGAATGGGTGTGATGAACCTGACCAGTATCTTATGGTAGCACATAAGAAATCACTGTCAGGTATTACAGCTCTTTAAACTGAAATACTGACTGAACTCCAGTCCAGCTAAGCACAATGTAATAGTTTCATGACTCTTTTATAGCATAGGTCTCAAACCGTGGGAGTGGCATTGGCAAGTGTCTGAATGCAGAGAGAGGTAAGCATCCAGATTTACTGTATGCTCTTGAACTTGGAGGGCTCCAGTGGTGGAGTCCTGCAGCCCTGGCTGGGAAGCATCTCACAGTGTGCCTGCCTGTGTATAGTGCTTGGCTACAAATGTAGCATAGATCACGTTCTGCGCCCCAGCATGGCCGGGCTCAGGCCTGCACCTTAGCAGGGAGCATGCAGCAGCTCTTTGAAGTGCAGGCTTCCTGCACCAGCAACCCTGGTACTTACACTCGGGCCCGACAAAAACGTGGCTCTTGCTCCGAGCTTGGTTTGTTACAACATGGCCGGGAGCAGTAAATTGTGAGAGAGCTGGCCCTGCAGAGCCCCTGCCTGCACTGCAGTCCTGTGCCCACGGGGAGCAGGCAGATGTGTGAATAGGCTGAATGCCAGCTGTGCTTAGCAGCCAGCACTGTTTGCAGCCTTCCTGCTGCGGCATACTCCAAGCTGAGCGGCTCCTGCTGGCGCTGAAGAGCTGTGTTACACAGCAGCAAGCTGGCCCTGTGGCTCTGCACGGCTGGGCCACAGCACGGACCAAGTTGCCTGGGGGCTGCCTCTGACTTGCTTTTGCGGAGGTGATGTAGGCTGAGGGGACTGGAATATCTGTGTGGTTCCGTTGAAAGGGGAGGGGGTGGTGTTGGCAACCAGCCTGTTTTGGAAAAGTGCTTTACTCAGGGAGAGTGCTGCTGCTTGGCAAATAAAACAATAAAATGAACCTTTCACCAGAGTTGTCATGCATGTGGAGTCTGACGTGCAGCATCATATGTGGGGTGTAATCCACATAATGTCCTGTGGCATCACAAGTGATGTCACAGATGTGTGGCAAAGGTAGCCTTGCATATGTGCAATGGAAGTGTGGTGTGTCCTGATGCGCAGCCACTCTTGGTGTGTCACACGTGCAGCATCATGGGTGTTGTGCAGCAGCACCCCTATGGTGTTGGTGTGTGCAGCAAATATTGTGGAGCATAAGTGTGCAGTGCATGAGTGACGTGGTGTAAGTGTGCAGAAGTGTTGTGGGCCATGTCTGGCACACAGGAGTGTCAAGTACTCTCGAGTGGGTTGTGGTGCAGGTGTGAATGCTGTGTGGCACACAGGTGTGCAGTGGAGTTGTGGAGCACATACAGTGCACTACCCAGTGTGTGACTCACCTGTGGCACACACAGGTCCTGGCTGCACCATGTGTCACAGTCCTGGTTTGTGTCCCACATGTAGCACATACACACCTCCATACTGGTTTTGGTGTGTGCAGCAGGTCAGTGCTGTGTGTGCTGGGTTGGTGTGCAGTGGGTGTTGTGTGTTTGACACGTGTGTAGGGCATGTTTTGGTCTTAAGTGTGGTATGCCCCTGGGTGCCCCTGCAGTTCCCCCCGCAGCTGCCTACTCTGAGCACTCGCCTCCTCACTCCTCCTGCGCAGCACGGCCGCTGTCAGGGCTGGCTGCAGCTGTCTGGGGTTGGAGCTTGCTCTTGGGGTGCCAGCCAGTCTGGCTGCTGTGCAACAAGAGCCTGCCCGCTGCCCCACGGGCATTTTTCAAGGCTGGAAGGGGTTTGTGTGTTCCATTCCCCCTCAGCACCCAGAAGAAGCCCTGGTGGGGTAACACACCAGCAGCTTTCTCCTACAGCACCCCTCACCCTATCAGCCACAGTTGCAAAGTAAAGGTGCAGCAAGGCAGGCTGCTCCTATGCAGCACCTCCATCAAAGCAGGAGAGATGCTGAGGGTGTAGGAATATAACCAAGTGTGGTGGGGCAGAGCTGCAGCTCATTGGGCCATGCCTGACGGTGTTTGCCCTCATGACAGCCCACCTGCAAAATCCTCAATCCAAAGCAAAGTTAATGGTTATAGAGGCTCCTCCCTGGACTGGTCTGGCTGGAATTGTTAATCTAAGGGCAGTGTCTGCCTGCTCACCCGCTGGAGAAGTCTTGAAAGCATCTTACATAGGTCAGGAACCAAGCACTAAAGGGGCCTTTGACTCTAGAGCTGCCTGGATCCTTTTGACTGCAGCAACAGGAGCAGTGCTTGTTTGCAGCCCACTCACCTCAGTGTCCTAGCACTGATTTTACCTCCTCAGCAACTGGAGCATGACTCTAGTCTGGTTTTGCTGCTTCAGTGCAGCTGAGAGCGAATGACGTCTCCGTCATACTGTCCTGAGCAGTGCAAGTATTTGGGGTTTATTTACCAAGCTGCTCTTTCAGTTTGTTACTCGTAACGTGTACGAATGCACACAATTGTAATTAACAAAGGGGCAAGGGGTGAGCTTCATACCTCACTGAAACAGTAAGACAAACCACATGATAATGCTTCTCTTTCAAAGGTCTTCTAGTGTATCACCATCCACCAGACAAGGCTGATGTGGGCAGCTGGGCACACACACAGGGGGATTTCCTCAGCCAGGCTCCTTGCACAGGGGATGTTGCTCAGCTGCTGCCTGAAAGGAGCTCCACATATTAGAAAAGCTGCAAAGCTCTGACATGACAGCTGCTGCATCTCCTGCATGCAGCCCTTTCTCCTCAGCCTGGCAAGAAAGGCATTAGGGTTTTAGACTTCTTAATAAGTGCATGTACCTAAATGCTCTCTCTGTGTACAACACCACACAAGCAGATACATATTTACCTGTATACCCATTTATGGGTAGATTGCTGCAGATGGATGTATGCTTGACTGAAAAAGACTCCTGGAGTGGAAAATTAACATCTGATCACTTCATGACCCAGTTCAGCAGTGGGCTGCTGTCCCATACACCTCACAGTCCTGCTGGCAAATGAAAATACAACTTTTTCAGCCTGTGCAACAAATGACATGAGTGCTCATGCTGAGGGCCAGCAGCAGGTAACCTACTACTGGAGGCTATTCCAAGACCTCTTTCCATCTCAGCAATTGCAGCTCTGCCTAGTGACATTTCAGAGCCCACGTGCCACAATGTTTAATGAACAAAAGGCCAAGGGAGGACAAGAGCAGTAGCAGGGAAAGCTGCATTTCTAGAGGCATGACGGCTCCCGGTGCCAGACAGCAGGTTTCCAGCTCCTGTTCTGGAGCAAGGATTCCAGATGCCATGCTCCACTACCTCTGAGGATATGGGAGCTGGCTTGTGCCACCCAGCCATTGGTCCATCTGTCCCATCCAAACTTCTTCCTTCCCCTGACCTCCTCAGAGTACTTCTCAGGTACTTTGGTCCTGCTTGAGACATGCGTTATCTCAGCTGCTGTGCATGCGTAGTTGTGTGTATTCAGCACCTACTGAAACTGCCACAGCCATTTTCAAACACACATATATATGTCATTTCCTAGAGAAGTAATAATAATGTCTATTGGAAGGTGCAGCTGTACCAAAAGTAGATACAAGATTTTTATGTACATGTGGGGTTTTTTCCTAGCCTGTACAAAGACCTCTGCATAACCGAGTGCCTACCCCAGACTGCCCGAACAACCCTGCCACCCACAGGGAGTGCCAAGATGTGTCTCCAGAGTGAGGCACTAAAAATCCAGAGGCAGAGGGTGTGGAGCATGGCCCTGCACCACAACTGTGCTAGTTAACCTGGCTCTTGGCAGGCACAGCACAGGGTCAGCTCTACAACATGGGCTTGTTCATGAGAGGAAAGCATCCTGAATTTACAGGACAGTTCTCTGGCTGTAACAGGAGCTTGTACTGTACGTGCCTCTTGTGGTGCCTTGTTACTAGGCTCACGCTATGGAGCCCTCGCTTATCTGCAGAAGACTTTATCTCTCTGGGCATTTTCTGCACCAGCTTTACATTCCTCCCCTTCTCCCCAACCATCCTTCACCAACAAAGGCCCTTTTTTTCAGGAGAATTAGGGCACAAATTGTCGTATCTGTTCCAAGGGCAGAGTATGTCAGCCTTATTTACTCGGCAAGGAGCGCTGGCATTCATGAGACCCCAACAGCTGGATCTGAGCACTTCCTTTAATTGAACAGGTTTGCAGTCTTTCTGTGCTGAAGCAATTCTCCACATCACACAAGGCTGCATACCAGAATAAAATGAGAATTTAGGGGAGCTGGCTAACAAGACCGAGAAGCTCATTGTTTAAACAAGAGGCCAATTGTCTGGGTACACGAGTGCCCCGTTCCTCCAGCACGAACCTCCCGGGAGGGACAGCAGCCTGATCCACAGTTTGCCGCCAGGTGGAACAGAAATTAATCTTCCACTTACCCGGGCTATTAGTTGCGGTCTTCATGAAAGTTTACATCCCAGTGAGGCGAGCAACTGACGTTTTCTATTTGTCATGAAGCATCAGCCTTTGGGAGTGTCCCTTATGGTGAGCAAAGTAAGGACAATGCACACTGCTGGGACACTGTGGAGAACTGCCCCCAGGATCTGCTTCAGTACATGCAGCCCTGAGCTGTCCAGCTGCATAGCAACTAGGTTGGAGGCCAGGGATTGGACTGGGAAAGCCCGGGCTCACCAAGGACCTGACCGTTAGTCCCCTGTAACATGGAGAGCTGCTTAGGTTTGGTGTTTATGAGGAAAGGAACTGAATAGTGGTTTTTCTTCACCTTGTGGCAACACTAAAACTCCTATGTCTGGTCTGACAGGATCTCTCTCAGATCTTTCTCAGGTCTCAGGGACATACTTTAGATCTGCTTGCCAGGCCATTTAACTCATCTTCCTAACAGGGTATTAGCAGAACAGGGAGGGAAACAAGTCCTGTCCTTTGTTGGACTGCTGTTCCATTAAAGTCCAAGGGAAAGAGTGGAGCGCCTAGCAGCAGGCAGTGATTAACAGAGGGACAGCACTGGCTGGCCAACAAACATTTGGAAGAGTTTAGCACTGTTGCTTCCAGTTCTCCTCTGCTCCCATTTCACCGCAGACCTAGTTGTTAACAAAGCTTTAGACAGCCCTAAGATAAATACAGTTTGATGCAGATATTTACCAACACTACAGATGTTTCCCCTTTCTTCCCTTGTGTTTTCTCAGCATCCTACAATCCTGTCTGGCTACAGCTTTTCTTACTGCCCTCTCAATGACTTTCCAAGCCCCAGGATCTCTCTCTTGTGCCACAAGAAGATGGCAGCCTCTTCATTTGTCTGTGTAGTGACCAACCTGCTTGCTGTGAAAATAACGGTTGGAGCCAAATGCAAGTCAGTCCTTTGCCACGTGTTTGCACATGACTCTGACTTGGTGCCCAGGTATGTCTCCAGGGCATCCCAGGTCATTCCTCATCCCAGAGAAATGCTCTGCAAAACACACAGCTTTTCCCAAATGGTAACACCACAGTTCCCTTTCACTCTGTGTATTCTTCCTGTCCGTGTGGCAGTGATTTAGCAGTTTATGCACCACCTCTCCCATATCAGCTACTAAATCTCCAGCTGCACCATATTTTTTTTTTTCCCCGCTCAGGATTTATTAGGCTAAAGATTCAAATTCTGCAAGATAACAGAAGAGCTAGGAAAATCTGAAAGTTTTCAAGCAGATTTTTAAGAGATCCCATGAATAGCATCAGAGTGAATGCTGAGCCTTGGCTTAGAGGAATTTGAATCTGAATTATTTTTATTCCTCCTTAGGCTTACTTTATAAAACATACAGCGAAAAATCCCAGAGACCCTCAAACTCCTTGCTACAAATAACAACTTACCATTGAAAAGAAACAAATGGGGTTCAGAGCTGTGCTGAGAGATTCATGTATCACCCACAAAAGGAGCTTCCAAGTGACTTGGGCACAGGCTGAAAACCAAATTTCCCAAAATAGGCAACAGTGGGAAGAATGGAATAAATAGAGTGTTTAATATTTCTGGAGCCATCTCTTTACTTAATCTGGTATTAATCCTACCTGCAAGCACTGCCCTGAGATGAGTCACCAGACAACCACACATCCAGGCCCAGCCTCCAGCCTAAACCTGAGAGGCAGGGCAAAGAGCAGAAGCATCCTAAAGTGCCGCTGCTAACCTCCATCCATAGCTGTCATTGGATCTACCCTTTGGTAATTTGTTCTTCAGTCTAGACTAGCAAGCCAGTTGCAAGACCACCTGGACTCCTGGTAGTGGGAGTGGCAAGGCTGGCTCTTTTCAGCAAGATGGCACATCCTTGACCAACCCTGGACATGACACAGCATTCTCCTTTCCCTTGTCCAACGTTGACTAAACTACAAGGATCCAAGCCCTGAACCAATAGCTTTGGCTTTCCTGTGCTGGAGTCTCCATCTCAGCACTAACCACTGCCTTAAGACTAAATGAGTGTTTAGTTCAGTTTAGGAGGAGGAGGAGGTTTCTGCCAATGCCATCTGTCACCCTGCCTATGCAGGACTGTGTTCCCACAATAAGTGTTTGACAGCCATAAAACTGGCTCCAGTCCTGCTTGTAACCAAAGCCCCAGTCAGCAGACCCAGTTACAGCAGGCATTTCTGGCAAACACCAAACAGAAATGCCCACTGCTAAAGCTGGCCTGCATCTTGTAGCTGCAACCAACCAGACAAGAGCAGCCTGTGGACAGGACAGTAATGTCTGCCCTTAAACTGCCTGGCCAACGCTGCCCTAAGGCAGCAGGCTCGTGGCCAGCTTCCATCCAAACACTACCCTTAGTCCTGACTGACCCAGTGAATAGAGATAGCCATTTGTCCATGGCTTGCTTTGAAAGGACAAAGCAGCAGTCAGTGATCCCAACACCAGCTCTCATTTTGGAAGAATTGCCTATCTCTGCTGCCTAGATCAAGCAAGCCCTGTGATTCCAAACTTAATTTCATCCTCATACACCAACCGCCAAAGTGCTGCTCTTTCATTTTCCCCTGGCTGAAGATTTGGGACATGACTTACTCAGCTCTGGTGTCCTATGATTAAGCTGAACTGTTAATAATGAGGCTTCTCTCTTAAGTCAGATCTAAGCAAAGCTTGAACACTGGAGTTAACCTCAGCCAAAGCAATACGAAAGATCAATGATTACTGTGTCCTAAGATGAAGAAAGTATTACATATAGCTAGACACCTCAAATCCTCTCTTTATGATTAAATTGAATTGTTAGTATTCACTCACTCCACTTAGAGCTAGAAATGCCAATTACCATCCCATCACCCATAGTCTCAGTTTACAGTAAGACTAGCACAGACTCCCAGTTTGGAGCAGCAGTCATCTTCAGCAGGTACCCATTCCCCAGAGGATCTGCTCCCTAACCATGGTCTATCATTTCCATCACTATTTTAATAGACACTGAGTACAGGGTGACAGCTTCTTTGAAGTAACAGTCCCTAACACCATTATCCTTTGAAAGGGTTCCAATTTTCCCCATGTATAGCCTGCTGAAGGCTAAGGCTGCAACCTCTTTACAAGCTTATTCCTCCTGGAAAATTTGTTATTCAGCATGAGAAAACTGAAAGTATCTTTGTGTTTTACAAGCACTGAGAAGTTAAATAAGTTGTCTCTATGTATATCAGAAATACATTACAGATAGCTGAAATTTTACAGCCACATGCATTTTCTGGTAAAAGAGTCACCTCTGCTACTTTATTTCTCTTGGAATAACAGAGATGTCCTTCCCACCAGTGATTCGATAATCTTTATACATAACCCCTGCTTTCTAGGAGCACTTTAGATTATTTGTACACCTCCACTACAGTCCCCTATTAGCCATGTGCAACTCTGGACAAGTAGAAATTAAGGTGGAAGCATGGAGAACAACATTCACTGAAAGAAATAAAAATTAAGTACAATTTTAAAACTTTTTTTTTAAGGACTAGAAATTTCTAAGTCATTCTCCATTGAAAAATATTCTTTATGTCCTTCATCAGTCTTGTACTTGGTTACAGATGGAAAATATTAGCTCTGGTTTACAAAACATGGCCCTGTTTCCTGTAACACGGCACAGGTTGGACAAATCTGTCATTTGAGCAGTGTGTCTATTCTGTGGCCAATTCTGTAATCTACAAGCAATGTAATCCTAAACAAGGAATCTCATGTTAGCAGCCAAGATTGGAAAATCCCTGTTTAGTGTGATTGCTGCCAAAACTATCTCATTTGCTGGGGACAAACTAATTTTCAATCTGCAGTTTGAGAACTGTAGTTTTATTTTCTTTTTTTAGTTCTTTTTTTAATAGTAAATTAAACATACCTTGCTTTCTAGGATGATACAAATGCACATCTGGTTTTTTTTAGGAAAGGTTTACAGTCTAGGATAAATGTCACACTGCCTATAAAAAAGGTTGTTCTGTTTTTCAGTACAATTTGAACAGATGCCATTGTGCACATTGGAAAATTTGCATTTCAGAGCAAACAGCAATGCGTGTACAAATAAGAGGAGAACATCAAGGGCATTAAAAAAAAAGGTTATGAAGTTCAGATATGACATAGATTGAGGAGAATTTAGGTAGAGCTTTAAAATAGAACTTGACCTCAGTTTTCGAGATGATTGAGGATGATATAAATAATAGCAATGATGATGTGAGATGATCACAACTAAGATGGAAGCAAAGCTCGAAAAATTCATTATATCCAGGTTGGTGGACATAGAAGTGCAAGAAAGGCAGAGAAAACTACATAAAGTATTAATGGTAGGTTTTCCAGGTCAGAGATGCTTCCAGTTGATAAAAAAGCAGAGTGTTGATATTTAAAAGTAGATCTCAGATAAATTACCCTACAGAATCAGATTTAAGCATTTAATGCTTTTGAATAAATCTTGAATGAAAGGAGAAAGAAGCTTGAGAAGACAAGGGG
Organism: Eubucco bourcierii; assembly: GCA_013396675.1. Classification (NCBI taxonomy): domain Eukaryota; kingdom Metazoa; phylum Chordata; class Aves; order Piciformes; family Ramphastidae; genus Eubucco; species Eubucco bourcierii. Next base: position 390,214 of record VWZE01009695.1, read on the forward strand.
GGAAAGTGTTTGACACAGATTCCCTTACAAAGTATTGTGCTTACCTCGTTAAAGGACTTTTTTTTCTTCTAGAGAACTTTCATTCAATTAAAGATTATTTTTCATGTTTGGATATTAGTAAACCATTTGACATGGTGATACAGGAGAAACAATACTCAAAGATTAAAGATCAGCAGAGAAACTATAAATTGCATGAGAAGTTGATCTAAGACAAAAATGGAAATGAATCGGTTTGAGAATTGAAGTATCAGGTGGCGGAAGAGTTACTAGCAGGAACTGTCAAAAACATCTCCAGGATGGATCTTTATTTTCAGTCACTAACTTGAGACAAGAATACAGAACCTTTCAATGAATTGAGCTGAAAAGTATTGCCAGCAGAAAGGAGTATGGGGGCTATCTATATGCAAGGAACTCTCTAAACTGTATTTTGCCACCTCCCTTCAAATGAAGACTCACTTTGGTCCTGCCCAGTTTGATAGTACAATAGAAAAAAGGTTCAGAAAAATCCCCTGAGCTGCCTCAACGCACAACGTTTCTCTCTCTAATCCAGCACACTTAAATTACAGCGAAGAAATCCCTTTTAACAGAAACTCACTGAAAATGCTGGACTCTGCTGTGCCCAGCATCTACCACTCTTCGTCTCTGGCATGGCACAGCCTCATCCAGAGCACCTCCCACTGGGAAACACCAGTCCTGAAAATTGGTATGTGGCGAATGGGTGTGGGAGCTTTGGGGAAATATCCTGAGTCCCATATCTCATGCCGTGGATCTCATCTAGCAGAATAATGAGCTAATGATGTCCCTCTGCTTCTGCTATATAGCATTTCCTGCTCTTCATTTAAACTTTAACTAGCTGCTCCAGTTACCTGCACTACCAGTTGCTCCTTTGCCTCACCAAGTGTCAAAAGAAGTCGTAACTTAGCCTATGGAGTTCACTGAATGGTGAAATCGGTGCACTCTTCCCTTCTGAATGACTAGGATTTTACATGTAGCTTTCAAGTACACTTCCAGATTTGATTGTTGTTATCAAGATTTTTAAGAGACAACACGAATCCAGCTTTCCCTGGAGAAGGCAGGTACTGTTGATTTCCTCAAGAGTCACAGCCACCAAACAAACACTAGAGGGACAAAGCCACAGATCCTGATCAGGGATGCATTGTGGACTACAGCCGTGCCCACAGCAAGCAAACGCCTCGAAGACACACTTCTTGGGGAGCTGGAGCTGAAGAATAGGATGGACACAGGTGTACAGGGACCAAATCCTCAGTGTATCTCACCCTGACACTCCATCGTTTGTTTGTTTGTTTAAGAGACAAAAGCCAGCACAGCTCATGGATATGGGGAGCAACCCTTCTGTGTCCAGTGCATCCCTGTCTCACACTGAAGGCTAAAGCCAAGAAACTTCAGTACTAGACACCATCAGGAAAACAAGAAACTTCCAAACCAAACTTTCATGGTTTTCTTTTGATTGCTATTTCTAATAAAAACACATAAAGCATCAGTGGTGACATTTACTGCTTCCTAATATAGGTGCAGCAATTTCATATTAAACTAAACAAAGTATGTGATTATGGCTGTATGATATATGAGCTATTATCACATTGACAAATAGCTGTTCTCTGAATATTTGTATTGGAATTATTTTTTTCTGGGTAGCTTTTTGAAATAGTTTCTCTGCAGCAGTGATTAGATTTCAAACATTAGATCAAAATAACAAATGATTGACTGAGGGGGAAAAAAAAAAAAGTAAAGCTGAACATTTTTTTTATACAGCAACTGAAATTTAAGCTGCTTGCGTTCATCTAGGAAATACTAACAGGAGTAACTATTTGCTCTCTACTAGCACTCCGTCTTCAGTTTCACATGAATGATAATCCAGGCTGCCTTTGCCTTAGGAGCCAGGGTTATGTTTCTGACCTTCTACAGAGGCTTCCAAAAATAGGGGACCAGCAGAGGGATGGCACCATGCACCCATAGAACACAAGCAGCTCTTTCTGCTTTGCTCCAGGGATGCAAAGAATTTCAGCGTTTGTTTTTAAATGCTTTTTCACTCTTTCTGTTAAAAAAATTACACTAAAAATACCAACTAATGGAAGCCAAGTTTGGGGGGTTTTTCCCTCTTTTTGCAAAAAAAAAACCCTCATCTCCTTTTCTCTTCTAAAGAAATAATTTTAATATGCTTCCACAAACACTGAGGAATGAAATTTGGAGCTGTCAACTAAAAGATTCTTCTTTTAAAATGTTTGCTTTCTCAAGGTACACACATTTTTTTTATATACATAACAACTAAAATCTATCTGCATTTATGGAATATGCAAGTGAAGTGACTGGTACATCACAGACATTTTCCCCACACTTAGAAGAAAGAGAGTGAACACCTACAAAGCAAGGACAGGACAAAATGAACTAATATTAAATATAAAAACTTGGATGCTGTCCCCTCTTTTACAGAAGATAAATAGGAATACAGACAAGCTGCTCATTTTTAAGATTACTTTAGCCCCACAATACTTGCTTTGAGTTATCAATGAAGAGACTGAAGGGCACTGTACGTTTGGTTTGTTTCTAAAACACATGAGGGAAACCACACAAATCCCTGTTACCACTCTTGAAAAGCAAAAGCCTTTCACGAGGAATGCTAAAATGGGCTTTGCAAGTGATGCTTGCTTACAAAGTGCTTCAATGTTTAACTTTGGGAATGCAAGAACATGTCACAAAGTCTTTGACAGTACAGTTTCCATTCATCACACGTTCTGCTTTACCGCGTTTGTTTTCACTCCCACAATATGCTTCTTGCTAAGGCACAATATATTTCAGAGAGAAATATTAATTGTTTTAATTGTTAGGAATTTCATACCCTGTGCAGGTGTGAGAGGCTCCACTGACTATTCTCCAAGTGGTGTACATTTCAGTGGTAAAACACCACTGATTATCTAGGCACAAATTACATTTTTCTGTTACTCTTTTTTTTTTTTTTTTTTT